>CAUYUJ010017289.1:0-20000 GCA_963575745.1 Prorocentrum cordatum
CTCCTCCTCCTCCTCCTCGAGGCGGCGAGTGGGGGAAGGCCGGTGGCCAACCCCCCTCCATGCGAGTCGGCCTACCCAGCCACCCACGCCGTCCCACCGCACTCCTTCTCCTCCATTCCCTCCTTCCGCCTTTCTCCCGCCTCTTTACTCCCTCGTCACTCCTCTTCCTCCTCACTCCTCCTCGTCCTCCTCCGCCTCCTCTTTCTAATTATCCATTTGTAGCTCAAGGCTAAGCGGTGATACCTGCGCAACACCGGATATGATTATCTCTCCTGCATCCTCTCTCTCTCTCTCTCTTCCTCCATGCCCTCCTCCTCTCTCCTCCTCTCTCCTCCTTTTGATCCCTCTGTGCCCTCCTCCGCCTCTCCACGCCCTCCCTCCACGGCTGGGCTTCTGGGAAGCAGTGGAGAGCGGAGGTGGTCGTCGTCCGTCTCGTCGAGGTTGCGCCGTGGAGGCCTTCAGCGGTGTCCCCCGGAGCTTCCTGAAGTCTTCGGTGGTTTCCAGCTGTCGTCGGCGATTTTCAGTTGTCGGAGTTTAGTGGCTTGATTGCTGAGGTTTCGGAGGTCCTCGATTTTCTGGCGGGGGGCCCACAGGAAGTCGTTATCATTCGATCCCACCGTTTTTCGGAGGTCTTGAGATGTCGAGGAGGACGAGGAGGAGGATGAGGAGGAGGAGGAGGTTGAGAGGAGGAGGAAGAGGAGGAGGAGGTGGAGGAGGAGGAGGAACAGGAGGAGCAGGAGGAGGAGGAGGAGGAGGAGGAGGAGCACCAGCGTAAACCCAAGAGTCATCAACGATGTTGAAATAAACCCTCCCTCCATGCTCCCTCTTCAGATGCCACTACAACGGTTCATTCCCATTGAGGGAACTGCCTCGTTGGAAGACGTCCGTCTGAAGACCCTGAATCGTGCCAAAACATTGTTCTCGGAATTCCAACGCCACGGATCAACCTGACTGTTGTTTCTAGACGGTCCTGAATCGTGCTAGACAGCCGTTCTTGGGATTTCAACACCGCGAATCAACGTAACCGTTGCACCCTCATAATTCTGAATCCTTCCGAAACGCTATTTGTGGTACGCTGATCAGGAAAGCCCGTGGAACTCGTGCAGAAGTACGAAACGAATGTGCGCGGCGCTGAGGCGAGAGCCACATTTTGAAAAGCCCTCAATCCGTGATCCGCGTTCAACTGTTTAAACGAATGTGCGGGGCGCTAATGCGAGAGCCGTTTTTTGACAACGGCCCGCCCTCAAAACGCGGAGCTCTTGCATTTGTGAAAACGAATGTGCGCGGCGCTAAGGTGAGAGCCACATTTTGCAAACGGCCCGCTCTCAATTTGTGAAATTGTTTGCATGGTCTAAAACCGAATGCACGCGGCGCTAAGGCGAGAGCCACATTTTGCAAACGACCCGCCCACCATCTGTGAAACGATTGCCACTGGCAAAACTTCTTGGTCATAACTGGTGAGGAAGCCTCAGGCGGAACGCCCGGCTCGCCTTACAAATTGGCCTCGGGGTGCGGCAGGGCGAAGTTATCTATAAGGAAAAGGAATCAAGGAGGAGGAGGAGGAGCAGGAGGAGGAGGAGGAGGAGGAGGAGGAGGAGGAGGAAGAGAGCGGATGGGGATAACGACGAGGAGGATCAGGAGCAGGAGGAGGGGAGGAGGGAGGAGAAAGAGCAGAAGGATGAGAAGGACCAGATCAAACCCACGACGCAACAATGCTGCTGCAACACACCCTCCCGTCACAAGTCCCCTCTTTAGAAGTTCCTGCACCGCTTCCTTTTCACTACATGCACCGCCCCTTTGAAAAGACGACCCTCAAGCGTTCCTGCACCGCCTTCGTGTCACTGCGTGCAGCGCCCCCTTGAAAGACGCGCACCAACCACAGGGGCCCGCCATGCAGGCGGGAGAGCCCCATTTTTTTACAGGAGCTGCCTCGAGCTCGTCGAGCGAGTGAAAAAGGAGTGTGAACAGGTATGATCAGATCGGGGGGAACGAAAGGGGGAGATAGCAAGGGGCAGGGTGGAGAATCAGCTCACGTGGCTGATTTTCCCAGCGCCTCCCTGCGCCGAGAGGCGCCCATGCATCGAGGAATGGGCCCGGCGGCGGGGCCGAAGCCAGCTGCATGCAGCAGATTTCGTAACCCCCCCTTTCCCCTATCCCCCCCTTCCCTTCAGCGTTGTGTCCAGCAAGGGCTTTGGTTAAGACCAGGCTAGCCCCGTTACCCGTGCATCTGGTGCACCTGCGTAACTGTTTGTCACCGGATGCAGGGAGCTGCGCAGCGAGAGCCCCACACTGAACTGAAATGCCCTCTCTCCCTGCAGCCTTTGCTCACATAGTGTCGACCTTTTGGTCGTCAATCGGCGGCGAGCGAGGGGGGGAAGTGAGAATGAGAAGGCCTTCTCAGAAGGTTCGGAAGTCCCCCAGCCTTCTGAGAAGTTTTTTAAGCCTTCCCCGAAGACCAAACAAACTTCTCAGAGGGCGCTCGGGCTTCTGAGAGGTCCCGCCGCCTTCTTAGAAGGCCTTCTCCTTCTCATTTCCCACCCTCGCTCGCCGCCGAGTCAAGTTGAGGAGGAACCTCTGCAGCGAGAGTCAGATGATGAACAGGAGCCGCCCTCCATCCGTATAACCTCTGCGAGCTTTTCAGACGGATGTGCCTGCGCGGCGCCCAGGCGAGAGCGACATGTGGAAAGGAGGGGCGTCCGTAGGACGAGCGTGCGCGGCACTAAGGCGAGAGCTCCATCTTCTAAGTTGCCCTCCGCCCGTGTAGCGGCTGCAGGCTGTTGGGGCCATGTCGCGCGGCGCCGAGGTGAGAACCGCACTCCTGAGGAGCGCGGCACTCCACCCGTGTCGCTGACGCAAGCGTTCGAAACAGATTGGCGCGGCGCGAAGGTAGTGAGCCTCAACGTCGAAAACATCTCTCCACCGTGCAGCCGCTGCAATTTTTGTTCGGGCAAGTTCACGTTGCGCTGAGGAGAAGGCCACATTTCACCCCACCCCTCCGTCTGTTGTGCATATGATGCATGCTTTCAGGGCGAAAGGTGGGAGGCGCCGAGGCGAGCGCCCCCTTTCGGAAACCACCTTCCATCCGTGTCAGGTCTTTCTCTCTCTCTCTCTCTCTCCCTGTCTCTCTGTCTTTTTTTTTTTTTTCCTTATTCTCTCTCTCTCTCTCTCTTTCTTTCAGTCTTTCGTGGATCGCCGAAATTTGGACCGAGGGATTGGGATGAACACCGACAGCGCGTCGCCGCGGAAGACGTGCATGTGGTAAGGGCGCTGCCGGCCCAGGAGTGGCCACAGCCGGTCTACGTCAACGTTCGCTGTCTGGGCACCGCGCCCATCTTGTCAGTACACATTTTTTCTTCTGCTCTACTCTGGTAATCTGAAATGCCCCATTGAGGGGGACCGACGCGCGTCCGCTCTCTGCTCATCAGAGGGCCAACGCTGCGCATGGACAGCAGCAGCAGCAGTGGCATGAAAAGGAAGCGAGCAGCAGGGAGGAGCCAGGACGGCAACGGGGGACACGGCAGCGGAGCAGAGCAGAGCAGACGGAGAGCAGCACAGGTGGAGGTCCTTTCTCTGCGTGCCGCCCTCTCGCGTTTTCAAGTATTTTCTCTTGCGCTCTCTCTCTCTCTCTTTTTTTTTTTTTTTTTTTTTTTTTTTTTTTTTTCTTGTTTTTGTTTTTTTTCTCTCTCTCTCTCTCTCTCTCCGATTTTTTTTTTTTGTTTTTTTTTTTTTTTTTTTTTTTTTTGTTCTCTCTCTCTCTCTCTCGTTCTCTTCCTCTCTTCCCCCCCTCCTCGCAAGGGGGACGCAAGCCCCTCGTGGAGCCCCAGCGCCGACGGCAGCGGCCAGGAGCTCGCGGGGAGGGGGGGGGGCAGGGCGGTCTGCGGGGCCCAGCGTCGGGCGACCCTGCCCTCCGCGGGGGGGGGGGGCGCAGGCAGCGCGCGTGCCCCCAAAGGCCCTGCCCTGGCGGCTTGAACCCAGGCTGCCCCCCCCATCCCAACCTGGTCTTTCGCAATCCAGGAGGAGGAGGAGGAGGAGGAGGAGGAGGAGGGGAGGAGGAGGGGAGGAGAGGAGGAGGAGGAGGAGGAGAGTAGGAGGAGGAGGAGGAGGAGGAGGAGGAGGGAGGAGGAGGAGGGGTGAGGGGGAGGGGGAGGGGGAGGAGGAGGCGGAGGAGGAGGGGAGGGGGAGGAGGAGGAGGGAGGTAGGAGGAGGAGGAGGAGGAGGAGAGGAGGAGGAGGAGGAGGAGGGGAGAGGAGGAGGAGGGGAGGGAGGAGGAGGCGGAGGAGGAGGAGGAGGAGGAAGGAGGAGGACGAGGAGGAGGAGGAGGAGGAGGAGGAGGGAGGAGGAGGAGGAGGAGGGAGGAGAGGGGGAGGAGGAGGAGGAGGAAGGGGAGGAGGAGGAAGAGGGCTAAGATGACGAATGGTCATAATAGTACCAACAATCATATTAATAAGAAACATAAGACGAATAGTCAGACTACTAATGCGAGAAATAATAAGAAGCATGATGCTAACACTAATAATCGTAAGAAAAAAGAATTCTACTAACCACGAAGGTGCGCCAGTGGATCTCCCTGAATACCCGACCCCCCCCCCCCACCTGGAAGGGGAAGGGGTCCGGACCCCCCCCCCTCCCCCCCTTGGCGCTGGAAAGGGGGGGGGGGTCGGACCCCTCTCCCCCCTCCCCCCCGTTGCGCCCGAAAGGGAGTCGGGGAGGGGGGGCCTCTCTCGCTTCTTCTTTCTGCGCCGAAGAGGGTGTGTAGGGAGTACGGAGTTGGGAGTAGGGAGTGGTGAGTAGTGAGTAGTGAGTTAGTGCGTAGTGAGTAGTGAGTATTGGGTAGTGAGTAGTGGGTAGTGAGTGGCGAATAGGGAGTAGGGAGTAGGGAGTGGGGAGTAGGGAGTAGTGAATAGTGAGTAGTGTGTACTGGTAGGTGAGTAGTGAGTGGCGAGTAGTGAGTAGTGAGTAGTGAGTAGCGAGTAGCGAGTAGGGAGTACTGGGTAGGGAGTAGGGAGTAATGACTAGTGGGTAATGAGTAGTGGGTAGTGAGTAGGTGGGTGGCGAGTAGTAGTTAGTGAGTAGCGAGTGGTGGGTAGTGCGTAGTGCGTAGTGCGTAGTGTGTCATGAGTAGCGAGTAGTGAGTAGTGAGTAGTGAGTAATGAGTAGTGAGTAGCGAGTAGCAAGCAGTGAGTAGTAAGTAGTGAGTAGTGAGTACTGAGTAGAACTTTGTGCGTAGTGAGTAGTGAGTAGAGAGTAGTGATGAATAGAGAGTAGTGGGTAGTGGCAGTGGGTAGTGAGTAGTGAGTAGCGAGTACGGAGTAGCGAGTAGTGAGTAGTGAGGAGCGAGTAGGGCGTAGCGAGTAGTGAGTAGTGAGTAGAGAGTAGTCAGTAGTGAGTAGTGGGTAGTTATTAGTGAGTATCGAGTATGGAGTGGCGAGTAGTGAGTAGTGAGGAGTGAGTAGGGAGTAGGGAGTAGGGAGTAGGGAGTAGTGAACAATGAGTAGCAAGAAGTGGATAGCGGATAGTGGGTAGTGAGTAGCGAGTATATAGTAGTGAGTAGTGGGTAGTGAGTAGTGACTAGTGACTAGTGGCTAGTGACTTGTGACTAGTGACTAGGGACTATATAGTGACTAGTGAGTAGCGAGAAGGGAGTGGTGAGTGGTGAGTAGCGGGGAGTGAGGAGTGAGTATTGAGTAGCGAGTCTGGGAGTAGCGAGTAGTGACTACTGAGTACTGTAGAGTCCCCGTATTGTGTAGGGGGTAGGGCGTAGCGATTAGCGAGTAGTGGGTAGTGAGTAGTGATTTGTGGGCAATGAGTAGTGAGTAGTGAGTAGTGAGTAGTGAGTAGTGGATAGAGGGTAGTGGGCCATGAGTAGTGAATAGTGAGTAGTGAGTAGGGAGCAGAGTGAGAAGTGCTTAGTGAGTAGTGAGTATTGAGTAGTGGGTAGTGAGGAGTGAGTAGTGAGTAGTGAGTAGGGGTGAGGGAGTAGTGAGCAGGCAGTAGTGAGTAGCGAGTAGTGGGTGGTGGGTAGTGAGTAGTGGATAGTGAGTAGTGAGTTGTGAGTAGTGAGTAGGGGGTAGTGAGAAGTGAGTAGCGAATGGCGAGTAGCCAGTAGTGGGTAGTGGGTAATGAGTAGTGAGTACTCTTTGGGACTGGGGTTAGTGGTTGGGGTTTGGATTAGGGGTTTGGGTTAGGATTGAGGACTAGGTGTGGGGTGGCGGGGGTCGGGTTCGGAGTCAGGGGGGGCCATGATTTTTATGATCGAGCCCGTCGTCGTGGCGAAGGTGGGGGAGGTGGGGGAGGTGGCGGCCAAAGGGGGGCAGGGGGGGGGGAAGATTCGGACCCACACCTCACTCTGAAAGGGGGGGAGGGGGGGGGCGGGCCTCCCCGACGACGGATCGGGAAAGGGGGGGGGGGGTCCCCGACGACGATCGGGGAAGGTGGGGAGGGGGGGGGTCCCCAGGAAGGAAACGCTGTCTGTGTTTTTTCTTTGTGAGGACTTGAGGGGGAATAAGGTGGTAGACGTGGCATAGCATGGCATAGCATAGCATAGCATGGCATAGCATAGCAAAGCATGGCATAGCATAGCAAAGAGAGAAAAGGATATGCTTTCGATCGATTAGGAATTGAATTCGTACTTTCGTGGGGAAGTCGAGCCCCGAGCCGAAAATCAGAAAAAAAAACAAAAAATAGAAAAACCAGAACATCCGTAACAACACAAAGAAACCATTTTTTTTTCAAGAAAAATTTGAAAATTCCTTTTTTTTTTTTTTCTCTCTCTCTCTCTCTCTCTCGGACTTGTTCTTGGAAAACTCATGGTTTTTTTTTTTTTTTTTTTTTTTTTTTTTTTTTTTTTTTTTTTTTTTTTTTTTTTTTTTTTTTTTTTTTTTTTTATTATTTTTTTTTTTTTTATTTTTTTTTTTTTTTTTCTGATTTTCCTCCGCCGCACTGCTCTCTTTAGAATCCTTTACTTTTTTTTTTGTTTTTTTTTTTTTCTTGTTTTTCTCCTTTTTTTACTTTTTTTCTTTATCTTTTTTTTGCTTTTTTTTTTTTTTTTTTTTATTTTTTTTCTTTTTATTTTTGTTGTTTTTTTTTTTTTGTTTTTTTTTTTTGTTTTTTTTTTTTCTTTTTTTTTTCAGAAGCCGAAAGTCAGGAAAAATACGGGAAAACCAGACAAATCAAAAAAACAGTAAAAAATCAAAGACACCATTGGTTTTGCAAGAACAAATCAGAACAATCCAACCGAAACCTTTGTTTTGATTTTTTTGTACGGATTTTTTTGAAAACCAATGGTTTCCTTGATTTTTTATTGAAATCCAAACGCGCGTGCGTAGCTGCTTTCAAACAGCGAGACACCTGACTGGAATCTCTGCGACAGAGCACGACCTGCGAACTCCGTAGTTATTGTGGCCCGAGCGGAGGTGCATTTGCATACAGCGCTGGTTTGCGATGACTGCCGTAAAACGAGCATACGAACGCTGCGTTCTGGCCGTGGTCCGAGCAACGTTCGGGTATGTGGGAGACGCCCTGTGCGGTGTGCGCTTCGGTGTAGTGTTATTTTTCGTTGCGATTTCCGAGCATGCGCGTTCGGCGAGATCGGTTTGGTTTAGAACTTGTCGTCATTTTATTGTTGCATGCGCAGACGGGAAGCATCGCTGTGATATCTTACAAGCCCACTGAACTTACACGAACTGAGGAGATAAAGAGCAGCACGTCCTGGGGGGTCATTGCTTTCAGAGTGCAGCGGCGCGTGCTTCCATGCGAACCAGCGTAGTGCAGCATCCATGTTGTTGCATTCTCCGTCGCATTTTGCTTCAAGTGCATTGCCAGAGGGTTTGCAGACAACGCTACCAGTGTATTCGTGCCTCCTCAGGAAATGCGCCGCCAAGGGGTGCAATGGCAATCTTTTTGAAGACGCCAACGCTGACTGTGCCGCAACTATTGTGGGGCCTAGCGGCATCGACCAGGTCTCATTGCAGCGATCAAGATGCAGCGCGTCTCGCACAACGTATAGGGGCAATTTCATGCGGGCGTTCGGAAAGAAACACGCCCTCACCTACGAGCAGATGAAAGACGCAGGCGTCTACTTCACAACGGCAAACATTGGCTTCAGCATGGACTACCTGCGCGTCACCAAGTTGCGGTTGTTGTTCGGCCGGCTGTGTCCTGGCCAGGTCGGGCATTGTCAGAAGCGTTCCTGAGCATATACCCACCCCCAGTTTTGGTTGGACAGATTAAGGCCCACTGGGCATTTCTCCCCTTGGAATTGCAGAAACGTGCGGTGCGCCAAATCTCATTGGAAAGCCTAGGTGGTGTTTGACGCAGGAACTCTTCGGCAATGCCAGACAAGGAATCCGCCGTCATCCGTGCGTTCTTTGAGAACTGCAGCGACGTACCGTCTGTAGTCTCGTTGAGGGATCATCTGCTCCACGCATTGGAAGGCGTCGCGGTGGCTGAGAGTGCGCTCGGGAAGACAGTGCAGTTCGACGTGGAGTATCCAGCACGCAGCGTGTGCAAATACAGAAAGGCCATCACCTTCCAGCCGCCAGCGGGCATCAAGGTGAAGGCGCTCGCATTCGACGGCCACTTCGGCGTGTTCCGAGCTCTCGAGAAGGGCGTGGACGAGCGCGCGAAGCCATTGGCTCACGTGAATCGCAAGGGCTTCAAGATGATTGAGCGCGAGGCACGGGTAGCTCCATGTGCCTCCAAGCATTCTGAGAGGGCGCGGGTCCCCAACCGCACAGGCGGATGGCAGTTCTTGCTGGATGGGGAGCGCGCCGACGTGCTTGCCGCAAAGGAACACATGAATAACGAGTGCCAGGAGGACAAGCACCAGTGCATCCAGGCGGTTTGCACTCTTCAGGGAGCCACCCCTGACTTACTCGTGCGCGACGGCATGTGTTCCTTCAAAGCATGGGCAAAGAAGAGGCATAATCAGTTCTATGGTAGCATTGAACATTGGTGCGTGGGCGAGTCCCATCGACCGACTCACATGTGCGACTGCCCCTGCCGCCGCGTTACACCTGCCGCCAAAAAGCGTCTCGACAAGATCAGCGCGTCGTGCGCGGAGCAGTTCAACTCCTTCAACAGACGCTTCAACTTCTCCCTGAATAGCCTGCGCCCAAGCTCTCGTCGCCTGTGGGCAAAGGAAATCATTGGCCACTGGAACAGCCGCAAGGGGAGTATCAGAGGCATTGCATGTCACCGAAAGCGCCGCAATGCAGCTCAACGGGCGGCGACCAAGAAGGCCGTCACGAAGAAGCCCGCGCGCGCCACTTTTCTCAGCAAGTGGTGCAAGACCAAGAAGGCCGTCATGAAGAAGCCCGCGCGCCAATGAGTAAGTTGTGTTACTGGGTTTAGGCGCGCCTTAGTCGGGCATTGTAACCGTTATATATATTGGGGTTTTGGTTACAGGTGGAGCTCTGAAACGCGCCCCAGACTTCCGAAGGGGAGAAACAACTGCCACTTCCACCTCTTTTTTTTTTTTTGTTTCTCTCTCTCTCTCTCTCTCTCTCTCTCTCTCTCTCTACCGCTCTTATCTCTCTACCGCTCTCTCTATCTCTCGCTCCCTCTCCCTCGCCCTCCTCTCCCTCTCTCCCCCTTCTATTCTCCCTCTCTCTCTCTCTCTCTCTCTCTCTCTCTCTCTCTCTCTCTGCTCCCCAAGTGCTCACTCCCTGCTTCGCCCACTTCCCTTTACCTTCTCCTCCTCCTCCTCCTCATCGCCATCGTCATCCACATCTTCCTCCACCTCCATCAAAAGGGCTCAAGTCCTCACAGCGTTCCCCTCTTCCCCGACGACGGATAGAACGGATAGGGGAGGGGAGGGGGGGGGGGGGGGCGCCCCCCCCCCCCCCACCCCCCCCCCGCCCCCCCCCCCCCCCCCCATCCAGCGGCGCACCTTCGCCACACTAATAACAAAACGCATTAGAAGGATGAGGAGGAGGAGGAGGAGGAGGAAGAGGAGGAGGAGGATACGGCACTACCTGGGAGCGTCGCGCGGTGCGCCAGACGCCCACGAAAGAACGAGAGGGGGCAAGCCCCCTCCCGCTAGCCCGACAGCCGCCACGCCCCCACCGCAAGGATCACGGGGCGAAGCGCGGGCACAAGGAGAGAAACACAGCTCTGGCACAAGGGTCAGCCAAGAGCATTCAGGTGTGCGGCATCACTTGGGGCGGCGCTGGGCGCTACCCTCCAGGCTGCGCCCCCCTTAGTGCAAGGGGGGTCCACCGAAACAAGGAGGTAGGTGGCGTCACCTGGGACTGCACAGCACGTGCTTTCCTCCAGGCCGTGCCTTCCGCAAGACGCGGAAAGACCACCGAAGCCACTCCCTCGATAACGAGAGAGAACAGGCGCAAATTCTCGAACGTGCGATGCATCAGAGACAGCGGCCAGGTCGTTCTCATCCGAAGCGTGCGCTATGAGCCCGATGATCTCGTTCGCAGCCGCCTCCCAAGCCCTTTCCAGGGCGGCGAAGTCGAAGAGTGAGGATGCGGGTTGATCGTCTGCTCCAGTGCCGTCCCGAAGCGAACAGGAATCCACAGCAACGCCTCCGCGACGAAGACCACGAGCATGAACGCCAGGCCCATCAGCAGACGCGCCCGAGAACACGCGCCCGCGAGGCCCAGGAATGGGGCGGAGGGAAGGCCCATCACCACGTCCGAGACCACTGCGGCGAAGATCACCATCGCAAAGTAGAACTGCAGCTCGCACGGCAACCAATCCAGAGAACAGACGACCACGAGGTCCAGGCACGGGACTTGGCCCAGCGATGTGATGAGGGGCCGCAGAAGGCGCAGCCGCACCGCCAGGACCGCCACGACGATGCAGAGCACCAACCTCATCACGCGCAGCAGAGACAGCGCCGTCCCGCAGCGAGCAAGGAACCACCGCATCACCGCCGCGACGAAGGCCATGATCGCGAGCGTCAGGTCCAGCAGCAGTCACTCCCTGAAACACACGCCCGAGAGGCCCATGGTTAGGAAGAGGAACGCCAGGGCGACCACCAAATCCACGGGGCGGACGTCCATGTTCGCAACGTACAACCCCATCACGCACGGCAGAGACTTCAAGGAAGAGGCGACCTTGGGGGTGCCGGGACAGGTCGGGGCCCAGCGGGCAGCAGAGGGGCCGCGCGAGGCGCAGCCGCGCCGCCAGAACCTCCATGTCGAAGGAGAACATCAGCTGCCACCGAGAATCCATGAAACCGGCGACAGCGGGGTCCAGGAACGGGGCGAAGCGCAGCAGGCTGATGCTTTGTCATGCGATCCGCCGCCACGCCGCCTATGCAAGTCGATATGAGCTGACCTGCCAGAGGAGGAGGAGGAGGAGGAGGAGGAGGAGGAGGAGGAGGAGGAGGAGGAGGAGGAGGAATGGGGGGGGGAGGGCGGGGGACAGGGGCAGTGGATGAGGAAACGGAGGGGGCAGGGGCAGCAACTGCGGATGCTGATAATGATGATGCTGTTGGTGATGATGATGATGCTGATGATGATGATGATGATGATGCTGATGATGATGATGATGATGCTTGACGATGCTGATGCTGATCATGCTGGTGCTGATGATGATGCTGATGATGCTCATGATGCTCATGACGATGATGACGATGATGCTTATGGTGATGGTGATGCTGCTGCTGACGATGGTGATGATGACGATGATGATGCCGATGATGATGATGCGGATGCTGATGGTGATGCTCATGATGACGATGATGATAATGCTGCTGCTGATGATGATGATGATGATGATGATGATGCTGCTGCTGATGCTGATGCTGATGATGATGGATGATGCTGGAGATGCTGATGATGCTGACGATGCTGATGATGCTGATAATGACGATGTTGACGATGACGATGCTGATGATGATGATGGGTGATGCTGATGCTGTTAATGCTGATGCTGATGATGACGATGGTGATGCTGATGCTGATGACGATGAGGATGAGGAGGAAGATGCGGATGAGGACGAGGATACGGATAACGATGAGGTGGAGGAGGAGGCGGAGGATGATGCGTAGGGGGGGGAGGGGAACAGTATATGATGATGAGGAAGGGGCATGGGCAGCTCAGCTGATTATTATGATGATGACGATGCTGATGCTGATGATGATGATGATGATGATGATGATGATGATGTTCATGATGATGATGCTGATGACGATGGTGATGGTGATGGTGATGCTGATGATGACGATGATGTTGCTGATGATCTTGGTGATGCTGAAGCTGATTCCGACGATGGTGATGCTGATGTTACTGATGCTGATGCTGCTGATGCTGATGATGCTGATGCTGCTGACGATGCTGATGACATAGGTGATAATGAGGATGCTGATGATGACGGTGACGATGATGAGGCGGATGTTGATGATATTATGCTGCTGCTGATTCTTGTGATGCTGATGACGATGATGATGATGCTGACGATGATGATTACAATGATGCTGATTATGACGATGATGATGATGCTGATACTGATGATGATGATGCTGATTATGATGATGACGCTGATGATGCTTATGCTTTTGATGATCGTGCTGACGATGATGCTGATGCTGCTGATGATAACGATGGCGATGCTGATGATGATGATGCTGCTGACGACGATGATGATGATGCTGATGATGAAGATGATGCTGATGATGCCGACGATGGTGAAGATGATGCTGATGTCGATGCTGATGCTGATGATGATGATGTTGATGCTGCCGATGATGATCTGGATCACTATGCTGCTTATGATACTGATGATGATGATGTTGATGATGATGACGATGGTGACGATGTTCTGATGATGACGATGATATAATGGTGACGACTTTGATGATGATGTGATGGTGATGATGATGCTGATGCTGATGCTGCTGCTGCTGATGATGATGATGATGATTGTGATGATGCTGGAGCTGATGATGATGCTGGTGCTGATGCTGATGATGCTGATGCTGGTGGTGATGGTGATGTTGATGATGCTTATGATGCTGATGATGCTGCTAATGATAATGGTACTGCTGATGATGATGATGAGGATAATGATGCTGATGATGATGCTGATGGCGATGATGAGGCGGAGGGGGAGGTTGAGGATGCGTACGAGGACGAGGACGACAGGACGAGGAGGAGGAGGAGAAGACGGAGCAGCAGGAGGAGGAGGAGGAGGAGGAGGAGGAGGAGGAGGAGGAGGAGGGGGGGGGGCAGGGGCAGTGGATGAGGAGAAGTTGGGCGGGAGGGGCAGCGGATGATGATGCCGACGACGATAATGATGTTGCTGATGATGCTGACGAGCTGGTGATGCTCATGATGATGCTGACTATGCTGATGCTGATGAGGATAGTGATGACGATGATGATGCTGATCGTGATGATGCTCATGATTGTGATGATGAAGACGATGATGATGATGATGTTCATGATGCCGATAATGTGATGATGCTGATGATGATGCCTGCTGATGATGATGCGGATGATTATGCTGATGATGATGGTGACGATGCTGATGAAGCTGATGATGATGCTGGTGCTGATGATGATAATGATGATGACGACGCTGGTGCTAATGCTGATAATGATGATGATGATGGTGACGATGCTGATGATCTGATGGTGATATGATGATGATGCTGATCCTGATGATGATGATGAAGAAGATAGTGATTGGTATGCTGGTGCTGATGCTGGTGATGCTGGGAGTGTTGATGATGAAGCTGTTCATGACGACAATTATGCTGATGATGATGGTGACGATGCTGATGAAGCTGATGATGATGCTGGTGCTGATGATGATAATGATGATGATGACGCTGGTGCTGATGCTGATAATGATGATGATGGTGACGATGCTGATGATCTGATGGTGATATGATGCTGATGATGATGCTGATGCTGATGATGATGAATAATATAGTGCTTGGTATGCTGGTGCTGATGCTGGTGATGCTGGGAGTGTTGATGATAAAGCTGTTCATGACGACAATTATGCTGATGATGATACTGATGATGAGGCTGATGATGCTGACAACGATGATGATTTTGTTGCTGATGCTGATTATACTAATGATGCTGATGATGACAATGATGGTGTTGTGGATGCTGATTATGATGATGCTGCTGATGATGATGCTGCTGCTGCTGATGCTGCTCATGCTGTTGATAATGATTTGTATGATGACTATGGGGATGATGATGATCTTTATGATGACGACGGCGATGACGATGATGATGACGATGATGATGATGCTGATGATGATGATGATGATGATGATGATAATGATGATGGGATGCTGATTCTGTTGATGATGGTGGCGGTGATGATGATGCTGATGATGATGATGCTGCTGCTGATGATGATGATGCTGCTGCTGATGAGGATGATCATGATGATGAGGATGATGATGCTGATGATGATTATGATGATGATGATGATGATGATGATGATGATGATGATGATGATGATGATGAGGAGGAGGAGGAGGAGGAGGAGGAGGAGGAGGAGGAGGAGGAGGTGGAGGATGGGGGGGAGGAGGAGGAGGGAGGAGGAGGAGGAGGAGGAGGAGGAGGAGGAGGAGGAGGAGGAGGAGGAGGAGGAGGAGAGGGAGGAGGAGGGGGAACCGTTATGGGGCCACTGGACCAGCCGAAACGGATCAGGGGCGAGGAACTACCCACGACGACGCGGTCGGGGCCTCTGGGGCTGTGTATTGGGGAGGTCGCCTCTTATGCGGTCGCAGGCGTTCGTTTGGGGATCGCTCTTCCTCCGCTCTTCTTATTCCCTCCCCGTTCTGTCCTTCTCCCTTCTCTTTCCTCCTACCTCCTCCTCCCCCCTTCTCCTCCTCTTCCTCCCTCCCTCCCTCCCTCCTCCTCCATTCCTCCACCTGCCCCCTCCCTCCTCCTCTTCATCCTCCTCCTCCTCCTCTTCCCTTCTCCTTTTCCTCCTCCTCCTCCTCCTCTGTGGGGTCAGGAGGCTGGCTAGCCGCATTGGAGTTTTTCACCGTTCGGCGTCCGCGGCCCGTCTTCCAGGCCCCCATGGGCGTCAACCAAACAAACGCTCCAGGCGAGTCGCCGGTCTGGGGGAGGAGGCCGCGAGGCCCGGGCGCTGGCGATGCAGTAGGATCGGGTCGTCGTCGGCGGTCTCTGGGTGCGTTACCTCGTCTGCCTCCCTTGCATTGTTTTACCCTCGGCCCTCCCTTCTCGTCGTCGCCCAGCCCCGAGGCGAGTTTCGGGGAGGATAGGCTCAGGGAGACGCATCGACCCCTCGTCGCTCATCCATCGCCGATAGTGGCCCGACGGCCCACTCCCGCCCAGAGGTATGCGGATTCTCTGTCGGGGGCACATGGCGTGGCTCGGGAGACTGGCCTTGAGGGCCCCCAGGAGGGGTCGCACGGACTGGTTCTGGGCGGAGCGGCGGAGCGGAGTTTGGCGGGAGGGCGCCCTTTTGAACGCGTGCTCCGATCTTGGCCATATGCAGCTCTCGGGCCCAGGAGCGGCGCCTGCGCCTCCCTGGCCGAGCAAGGAGGGCGCATTGGAGGCTGTGTGCTTTTGATCGGGGGCCACGTGCGATCCCTACGCCTACCCCGCACGATTTCTGAGGGGGAGGGTGGGCCGCTCCCGAGCCAGCGGCGGCGCTCCCTCGGTGGAGCGCCGCCGCTGGCTCGGAAGCGGCCCATGGCAGAGCGAGAAGGAGCTCGGAACACCGCCGAGCGTTGGGAGGCCGGCGAGCCGCGCGGTGGCAGAAACCAAAGCCGGGGTCGTCACGGCACGAGTTTGCCGTAGGAGGAGGAGGAGGGTGGAGGAGGAGGAGGGGGAGGAGGAGGAGGAGGGTGGAGTAGGAGGGTGGGGGAGGAGGAGGGTGGAGGAGGAGGAGGAGGATGGTGGAGGGAGGAGGAGGAGGGGGGAGGAGGTGGAGGAGGAGGAGGAGGAGGAGGACGAGGAGGGAGGACCTTATATTCTCGCTCTCTCTAGTTGTGCAGGCCTCGATTGTGTCAGCTTCGTGGGGCGTTTCGCTCGGTGTGTGAAGGCGCGCTCAAGCGCGCACCGCCAGGAGCCTGGCTCGCCGCGGCCCGTTCGCAGACTGTCCCATCTGTCCTGCCCTTTTCGCCGCTGCTGCTGACACCCCCTCGCTCCTCGGGGCGAAAAACGCAGCAACTCTTCTCCAGGCCTCCCAGATGGTGTGGGACCAGATGGGGTCGGAGGATCGCGCCGCATCGACGACGCATCGCCGATGCGGCCCGATGTGGAGCCCGACTTCCTTCACGCCGACGTCGCCGATGCACCGCCGACGTCGACGATGCATCGCTGGTGTATCGCCGATGCATCGCCGATGTACTGGCGATGCGGCGCGACTTTCGTCCCCATTTGCTCCGACCCCATCTGGGAGGCCCATATCTTCGATCCTCGTTTTTGTTGGCTATACTTTGGAAGTTTGAGCATGGATCCCTTGCTGGACGCAGCCGCTCCGCTTCTGCGCCAGACACCTGCGATGCTGGCCAGTCACCGCTAGAGACCGCAGAAGACCGCCAGAAGGCCGCCGCAGATGGTTATCAGGCCGCCGGATACCGCCGAAGATCGCGCAAGGGCGATGTGTCAAAAGGGGTCCATGGCCGAATACGTACCCATCGGTCGTTGAAAGTAGGTTTGGATTCCCAGATTCCAATCTACTGTCAGCGCATTCCTGCTTCAACGATCGAGTGGCTTCACCTTTTCCGTCCTCCTCAGGAGGCGGGCGGAACCCAATCCATTTCCAACGCCTTCCTACTTCATGTTTCTACCCACATCTTCTGACCGACTGGTACCCTCAGATCTGACGTTGCGCAAAGCTGCATCTCTGCAGAAGTCGCGGCCGGAGCCGTGGACTCCATTGCCGCCGCATTTTTTCGAGCCGGATGGCTCTGTGATCGACAGCGCCCGGAGCGACAGAGTCGCAACGCCCAGATCTCAGCGGCGTGCCCAGAACACCCCGACGTCATGATTTGTTTTTCAGGGCGTCGACCCCCAGACGTCTCGACTCCATTCCCCGGGAACCAGGAGTTCATCCCGAGTCGTTTCTGACGGTCCCAGGGCCGTTTCCGGGCCCCCAGGCCGGAAGTAGCGGAAATCCGTCCGTCGTGTGGGTTTCCTGATTCGAGGGGTCTGGGCCGTATCAGTGGGCCCCAGAAGCCAGTGTTGGACCTAAACTGTGTTTTGACCATCTCGTGGGCCGTTCTGTCTTTCGTTTTGTGTTGCAGTCAAGGCGAGGCGGAGACAAACCGAGGAAGAACGAAAAACAATCTGAAAACGAAAAACACCGTTTAGGTTCAGCCCTGCCAGAGACGGCAGGGCCGTTTTTTCACCGTTTCTGGAAACGTGTGTCTAGAAAATGGAACTCCCGGATTGGAGCCGGCAGCAAAAACGGCGACGGAACCAGCAAAACGACGGCAAAACGGAACCGGTAAACAACGGCTCTGTCGTTTCCAGGGCCCGCAACGGTCTGGGCAGTATCCCCCTCGCGAGGAGGAGCCTTGGCCGCAGCCGGGCAGCGCCAGCGCCGGCAGCGCTTGCGGTGGCGGCAGCGCGGCGGTGGGCAGCGAACGGGCCGAGGCCTGCTGGCCGCGGAGTCCTCGAGAAACGAGTCGAGATGAAAAACCTGTCCCGGGGAAGTGGAGGAGGGGGAGGAGGGGCGGAGGAGGAGGGGCGGATGAGGAGGAGGAGGAGGAGGAGGTGGCGGAGGAGGAGGAGGAGGAGGAGGAGGAGGAGGATGAGAAGGGGGAGGAGGGGGAGGAGGAAGAGGAGGAGGAGAAATTGGTGGAGGAGTCAGGAAGGAAGGAGGGAGGAGGGAGGAGGATTTTTGGATTGTGCTCTGATTCGCCGAGGAGACGGTCAGCTTGGTGCGGCATTCACTAGCTGCTGGCAGAAACACGCAGTACCTAGCAACACGGGCGCCAAGGTTTGGTGAATATCCCCGCCCCTGTCACCAAGCCCGTACCACCCCCATATCGTCGGAAGGCGCTCAAGGCGCATTGCAACGCAACCGGAGTAGGGAAAAGGCAAGAGGAGGTAGATCAAAGAGGGGAGCAGGTGCGATAGCCTGCGAAAGGCCTAACGGGCAGCTAGGTGGGCGTGTGCGAGGCAGGGGCCAGCGGGAGTGCACGATTTTCGCACGTTCGACCTGTGTCCCATGCCTACTTCAACGCCGCAGTGCGAACAACGACCCCGCCAGTAAACCTATACCCATGCTTGTCCGATGCGCGGGCAGGGCCTGCGCGCGTATCTGACCGCCCCGAAGGAGGTTCGTCGTGCCTGGTACGGCGCACGAAACCTCTCGTCGTCCTGGGGCTGCAACTAGAGATCGAACGAAAAGAGAAGCACCAAGAGGCAACAACGGCTGGCGAAAAGGCAGGTGAGTGGGGGGCGGGTGCGAGGCAGGGGCCAGCGGGAGTGCACGATTTTCGCACGCTCGACCTGCGGCCAGTGCCTGCTCCAACGCCGCAGTAGAAACCCCGTCCCCGTCCACATGCCAGTCCCACCCCACGCCTCCCGCCTCCTCCCGACGGCTTGGTGTGCCCGATGCGCGGGCGCGGGCCTGCGCGCGTGGCTGCCCGCCCCAGAGAGGTTCGCCGTACCTGGTACGGCGCCCGAAACCTATCGAACTGTGGCGGCAGCTGGAGATCAAACGGAGGGAGAAGCACCAAGAACGCAATCTAGGCCAACGAAGGCAGCAAGAGCGTGGTCCTGAGTCATCATGCCGCAGAGCCCCCCGTATTGCTTGCCACCAGAGAGCGAGAAGTCATACAGAGAGGTGGGTGAGAAAGGCGGTACAGAAGACGACGACCACTTGCCCTTCTGCACCTCCACTTGTCCGCTCAAATCATGAAAAATGGCAGGCAGCAGCCTGACCGAACAAGCCTCTGCCAACATTCGGATCAAGGTTCCAAGGGGCTACTTCACGCAAGCGCGCCTGTCTCGTTCCTGGAGTTTCGCAGCTCTTTTGACACGTGCCTGCGCGCGATTTTGCGCAATGTGCTCCAACACTTCAGGTGCTAACAGCGCAGGGATGGGCGGGCGGGGAGGATCTGTTGCCCTCTGCGAGTCACCAAGAAAAGCACGTGCGTCTACATACTCCTGCTCCTCGTCAGCCTCAGGTGGGCCTGTAGGTCTAACTTCCGCCGTGTCGTCTCGAACCTGTGAGGTGGAAGAGGTAGCTTGCTCTGATATCGGGGGGATCGGGGGGACGTGTAGCGGTCGAAGGCGATCGAGCTCGGGGTCGTGTCGGACACGGCGTGTGCGCCGTGAGACAAAGTCAGGGGCCCATCCTTCGTCAGTGCCAGAATAGGGATCCAGGGAGACAAGGAACCGCAGTAGCCCATCGCGTACACTATTGTCCTCCCCCGCGTCATCCGGAACAACGGGCACAGTACTGTCCATATTCCCTTCCCACAGTTTACGGGCTGCATCAGCGGTGGCAGCAGCGGTGCACTTGCACAGGCCGGCGGGATACGTCTTCTTTTTGGCTTTGCGCCATTCCTTCTATCCCTGTCATGCCTCAGAAGCGTTTCGTGTCCGCCCCTACCGTGCGAGCATCTGCCGTTCCCAGGGGTCGCAACAGGGCTGCGTGCAGCTCTGGCAGTCTAAATGCAACGATTCTAGTGGGGGCCCTTGACCTCTGACCATGTTTACACTGATCAAAATCTGTCGTCGAGACTGCTGGGGACGACTGGAGAGCGCGCGTCGGATGACAGGTAAACGAGCTGACAGCTTGGAGCCTCCATTCACACGGTTGGGGGTGCTCGAGCCAACATGACGTCCCAGCCTGCGTATGTGCAGCGAACAGCTCCAGCATAGCATTGTATAGCGCATTGCCCACCCACAGCTGTGCAATCTGTCGTTCGGTAACTGCCGTCTTACCCCGAAATTGGTCATGCGTACGAAGTGGCGGGGGACCTTGGCCTTCTGCCCATCGGGAGGCAGACCAGGTCTCACGCGACGGCCCGCGTTCCGACGCCGCCACCCGTCGTGCAAATATGCGAGACCTCCATTCTG
>CAUYUJ010017289.1:25000-50000 GCA_963575745.1 Prorocentrum cordatum
TGGGGATTCGGATCTTCGAGTGCTTCTGGTCTGAGAGAGCGTGATCCACCGCCGCTTTACCGTGGAAAATTGCAGCCCTTTTCCTCCGGAGCCCGCGCCCCCCCCCCCCCCCCCACCCCCCCGCGTTCCCCCCCCCCCCCCCCCCTGCTGGACCTTCCCCCTCCCCTTCCCCCGGCGAAGCACCCCCCTCCCCTAACGAAAAACTCCTTCCCCCCCCGCCTCGAGCTCCAAAACCGGGGGGGGTCGCTACCGGTTCGAACCCCCCCCCTCGAAAACCGGAGGGGGGGGTCGCTTACCGGTTCGAACCGCTGAGCTGTCCCACTGTTCCCGCCACTGTCCCCACTGTCCCTACCACTGTCCCCGCTGTACCTCTGTCGCAGTGTCCCGCCGCCGTCCTCGCCGCCGCCTTCGCCGCTGTCCCCGCCACTGTGCCCTCCATTGTCCTACTGTTTCCACCGCGTTCCCGCTGTCCCTGCGCCGCTGTCACCACCGCCCCCGCCCCCGCCACTGTCCCACTGCCCCCGCTGTTCCCACCATTGTCCTCGCCATTGTCCCCGCCACTACCGTCCCCACCACTGTCCCACTGCCCCCGCCGCTGCCCCGCTGTCCCCATCGCCGCTGTCCCCGCCGCCGCCGCCCCCGCCATTGTCCGCGCCCCCCTCGGTTTTCGAGGGGGGGAGTTCGAACCTGTAGCGCCCCCCTTCCCGGTTTTTAGCTCGAGGGGGGGGGGGTGCGAACCGGTAGCCCCCCCCCCCCCACACGCACACCCCTTCTCATGATGGGCTGGGGGGGGGGGTCGAACCGGCAGTGGCCCCCCCTCCGGTTTTCCGAGGGGGGGGGGTCGAACCGGTTAGCGCCCCCCCCCCCCCCCGGGTTTTCCGCCAGCAGCGGTAGAACACGCTCTTTCTAAGCTGGTCTCGGCGTGCCTGTTTTGCCCCGAGGGCCTTTCGAGTCGTAATCTTGATATCCTGAGCTCTATTGGCAGTCTCCAAGGGAGTCACGCCTCGGAAATGCTTGTGGCTGGGGACTTCAACGTGAGTCCAGAGATGATTCTGGACAGCGGTTTTGTTGAACGCATGTCAGGGCAGCTCATTTTCGCGCAGGGCGACGGGGCCTGCTTGACAACGGGAGGGATGAAGACTTTGGATTTCTTCGTTGCTTCCAAGGGGCTCGCAAAGACGGTGAAGGAAATCGCGGTTGTGAGGGGGTCGGGAGTTCCGCCTCGCCTGCCTGTTCGACTTTGCTTGCGCGAGCGGACGGCGGAGCTGCAGGCCTTGGTTTTTGACGTGCCCCCTATCCCTGCCGAGAGGCCCGCCGCGCCTCCTCGGGCCCCCCCTTCTTGGGGGCGAGTTGAGGCTTTCGGAGAAGATGTCGTGTCTAAACGCATCCCAGGGGACCCCGCCGATGGTTTCCAGGATGCTCTCACCCAGCTCTATAGCACGTGGAGCCAAAGGGCCGAGTTCGAGGTCGCGGAGGCGGTCCACATTCAAATCCCCCGTTATGGATTCCGCAGCGAGCCCCCTAGGTTGAAGTGGGCGCCAGTGTTCCAGGGGAAGAAGGACTCGGGGGCCCATTCCCCCCTCTTCGGGATCAACTGGCTTAATAATACGCACGGGCAGTGGGGGGGCACTAGGATCGGCCCCACGGACAGTTATCAGCGCGCGGCCCTCCTCAGACATCCGCCTGGGGACTTGGCCAGTGCGCTCTCTGCTCGCGCCGAGCTCTGGCAACGTTGCCAGAGCGGCGTGGGTTTTCCCCATCCCCATTTCGCCCAATCCAAGCTCGAAATCGAGCGTCAGAGCGAACGCCGCCCTCGGCGGTGAGGCATCAGTGGCGGGGCAGCCCTGCGCCGACCCTCGTGCCATAGATGATTTCGAAGCAGCGGAGAGCGAGGACTCCGAGTTGCTCGGAGATTTGTCGCAGGCTGTCCTGGCTGAGCAGGCAGCAGCTCAGTCCTCGGCCCGTCAGTTGTGGAAGGAATAGCTTCTTCGGAGCATCGAAACCGGGGCGGGGGGGGGGGGCGCGCGTGTTGCCAGGAAGCCCGCTGCGGGCTGGAAACCGACCACCGCCCTCTCTTCCGCGGGGCATGTTGTTTCGGACCCTTTGGCGCTCCTGCAGGGGCAAGCGGCCGTTTTCGCTGGGGTATGGGAAGCCGAACCCCAATCTTTCGACCGCGGGGCCGAAACCACCCAGGAGGCCCTCCCGCCCCTCAGTGTCGGGTTTATTCGAGAAGTCTCGCGGACATATTCTTGTGGGACGACATGTGCGGACGGATTCCACATGCGCCATTGCTCTTGGATGAGCGATGACTACCTTCAGATCGTCTCGTTTATGATTCAGATCATGGAATCCATCTCGCACCTGCCGCAGCAGTTGCAGATCGTGCAGGCTATTCTTCTGATGAAGCCGCATGGCGGCTGGCGCCCCGTCGGGCCGTTCTGTTCATTGTACCGCCTTTGGGGGAGGGGGGGGGGGGCGTCGTGCGTGCGCCCAGCAGTGGGAAATTCGGTTTGCCAGGCGTTACTTCGCGGGGGAGGCATTCTAGGGGGCCACGGGCGCGGTCTGGCGGCAGGCTGCCAGGTCGGAAGCCGCCGCCTCCAAGGGAGCTGTTTCGGCCACCCTCCCGCGGGGCATGACGAAGTTTTACGAAGGCATATCCTTCCAAAGGCTAGAGGCGCACTGCGCCCAGGTTCAGTTCCCCCCCCCTTTTGTTTATAAGCTCTCCCTCTCGGCGTATCGGTCCGCGAGGTTTATGGGCGTGGGGGGCCTGGTCGCAGGTCCCTTCTCCTCGTGGCGGCTGCTTCGCCACCTCCTATGTCGGGGTGTGCTGCATCGATAGCTTCGATCGTATCTCGTTCCCAGCAGATACCTACCTAGACCAGTGCGTCGATGACAGTGGGGTATCGTGCACGGGCGCGGCTCGGCACGTTGCGGCCAGTATCAAGTGTTTCGAACGCGTTGCGCGCCGCTATCGTGAATGAGATGGAATGCGGCATCTCAAAGGACAAGGCAGCCTTCGTCACCTCGAGTCGAGAAGTGAGAGACGAGCTGCGGCAATTTCTGGGCTCGCTGGCGGGGGAGCCGACCGACAGCGCAATCAACTTAGTGATCGACGGCCCCAGTTGCAGGCCCAGGAGGACCGGGCAAAGAAGCAACCAATTCAGGATCCGCATGCAACACTTCAAGGCCACTACCCGAAAGTTGGGAAAGCTCCCCAGCCAGCTTGGGCGTTTCTGCCAAAGGACTTGGGTATCGGGAGCCCTGCCTGGCATTTTGTACGGAGCGGAGATACACGGTATCTCGGATTTTGAGTTTCCCCGCGTTCGGAGGGCGGCGGGGAAGGTGCTCCGCCCATCGGCGGGGGGGCGCTCCCTCACCTCCACCCTCCTCCTGCATAAGGTTCCCACGTGGTTGGCCTCGGTGGCCCCCATCATCAGGTGCAGTAAAGAAGTGTGGGCGGCCTCCACCTGGGCCCACCCTCATTGCCCCCCCCCTGCCCACCTTGAGGGGTCTCTGGGGTAAGGCCTTCTCCGGGCCACTCAAACCCTGGAAGCAGGTCAGCGGCCCTTTGTCGGCCATGCGCGCCTCGTTGGCTAGGATAGGCTGGTCCATGTCGGACTCCCTCACCGCCGCCTCTGACTTCGGGGGCCCCCTCCAGCTTGCCTCGGTGGCCCCAGCGATGCTCGAGACCTTGCTGCGAGAAGCGGTCGTCCGCCAGCTCGAGCGAGACGCCGGCGGTAAGCTTAGCCTCCCTTGCGATCTATTGTGTTTTGATATCGTTAGGGGACAAGTCGGACCGAAGAGATTTTCGGCGATTGAAAAAGGGAGGATTCGCAGTCTGTGCTGTGGCGCTCTTTGGACGAAGAGCCGTGCTGTCTTAGCGGGATGCGCTCTTGACAGCGACCTGTGCGAGGAGTGCGGCGGAGCTTCGGACACGGTCCACCACGGACTGTGGGAGTGCACGAAACATGTTGCGTTCAGGGAGGATTTGATCGATCAGGATATCATCGAAACTGCTTTGGCAGGGGACCCGTCCGACCCCCTGACTGAGAGGCTCTTTTGCCGCGGGATCTCCCAGCGCCCTGGGGGCGTGTTTCCGAGGCCTTAGAAGGGGGCCCACGACGCCGCCGCCCAAGTGGTCTGGCATGCCCCCCCCACCAGGCGATGGCGGTTTCAGCGGTTCAGTTTTTGTAGATGGATGCTGTTTTCGGCAACCTGTTTCGGAGCTCTCTAGGGCGGGATATGGCTTGTGTCTAGTAGGAGACGACGGCGCTGTGCAATGCATGATTTACGCGCCAATCGCTGCCCCCTTCCCGCAGACGCCCCAATGCGGAGAGTTCGCCGCTCTAGCGAGAGCGGGTGCGGAGGTTGCTGCGACGTCTACGGTGTATAGCGATTGCAAGAATGTAGTGAATCTTGCCCAGGTCCCAAGAGAGCTCCAATTGTCTTATAAACGCCCATGCGCAGGCTCGATGGTTGTGTTTCAACAAGGAAGCAAGCTCATTTCCTCAGTAGGCAAAGTCAAGGCACATCTGAGCCCACAAGAAAGTGGGATCTCGGAGCTCGGGCGATGGCTTAGATTAGACAACGAAGCGGCTGATACGGCTGCCAAAGCAGGGGCCAACCTCCACCCCCAGCCTTCCGAGGAGGAGGTGTCGTTTTTTTTTTTTTTTTTTTTTTTTTTTTTTTTTTTTTTTTTTTTTTTTTTTTTTTTTTTTAAAAAAAGAAAAAAAATTAATTATTATCATTATAAAAAAATGTATTCGTGTTTCTGAGGCGGCGTGTAAGCTTGCGGGGCGCCTGCTCTGTCACTGGCCGAGGCTAGATCTGACCAGTGTCCCCAGGGCGTCAGAGCCCAGTGACAGGATCGCTACGTGCCCGCTAGGAGATCTGCTGCTTGCTGGCCAACATTCATTTCAGGCTCACGGCAAGAAGTTTTTTGTTTGTTCCACCTGCCACGCCGTCGTGCCGCGCCCGGGCATCAGAGAAGCGTGCATCACCGAGTGCAAGCAGCCGCCTAAGTGTCATCAGGCGGTGATCGACGTCGATCAAATTCGGGCGGCGGGGTGGGGGACCCGGGTGGGGGGAAAGGAGCTTCACGAGTCACACTCTCTGCAGTTTTGGGCGAGACACTTGCTGACTTTTTGCGCCCGACGCGGGTTCGCGGCTACGGTCGATCCGAGGCGACTGATGAAAACATGCACCTTGCCGACTCGCAAGGGCAAGGAGAACCTTTCTCGCATCGCGAAAAGGTTATGCCCAGGCCATGGCGGTCCCGCCGCGGTGACTGTCAAACGCGAGGGGCGAGGATTTCCCGAGGCCACGGGCAGGCTCGTCGGGGAGCTCGGACTGATTTCGAGAGGGGACCACACCTCGTAGAGGTCTGTGTCTCGGCGCCTGGGCGCTCGTCGTGCGGTGCTCAGGTATGCTTCAGCACGGGGTTTTGTTGAACAGAAAATCCTCTTCCTCCTCTTCCTCCTCCTCCTCCTCCTCCTCCTCCTCCTCCTTCTCCTCATCAATTTCCTTCTCCTCTTATGCTCTTTCCCGGTGCGATGCCTTTCTCGGTGCGATGCTCCTTCTCTTACGCTCCTCCTCTTATGCTCCTCCTCTTGTGCTCCTCCTCTTATGCTCCACCTCCTCCATCCGCCCTTCTCGGTGCGACGCCTTCCTTATCATCCCCCCCGCTGCGCGCCGCGCCGCCGAGGGAGCGGGGCCGCCGGCAGTCGCGGCACGACATGAGCCAGCAGTGCCTTCTTTTGGCGGAGCAATGTTTGGGGCGGGGAGGGGTTCAGAGGGGAGGTGTGGGGGGGGGGAGGAGGGGGGAGGGGGGAGGAGGCGTTTGACGGGAGGATGGGGGGACGGGAGGTGGAGGAGGGGAGGAGGATGGGGGAGGTGGGGGGGAGGGGAAGGGGGAGGGGAAGGGGGGGGAGGAGGTGCAGGCAGGGGGGGCGGGAGGGGGGAGGAGGGGGGAGGAGGGGAGGAGAGGGGAGGGGGAGGAAGGTGGGAGGCGGAGAGGGGGGAGAGAGAAGGGGAGGAGGGGAGGAGGGGGAGGAGGGGCTACGTTAGCGGGGATGGATGTTCGAGGTTTCAGGTTTCGGGCGTCTTCGTCGGCGCTCGGCGGTTTCCCAGCCCCGGGATGCTCCCCAGCAGCTGCGCCTCGCCGGGTGGCGTCTCGGGGTGCCTGGATCGTCCCGAACGGCCGCTGGAAACCCAAGTTATTGCCCGAGAGCCATGTGGGATGTCTTGCGCAGGGGGGGATAGATCGACTCCTAATCGCCCATTCATCGCCGACAGGGGCCCAGTAGTCCACCCTGCCTTGGAGCGCGCGGTTTGCTAGATATGTCGGCGAAGCATCGCCGATTCAAGCTCAATGTCCCTCCCTTCCCTGAGCCAGTCGCCCCATAACGTTTCACCTCGCTCCTGGTCGTCGCCGCCGTCGCCGCCGCGGCCGTCGTCGTCCTCGCCGTCGCCGTCGCCGTTGTGGTCGGCACCGCCGCGGCCGAGGACCTGTAGTTCCGGGTGTTTGGTTTTTGTCGTGCCTCTGGAGGGCTCCATTGACCTCGAGGGATAAGTTTGGATCCCCGGAGGCCTCCGGAGAGCTCCATATCCCGGGCTACGGGCGGACTACTGTCTTTTCCAAACATCTCGGTGTAGTTCTTCAGTCTCGGCGTCGGAGGGCCGTCGTGCCCGAGATCTGAGTGCCCGTTTTTTGTTTGGACTTGATCTATCGGACGTGTGGGAAGGAGGATCGTGGCCAATTTTCGAAGACATTTTTGATTCCTTCGGGCCTCAAGACGCCTCCGAAGGCCTCTGGAGGCGGAGGACGACGTCCGTCGTCGTCGTCGTCGTCGTCGTCGTCGTCGTCGTGGCCCTCGTTTTTTTCTCCCACTTCCGCCTCCACTTGCCTTTTCTGTTCCTGGTCCCTTTCGTCCTGCTGGCCCTCCCCGTTGTCGTCGCCCTCCACTTCCTCCTTTGGCTCCTCGTCCTTTGTTCCCCCTCCCGATGTCCCTTCTCTTGTTTCTCGCGCTGCCCTTCGTCCCTCGTCCTCCTTCTCGTATCCTGCCCCCTTTGTTGCTCTCCTTCCTCTTCACCCTCCTCCTCCTCCTCTCTCGCTTCCCCTCCTCCTCCTCCTCCTCCTCCTCCTCCTCCTCCTCCTCCTCCTCTTCGTTCTCCTCTTCGTCGTCGTCCTCCTCCTCCTCCTCCTTCACCGTCTTCTTCTCCTCCGTTCCTCCCTCCTCGTTCCCCTCCCCTCCTTTCCCCACCCACCTCCCGACAGGTACAGCTTCCCGTCGAAGCTGCTGGTGCGGAACACGTTCCTGGACGTCCCGGACAGGTCACCGTCCCTGGAGCGGTTCTACCAGGAGTTCGCGCAGACGGCAAGCGGGGCCTTCGTCGTGGCAGTCAGTCCCATCTCCCTTTCGTCGTCGTCGTCGTCGTCGTCGTCGTCGTCGTGGTCGTGGTCGTGGTCGTGGTCGTGGTCGTGGTCGTGGTCGTGGTCGTGATCGTGGTCGTTGTTGTCAGGGCGCGGCGTTGTTGTCAGGGCGCGGCATAAGAGATTACCCCTCCCCCTCCTGTCGACGCTGCAGCTTCTTCGCGACGTCGGCCCCCGGGGATCTCGACCCTTTCCCCGGGCCAGGTTCTCATCCCGAAGGGGCTGGGGCCGGGAGACTGCCTCCCATGGTCGAAAAGTACGAAACCGAATGGAACCAGGCGCGACCATAATTAGGGGAAAGCTTCCTATTGCATGGACGCAGTGCTTGGCATTGCCTGGCACTTCCCTCTGGATCTTTCCCGATACGCCCAGGGGCCCGATGACGGCTGCCTGGAGTCTTAAATCAGGGAAGACATCAATCTCATCACAGAGCGTCGGAAACCTGTCATGGGCAAGGTTTCCACCACCACCACAATCTGTGGGACCGGGGAGAAGGGAGGATGACGAGGTCCTCCTCCTCTTCCTCCTCCTCCTCCTCCCTACTCCTCCTCCCTCTCCTACCCATGGTAGTGGTGGCCGCCCCCCTCCGCAGCACCACCGCAGGAGCGGCTGCTGCAGTCCGCGCCCGTCAGCATCCGGGGCTCGGCCGCCAGCGGCAGTGGCAGCGGCGGCAGCGGCCCGCCCAGCGGCCCGCCGAGCAGCGGCCCGCCGAGCAGCGCAGGCCCCCCGCCCCGCGACGGCCCCCGGTGCCGGCGGGGCGGCGCCGGCGGCAGAGCCAGAGCCCCTCGCATCTCGGAGGAGGAGGCGGAGGAGGAGGAGGAGGAGGCAACAGCCAAGGAGGAGGAGGAGGAGGAGGAGGAGGAGGAGGAGGAGGAGGAGGAGGAGGAGGAGGAGGCAGCATCAGTGCGCGTGAAGCCCCAGGCAAGCTACTTTTGGGCCAGGGGTACTCCCGCCAGATCTCCTCGTCGGTTTCGTCGTCTTCGTACTCACGGTTGCTGTTTGGTTTCGTCACCCAATCACGGTAAAACACTATCGGCCAATTTTGAGGGACACCCAAGGTGTTCCCTCCTTTTGTTCCATCTCTTTCAAGGTTAAGGGTTGGCCACAAAAAACCCAGCAGCTCTAACCGATTCAACCTCTCAGTGCAAGTGCATAGATGAGGAGGAGGATAGCAGCCCTAAGATTGCACAGCATTTTCCAAGTCTAGTGCACCTCCACAGCTGGACACTAACGGCTTGTACTTTGGCGTCACCACGCCACACTTACTCCACAACAGTATTTTTCCGCAGCAATCACACATGCGATATGCTCAACGTGAGCAATCTGCACACGTACGATGTCGTACCAGCGCCCAACTGCAGACAAGGTTCATGGCCCCAAAGGCCAGCCTTGAAAGACCAGCCTGCGACACCTATCAGCTGTCTGGTTGCGCTGACTATTGGGTTCGTGCTTCACCCGAGAAGAATCCCACAACAAACACGAGGGCCCCAGGACCGATGCAGCTTGGGGTAAACTCAAAAAAAACCCTGGGCGGCAACTTTAGAACTGCCGTACTTTAACGTTCTGTGCTGCATACGGCTCATGTTACTGCGGAGGTAGGGGGTGTACATTGGGTGGGACTGCGGAGGACCTCCAAGCCTGCATCTTCAGGCTTAGCAGCGCAGCTGCTCACCGCAGCTACAGGCAAACAGTATTCCCGAGCAGGCAATTATTATATACATCTGTTGTTATTATCACGGCCAGCAATACAGGCCCATTTAACCCACACGGGCCAGCTTGCGTAGGCCAGCCTTGGCGTCACATGATGACGCAGAATTCAACGTAGCCTCACCACCTGCTCGGCACAAGCACCAGTGTGCACATCCTATCTTCGTGCTCATAACAATATGAACACTTTTTTTCTGCACACCGCCGTCTGCCTAGATGGCACATGCCATGTTGGAGTGGGTGTGGGGGTCAGAGGAGAGGCTGCGGCGGATTGGAGGATAATGCTAGGTTAGGGCTTAACCAGACACCCCAGCCTACAGTTTGGGCTTCTGTATGTCTGCCATTGCACAGTGCGCCTCACTAATTCCCCCTACTCGCTTTGTTCCGACACGCTTATTGTCCTCTTCTTCCAAATCTCCAGACATTGTTACGCAATTGGCATTTTTGAACTGCTGAATGCCAGTAGCCACATGCATCTATTCTGCTCCTTTGCTTCCGTTGCAGCTTGTTCTATTTCGCCGCCAGATGACAGAAACAATGAGAGATGATGGATGGGCGGGCTCATAATACGGAGGTCGACGGTTTGGGGTCAACCAAAACCTTGGGCAGCATCCCTAGATTTGCACAGGCAAAGCGGCGCTACTGCAACCCCCTTGTGTTCTTACTTCTGCCCTGATCTCAGTTTGTACCCATGAAAGTTGGCATTCGCTATGTGTTTATTTGGCTTACTCGTGTTGGTCTTCTCCACTAAGGTACAAGCTGCGTTATCTGGCGGGCGCCGACTATACTACTTGTGTTTTTCACGTTTTCTCTAGCCGCGGCGCCCACCAGGTATCCTTGCGCCGAGTCGTCTGTCTTTTTTGCATCATCACGAACGCCACAGCATCTTGCTAAGGTTAGTCTAGCTCAAAATGAGGAGGCTTCTCTTCTCGGCCCCGCTCGTCGGCCCCGTCTGGCTCGACGGGTCCTGGGGAGGCTGTTGTCTGGACGGGAGCCCCAGTCCAAGTGTTTTGTGGGGCACCCATTTTGAAGGGGCCCTGGGACACACAAATAAATACACAAATAACAGGATTCCCCATATTTTCCGATATTTTCTGGGTTTCTGTCTCCCCCCCCACTGCCCATATTTTCCTATATGTTCTGGGGAATCGACGATTCATTGTGTCTGTGTGTTTTTTCTCCTCCTGACATTTCTGTTTTCTCGTGCTGAGTTTGGCCTTGGGTCCAACTTGAGGCTCGGAGCGAGCGGAAATTCGCCGGGCCCCGAGGCCGAGGAGAGATATACATATATGTATATATACATATATATATATATATATATATATATATATATATATCGCGTTCTGTCTCGGGGTTGTGCCTGCTCGCAAGCAGGCTCGGGAATTCGGCTCGGCTGGACTCGGAGGAAGAGGAGGCGGAGGAGGTGGATGAGGAGCAGGATCAGGCGGAGGAGGAGGAGGAGGAGGAGGAGGAGGAGGATGAGGAGGAGGAGGAGGAGGAGGAGGAAAAGTACCCATACCGGTACCCTTGGCCCCCGTTTTCCCTCTTTCGGGGGCTTCCAGGAAGGCCCTCGTCGACACCGGTGGATTCGCCTCGAGATGCTGGTCAGAACGCAGCCCGGGAGAGGTCTGGGGAGTAGCGGTATCGGTACCTTTTGGTTTCCCCAGTCCCAGACCTTCTCGCATCGTGAAGTAGTCGCGGCGGAAGGTTTTCCAAATTTTCGGCTCCCGCAGGCCCTGATCGAACCCCAAGACCGGCCAAAAACGACGAAGAATGAACAGCTGGTCCTGTGTTCGCCGTTGTGGACAACTCATGACGTCGGCCTGGTTGCCTCGTTTTCGTTTTTGGGGCCTTGGAGAAGGCCGTCGTCGCCACGGCCAGATTCTTACCGGAATCCTGGTCAGATCGTACCCCCATCGGTTGCCTCGTTTTTGGTTTTCTGGGCCTTCGGGAAGGCCGTCGTCGCCACGGCCAGATTCGCCTCGGAATAGTGGTCAGATCGCACCCCCGGAGAGGTCCAGGGAGGAACGGTATCGGTATCGAATGTTTGTTCCGCCCAGATGGCGGCGACCCACAGCCGGCTCTGGCGACCCGCGGCGGCGGCGGCGGCTGACGAAAACCAGCAGCGGCGATCGGCCCGTACCTCTGAATGAGCCTGTCCACCACCACTACCACAACAACCACGACAACCACCACCACCACCAGCACCACCACCACCACCACCACCACCACCATCACCACCATAAGTTGGAGGGGGGAAGGAGGTAGAGGATGAGGAGGAGGAAGAAGAGGAGGAGGAGTTGGAGGAGGAGGACTTCTCCTCCTACTTGTGGTGGTGGCGGTGGAAAACAAGCCCACCACTGAAGTGTTAAATCTAACGGTATTTCGCTGCTCTAGGCCTCGGGGGGCCCTCGCTGGGCCCCGGGGCTGCCATCAACATTGTGGGGTCGAAAAAGCGGCCCTGGAGAAAGGGTCGAGGCTTAGATCGGGCATGCCCCCCTACAGGCGGATTTTGGAAGAAACGTAAAGATAGACAAAACATATTCAAAGGAGCCAGAACTAGTTTCAAAATCGTCACCTGATTTTTTGTGACTTTTGTTGAATATTCCTCATGTAGAGGGACAGACCCGACTTAAGTCGAGGCTTCTGGGGAACCCGTCTTGAAAACATCAAGGCTTCGGCTCTCTTGGGGTGGCGGCGGCCTACGGCCGGCTATGGCGACCAGCGTCGGCGACCAGCAGCGGCGACCGACGACTGGCGGACGCGACGACGACGAGAACCACGAGGGCGACGACTACGACGACGACGACGACGACGACGACGGCGGCGGCGGCGGCGGCAGCGACGGCGGCGGCGGCGACGACTACGACGACGACGACGAGATCGGCGGCGGCGGCGGCGGCAGCGACGGCGGCGGCGGCGGCGACGACTACGACGACGACGACGGACGACGGACGACGGACGACGGACGACGGACGACCGACGACGACGACCGACGACGACGACTGACGACCGACGACCGCCGTCCGACGACCGACGACAGACGACCGCGGCCGGTAGCGACCAGGACGACAGCTGGGCCTTCGGTCTTTTGGCCGGAATTCCCTTGTGGATGTACCTGGGGCTCCCTGATGAGAGTGATGCGTTCCGCCCCTCAAACAGCTGCCAGGTGATGCGAAACTCAGAGGAGAAACAGAGGGCTGCCACCGAAAGCGCATCGAGGGGACCCACCCCTGGATCGTGGCACGCCTGAGCGTCGTCTGGCACTGGGTGATGCTCGGGCGTGTCGCCGCCAAGGGGGTCGGCCTCCCCGACGGGTTCTCTGAGTCGGTGATCTCTAGGTCTCCTCTGGGAAGCGAGGCCAGGACGCGAGGGCAGGCAGAGGTAAGAATGACCCCCCCACGGGCTCTGCAGCACTCTGCAGTACGCCCCAGGCCCTTCAGGCCGCTGCCCCTGCCCCTGCTCTTCTCGTCGTGGTCCAGTCCCTGGTCCTGGTCTTCGCCTTCGTCGTTGTTCCCACTCTCCCCACTCGCTGCCGTCCTCGTCGCCGTTCTCGTCCGCGTCCCCGTCGCTGCCGCTGCCGCCGCCGTGGCCGTCGCCGTGGCTGCCGCCGACGCCGACGCCGTCGTCGTCGTCGCCGTCGTCGTCGTCGTCGTCGTCGTCGTCGTCGTCGTCGTCGTCGTCGTCGTCGTCGCCGTCGCCGTCGCCGTCGCCGTCGCCGTCGCCGTCGCCGTCGCCGTCGCCGTCGCCGTCGCCGCCGCCGCCGCCGCCGCCGTCGTGATCGTCCTCGTCCTCGTCGTCGCTGCCGTCGTTCGCGTCCCACTCAGGTTCGGCCAGATGTGGGGTGCCCGCCGACGACCCGTCGCGCTCGGCCCCGTCGGCGCGCAAGGACCGGGGGGGGGGCGGATCGGCAGACGGGCGCGGACTTCGCCCACTTCCACGGTGGGAGCGGGCAGGGCGCGCTGCTTTTGCCCGACGGATGTGGCTGCTACACAGTGGAGACCCCTGCCGAGAAGCACCCCGCTTGCCTCCAGGGTGCCCTTGGTTTCTTGGGTTTTGATGGTTCTGCTATGGGCAGCGCGACGTTCGCACACCAAGAATCAACGGACGTCCTGGGGTCTCACGGTTGGGTTTCTTGTGCAAGGTTTCCTGTGGTCGAGCTCCCATTCTTCAGTGCTGCCAGAATTGTAGGTTCAGGTTCGATGCCTCACGCTTGCTGCGGATATATGATCGCGGGCTCCGGGCCCACGGGCCCCCCCCCCGATGGGATGGGTCCCAGGGTCATCGCCCCCCCCCCCCAGATGGGTTGGGGGGGGAGGAGGAGGAGAGGAGGAGGAGGAGGAGGAGGAGGAGGCGGAGGAGGAGGAGGAGGAGGAGGAGGAGGTGGAGGAGGAGGAGGAGGAGGAGGAGGAGGAGGAGGAGGAGGATGGGCCGATTGCGCCGACATTTGCGCATGAGCTTCCCGCGTAACGCCGCGCGCGAGCGCCCTCTTGTCCGCGCGGCGTGCCACGCTGGCGGCCAGTCTGAGCCACGCTGTCTTCCTGCGTCAGACTCGTCTCCCCTCCTCGCTCCTCTGGCCCTGTGTGCGCAGCGTGCTGGAGCCAGAGTGCCGAGGACCACTTCACGGGCGGGGGCTGCACGAGCCTGGGCCTGGTGGGCGGCGGCGGCGGCGGCCTGCAGGACCCTCCACTGATGAGATCCAGCCACTGCCCTCGCCACCCTCGCCGCCGCCTTCGCGTTCGCCTCTTCGCCGCCGCCTTCGCCCTCGCTCTCGCCGCCGCCGCCGCCGACGACGAGCGAGCTCGCCGCCGTCGTCGTCGTCGTCGTCGTCGTCGTCGTCGTCGTCGTCGCCGTCGCCGTCATCGTCGTCGTTGTCGCTGCTGCCGTCGTTGCTGCTGCCGCTCGGTGACCGAGGCTCGAGATTCGAGGCTCCCCGATCCATGTCTTGTTGAGTGCTTGTGTTTTGGGGAGGCAGGCCTGCTTGGTTTCCACAGTCTTGGGCCTCCTATTGGAGGCTCGAGGACCAAGGCTCGAATCTCCTGGGTCGAGGTTCGAGCCTTCTTGATGTCTCGGATGTACTTGGGGCCTTCGGGCCCTCGTTTCGAGCTTCCAGAGGCAGAGGTCGTCGTCGTCGTCGGGGTCGGCAGCCGCGTCGTCGTCGCAATGAGGATGATTATATGAGGAAAGAGATGATGGTGATGATGATGATGATGATGATGATGATGATGATGATGATGATGATGATGATGATGATGATGACGATGCTGATGACGATGATGTTGATGCTGATGATGATGATGCTGATGGTGATGATGATGCTGATGACGATGATGATAATAGTGATGGTGGTGAGGATGATGATGCTGATGATGATGGAGATCGTCATTCTCATTTAATCACCCAGTGAAGGGCCGCGCCATATTGTCGAACTGCACGCAAGATTAACTCAGGTAGTTTTAAACATGTACTAACCATTTACAAGTTATCTACCGAATATGATGACCTTGCAACTCTATCGCAAGCGTGGCCATCGCCATCACGGGTCTATTCTGCCTGATCAGCAGCAACATTATCATCACCATTTTGATCGTCCTCTCTGTCTTCGTCTTCGTCTTCATCTTCATCTGGCAATGGGGGCGTCTTGGGAGACGGCGGCGTTGCCCGGGCGCTTACCGCCAGCGCCGGCGGCGGCCCCGCCAGAGGTGGCGCCTGCCGCCGCCGCCGCGTCTATGAGCCGTCAGGGCCCCGGGTCGTCCGCGTCTGAGCCTTGCGCTGTGGCCGCCGCGGCACCGTTCACCGTCGACACCCATCCTCCTCCTCCTCTTCCCCTTCTGCGGAAGTCCTTGTCCTTGTCCTTGTCCTTGTCCTCCTCCTCCTCCTCCTCCCCTCCCACCCCTCCTTCCCCTCCTCCTCCTCTCCTCCTCCTCCCTCCTCCTCCTCCTCCTCCTCCTCCTCCTCTCCTCCTCCCCTCCTCCTCCTCCTCCTCCTCCTCCTCCTCCTCCTCCTCCTCCTCCTCCTCCTCCTCCTCCTCCTCCTCCTCCTCCTCCTCCTCCTCCTCCTCCTCCTCTCCTCTCCTCCTCCTCCTCCTCCTCCTCCTCCTCCTCTCCTCCTCCTCCTCCCCCCTCCCCCTCCTCCTCCTCCGGCCCTCCCCCCCCCGCGCGCACGCGCCTTCGCGCACGCGTTTGCGCCCTCGGTGCCGCCCTCGGCTCGGCCGAACTCCGACCGCTCCGCCGCCACTGGGCGGGGCCCTGCCCTCGCGGCCCAGAGGCCCTCCACACGTGGCCGATCTGCTGCCCACGTTACTCGGGGCCGGACAGACCCCCCACCCGGACAGACCTCGCCGCGCCGGGCCCAACGCAGAGACCGCCCGCGCACCAGGCGACGCGCCAACGCAGGAGGACCCAAGGGCCCACGCCGAGCCCCAGAGGGGCCCAGCTGGAAACCCCACACGTTGCTGCGTCGTCGGGGCCGTTGGTGCAGGCGTCCAGGTCGACGCCCGGCATGGCCTCGCTGAGCTCGTCGCCCCCCCGCCCCTCGGATTCGGAATTGTCCGTCTTCGGTTCTCGACAGGGCGCCGCGGCCGTCATTTCCCAGGCTTGCGCCCGCCAGGTTTGAGCCCGAGGTCGTTTTCACTAGACCACGTTCTACTAAAGGGGGTTCTGTCCATCCCCGAGCTACGCTCAAGTCGGGCATGTCCCCCCAGAGGGGGAATATCCAAAACAGTCAACATATTAGTCCGGGGACGATTTTTCGATTATTGTTTGACCATTTTGAATTTTTTGGGGCTATTCTCAATCTTTCTTCCAAAACCCGCCTTTAGGAGGACATGCCCGACCTAGGGCTACGCGGCTGCCGCAGGCATCGCTCGACGGCTGCTCGGTGCGCTCCTTGAGGTTCAGTGGGGCGCAGCGCTGCCAAGGCCGGGGCCTGGCCCACCGCTCTCCCTGCGAGCGTTCGCGGGCAGCTGGTGGCCGAGCATCGTGCGGGCAGGCTCGGCGCCGGTGTCGTTCGAGAGAGGAGCGACATACACAACAATCTTTGGAGGAGGGAGGGAGGATGAGGAGGAGAAAGAGGAAGAGGAGGAGGAGGAGGAGCAGGAGGAGGATGGCGCCAAGAAAATAGCGCGTCGCGCATCGCGGGGCGCCATGCTCGAAGTTATCCGACTTAGGACGTCACACAGCCTCAGTCGATTCCGCCGTCGCCGAGTCAAGACTCGAGGGAAGCAGCGGATCGCCTGCACCGCTCGGGTGCGCGCCGCCTGCTCCGCTTCCCTCCCTCCTTCCACCTCCACCTCCACGTCCACCCATCGGCCCCCAGCCCCCACAGCTTACAGCACCCCCACCCCCGCCCGCCCGCCCGCGGAGGAGGAGGAGGAGGAGGAGGAGGAGGAGGAGGAGGAGGAGGAGGAGGAGGAGGAGGAGGAGGAGGAGGAGGAGGAGGAGGAGGAGGAGGGGAGGAGGAGGAGGAGGAGGAGGAGGAGGAGGAGGAGGAGGGGAGGAGGAGGAGGAGGAGGCGGAGGAGGAGGAGGAGGAGGAGGAGGAGGAGGAGAGGAGGAGGAGGAGGAGGGAGGAGGAGGAGGAGGAGGAGGAGGAGGAGGAGGAGGAGGAGGAGGAGGAGGAGGAGGAGGAGGAGGAGGAGGCGGAGGAGGAGGAGGAGGAGGAGGAGGAGGGAGGAGGAGGAGGAGGAGGAAGGGAGGAGGAGGAGGAGGAGGAGAAGGATGTGAACGCCCACCCCCACACAAGAGGGCCCTGGCCCGCCCGCGCCGGCCTTCCAGGCCCCGCCGCCCTGGCGGGCGGCGGGCTCCGTCCTCGCCCTCCTCGTCCCTTCCGCGCCTCCGGTGGTATCCTCTCGTGCTGCCTCGCAGCTTTGTTGCAGCTGCGCGCGGCCGCGCCGAGGGATATGATGGGAGGGAGGACCAGGCCAGAAGGGGATCTGTTTGATGGGAGGGAGGACCGGGCCAGAAGCGGATTTGTTCGGTGGCAAAGCATGGGAGTCTTGTGTATTTTGTCCTCCTCTTCCTCCTTCTCGTGGTTCTGTTTCTAGCGCCGATTTGCGTCGGTTCGCGTCTGGGAGTCGATGAGATGCCGCCGTTTTAGCATCAATTAGCGTCGATTTAGCGTCGATTCAGCTTCGATTGAAGTCGATTTAGCGTCGACTAGCGTCGATTCGCAAGAGCCGGCAAGATGGTATAGGATGCTCCCATGAGTTGCCGCCGAAGGTTTGGGCGCGACGAGAGCTTCCTGCACTGCTGCAACGCGACCCTGTGACAGCTGGCCGAGCCGTCTTGCTCTCGCGCTCCGGCGCCCGGCCCTGGCCCTTGGCGGAGTGGCCCTTCCTTTCGAGACGAAGAGGGACGCGCGCCGAGACCCACTCCAAGCAGCAATGGATGTTGTTTTGGTGGTTTCAGTGTGCAGGCGCGCCCTGCCGTGCGGTGGTTTCCTGGCACATTTTAAACATGATGCTTCGCAGAACACGTTGCATTCCCTCTGCGCGGTGCGCATCACACCACGTGCCAATCATGCGTGGCCTGAGCTACTTCGTAGGCGCGTTCTGGCGAGGCCCTCCGTGAGCCCTCTCGGGGTCCACCGGGTCCGCCGAGTGCCGAAGGCTCCAAGCAGCCATTGTCGACAGTTGTCAGAAGCAACGCCGCCGACAGGGCCGCCGAAAAGGCAACCGAAGTCGCCGCCGAAATTACCGCCGAAGTCGCCGCCGAGATCGCTGCCAAAGTTGCCGCCGAAATCGCCGCCGACATCGCTGCCGAGATGGCCGCCGAGATGGCCGCCGAAAATTGCTGCCGAAATTCCGAAACTCCGGATAGTGCCGCCGAAGCGGGGCCGATTTTGACCATGGGTTTGGCTCTACTTACGCAGGCCGCAAAATTTGTTTTATTGAGCCCCAAATGTCGGAAGCGACGTGCCGTTCATTAGTGGATACACGTACCCTTCCTCGTGCCTCGTCCCTCCTTCCCCTTTCCGTCCTTGTAAGACCCCCCTGCCCCGTATAATCATAGGTCATAGGTTTGGTCAGCACAGTCACGGTTCCGAGGATAGCATGATGTTTCGCGTGCGGTGCCTCGCGGATCCCGCTTCCCCTTGGGTCCAGGATTTTAATGATGATGGTGATGATGATGCTGATGATGGTTATTGCTATGAGGATTATTATCATTGCTTTCATTGATTGTTGTTGTTACTTTGGTATATTTACTCCCGGAAACTTAATGGGTCCACCGTTTTCCACACACGGGAAATTGGATCCGCGCAAGACAGACCTAAGATCCACGACGTTGTCGCGCACCCGACAAGGGATCCAATTGGATCCACCAGTATTTTCATATTTGCAGTCCAATAGCAAACACTTCCGGCCCGGGGATGTATACGTGTGTTCGCGGCGTCATCGCGCCCAGTAGAAACATGATTTCGCTTGGTAAAAAGGCAAGGACAATTTCGGCGGCTAGATTCGGCGGCAATTTTCGGCGGCCACATTTGCGGACTTTGCAATAATTTCGGCGGCAATTTCGGCGGCGATTTCGTCGGCAATTTCGGCGGCGATTTCGGCGGCATTTTCTGCGGCGATTTCTGCGGCGATTTTGGTAGAGATTTCGGCGTTGATTTCGGCGGCAATTTCGGCGGTTCTTTCGGCTGCACTGGTGGCCGTTTCAGGGGCCATTTCGGCGATGTGTCGGCGACGCACGTTGACGCCGTTTCAGCGCGATGATGATTGTAACGCTGGTTTTCTCGTGGTCTTGGCGGTGACGATGGCGATGGCAGTGGTGATGTTTGGTTCAAAATGGATACTCGCCAGAGGCCTTTGCAGGCGAGCCTACACGCTCAGCGCGACATGTGGTCAAACAAATGAAATTACCGTGCAACTCCTTCGGAAGTCGGCTGCTGTCTCGGGGGTCGTGGTGGCTCCAAAGGGTGGTCTTCGGTGCCCCTTGTCGTCGTCGCGGCCTGTTGCGTGCGCGGCAGCACCGGCGGATCGGAGGGGGGAGTCGAGGTTCACGAGGGTGCGGGTTTCTTCGGTTTCCAACACGGGTGTCCGTGGTGGGATTCATGCCCACGGGGCCATCAGAGTGCCCAAGCATCCTGTGGCGGAGCGCCGCCAGCAGTGGCCACTCCGAGTGGAGGGGTCGACTTTCGTTGGGAGGTGTTAGGCGCCGCGCCACGACTCGACGACGATGCCGAAGTTGATGATCTTGTTGCTGATGCGAAGCATGCTCATGCTGGTGCAGATTCTTATGCTGATGCTGACGCTATTGCTGTTGATGTTGAGGATGATGGTGATGACTGTGATGATGCTGCTGATGATGGTGGTGAGGATAATGATGATGATGCTGAGTGTGATGTTTTTGCTGCGGTTGATGGCGATGATGCTGTTTATGATGATGATGCTGATGGTGATGATGCCAATGATGATGGGAACGATGCTGTTGATGATGATGGTGTTGTTGATGATGATGATGCTGCTATTGATAATGATACGGCTTCTGCTGGCAACGGTGACGATGATGAGACTATGATTCCGGTACAATGGTGATCGTGACGCTGAATGTGACGAGGATGAAGAGGATGTTGGTGATATTGGTGGTGCTGATGATGATGGTGCTGATGAGGATGAGGATGATGATGATGGTGATGATGATGCTGATGATGATGATGATGATGATGATGAAGGGGGACGAAGACGGGGATGAGGGGTAGGACGTGGACACTTCCCCCCTTCGAGGACACGACCAAGACCCTCCTGCCGGGGTGCTGCTCCAACTCCACCTCGAGCGGGGAGCTGCGGGGAAGCACCTTGGCCGGGTCCTCCACGCTGTCGTCCAAGTCGCACACGGACGGCGCGCCGGCTCCCGTCGACGCGGGGGACGAGGACCGTGGCGCGTGCACGCTCTGTTTTCTGTACGATCGAAGTCGGCACGGGCATCAGCAAGGGTAACGTCACTCTGAGATTTTGGCGTTTTTTTTTGTTGTTTGCATCGGGTGAGTTTGCTTTGTTTCGAGCTCCTAGGCCTATATACATGTGTGTATATAAATACGTATGTATGTATGTATGTATGTATGTATGTATGTATGTATGTATCTATGTATGTATGTATGTAATGTATGTATGTATGTATGTATGTATGTATGTATGTATGTATGTATGCATGTATGTATGTATGCATGCATGTATGTATGTATGTATGAATGTATGTATGTATGTATGTATGTATGTATGTGTGTGTGTATGTATGTATGTATGTATGTATGTATATATATATGTATATATATATATATATGTGTGTGTGTGCGTACACATGCACACTGTGCTGTGACTTTTTCGTGGTGTCGGATCTCAGGGCCCCAGACGTGCTCGCGTCGCGCGAGCCAGGAAGACACGACGAGAGGTCTTCGGCCGTTCTCGGCCTTTTGGGGGCCCCCGCGGGGCGTGGGAAGTCGGCTCGGGAGGACAAGCTGGCCCCGCGGAGAGGGTCGGGACGTCAGGGGACTCCCTGCCGAAACATGGGGCCATCGGATGGCTGGGCCAGGGGGCCGTCGGAGACCGTCGGGGGCCCCTGCCGCGCAGAGGTCTCTGGACGGGTGCCCCGCAGGTCTCCGCGGAGGTGCCCCCGGGACCTCCAGGTCTAACCAGCTTGAAACATCTGCGAGCGTCGGAGCTCAATGGACTGGGGTCCTCCTCCTTCTCCTCCTCCTCGCTCCTCGCGCCTCCTCCCCCTCCTTCTCCTCCTCCTCCGCCTCCTCCTCCTCCTCCTCCTCCCCTTCCTCCTCCTCCTCCTCCTCCTCCTCCTCCTCCTCTTCCTCCTGCAGGATCCTGCAAGACCTCAGTGACCCGGGTGTGCATTGACCCAGGCCAGTGCGCCCACGAGTGCAGATTTGGAGGAGGGCTGCACGCCACGCCCAGGAACGTGTGGGTGTGCTGTCGGGGGCCCATCGCCGATCAGTCGGCGATGTACAGTCAACGCGCCTAGTAAGGACGCGCGCCTTCATCTAGGATACCCTTGCGTCCTTGCCTCTGTGGCCCGTCCTTTGCCGTTTACACTGGTCGCCGCCGCCCAAAAAAATCCCAACTTCAGCCTCCAAGGGTCTTGCGTCCTTACCACGCGTCCTTAATATACGTTTTGACTGTATCGCCGATTCCAGTTCCTCGATGTTTCTCCCCCCGCTGGAGCCGGTCCCCCCTGACGTTGCCCCTCGGAGAACGGTGACGAGGCTCGACGGCAGGTCCTGTTCCCCTCGGTGCTCGTCGCTCGGATGTGTGCACATTCTTTCTCGGCGAGGGCCATCGAGGAGCATCCTGGATCGTCTCGCGTCAGGTAGACGAACGAAACCGAAGCATGGACGGAGGAGGGGGAGGAGGAGGAGGAGGAGGAGGAGGAGGAGGAGGAGGAGGAGGGCTGGACGCCCGAGCGATGGCAAGGTTCGTGTTCGCCGCCGTGCAAGCTGTGCAGCTGGGGCAGGCGTTGCCTGCCCAGTCCTTCGCGGTCGCTTCTGCGTAGGGCACAGTCTTCGCTGCTGGGGCACCGTTCCCGTTGCTCCCGTAGAGTCAAGCCGCATAGTATTCGGCATCGCTCGGACGTGTGCGTCTGCCCTCGTTAAAACGACGCGAAGATCGGGACAAAATCGGATCGGGATAATTCGAAATCTCTGAGAATCGGCGGGTTTGGAGGATGTATTGGGCGCCGCGGCCGCTCCAGAGCGTTCCGGAACGCTCTGAGAGCGCTCCGGAACGCTGTGGAGCGATTTATCCCGATCCTAGCCCCGTTGTACTCGTCGTGGACCATCGAGGAGCATTTCGGGTCATCTTTCGAATGCACGGGGAATGGACGTCCGAGCGACGGCACGAGCAAGGATGACCAATTTTCCAAGGTTGCCCTGGCATCCTTCACCTTCGGCCGATCCTTGGCCGCTCTCGCTGGCCTTCGCCCCGCTCGCACGTGTGCACACGGCTCTCCCAAGGCGCCTGCATCTCCTTCCGCCGTCCAGGTCTGTCGCCTCGAACCCTGCCTTCCCCAGGCCTCCGGCCATCGGGGTCACCCTGGCGGCTCCTCTCCGCAGTTTCCAGCGTCGGGAGGCCGTCCCCATGCCTACAGGGCCGTCACCAAACGACCCCAGGCGGAAAGCCGGCGATCGGGAAAGGGGTCGATGCGGATGAGCATGAGGGTGAGTATGAGGAGAAAAATGAGGATGGGGATGAGGATGATGATGATGATGAGGATGATGATGAAGATGATGACGCTGCTCATGTTGATGATGCTGCTGATGATGATGGTGGTCAGAATGATGATGATGATGATGATGATGATGATGATGATGATGATGAGGAGGAGGAGGAGGATGATGATGACGACGATGACGATGACGATGATGATGATGACGATGACGATGATGATGTTGACGATGATGATGATGATGTTGATGTTGAGGTTGATGATGTTAATGAGTATGATGATGATGATGATGATGATGATGATGATGATGGCGACGCCGACGACGATGACGATGAAGATGGCGATGCCGCTGATGATGATGATGATGATGATGATGGTGCTGGTGATAATAATGATAATGATGCTTGTGCTTATGATGATGCTGTTGATGCTGCTGCTGATGCTGCTGCTGCTGATGATGATGATGATGATGATAATGATGATGGTGGTGGTGGTGGTGATGCTGATGACGATTATGATGATGAGGATGATGACGATGATGCTCCTGCTGTTGATAATGGTGCTGCTGATGATGATGGCGATGATGATGCTGACGGTAATCTTGCTACTAATGATGACGATAGTGATGATGGTGATGATGATGATGATGATGATGATGGTGATGATGATGATTATGAGCATGATGATGCCTATGATGCTGATGCTGATGATGAGGATGAACATGAGGATGATGATGCTTCTGATGATGCTGATGCTGATGATGTTGATGATTACGATGATGGTGGTGGTGATGATGATGCTGCTGCTGATTATGATGATTCTGATGATGATGATAATGACGATGATGATGATGATGATGATGGTGATGGTGATGATGATGATGATGAGGATGCTGCTGCTGATGATGCTGGTCTTGCGATGATTATGATACTTCTTACCATGGTAATGACCATGCTGGGGAGCATGATGATGGCCTTGCTGATGCTGTTGCTGCTGGTAATGATGCTGCTGATGATGATGATGCTGATGATGATGATGATGACGATGATGATGATGATGATGATGATGATGATGATGATGATGATGATGATGATGATGGTGGTGATGATGCTGCTGATGATGATGCTAATGATGATGATTATGGTGTCGATTGTAATGATGGTGATGGTTTTTGTGATGATGGTGAATCTGATGATGATGCTGACGACGATGCTGATGGTGAGGGTTAGGATGAGGATGCGTATGGTGAGGATGCTGACCATGATGATGATGGTGGTGGTGGTGCTGATGATGACGAGGAGGAGGACGACGATGATGATGAACCCGACGACGATGATGATGCTGATCATGACGATGAGATTCATGATGGTGCTGATGATGATGACGATGCTGCTGATGATGATGACGATGATGCCGACTATGCCCATGATTGTGATGGTGATGTTGATGATGACGATGAATATGATGATGCTGGTAAGGGCGTAGGACTAGGACGCGTATGATGATGGCGGTGATGAGGATGCTCACGATGATGGTGATGATGATGATGATGATGATGATGATGATGATGATGATGATGAGGATGATGATGATGATGAGGATGATGATGCTGATGATGATGATGATGATGATGAATGATGATGATGATGCTGATGATGATGATGATGATGATGCTGGAGATGTTGCTGACGACTATTATTATCATGACGATGATGGTGGTGGTGATGCTGCTGATGATGATGCTAATGATGATAACGATGATGATGATTATACGGCCTTAGTAGATGATTATCCCGATGGTAATTCCGACGGCGATTGCGATTATGTTGATGATTGCAACGTTGATCTTGCGTCTGCTGATTGTTTATGACGCTTATGCTGATGCTGATGATGGTGAGTAGGAGGAGGAGGAATAACGCGGAGGAGGAGGATTCTTGTTGCTTCTCCTCTTCCGCCTCCGTTATTACCATCTCCATCTCTTCATCTCTTCCAGTATTTCTCTTCCCCCCGCCGTTATGTCCATCTCGTCGGCCTCTAACTCCCCATTTGTCCACACCCTCCTCGTCTCATTCCTGCCTCCCTCTCGTTTCTCCTTCTCCTCGTCCTCCTTCCTCCGCCCTCCTCATCCTCCTCCTCCTCCTCCTTCTCTCCTCCTCTTCCTTGCTTCCTCATCCCTCCTCTCATCAATATTTTTCTCCTCCTCCCCCTCCCCTTGCTTCCCTCCTGCTTCTCTCTCGCTCTCCCTCTCCCTTCCCTCCCCCTCCTGCTGTTGCTCCTCCTCATCTGCCATTTCCCTCCGCAAGCGACTACTGTTAGAAGCTCCCGCGCTCACTTTTTTCTGCTCATACCTTCATATCGTTATCCGCCGCCGTTTCTTTTCAAGTGCTGCTGAAGTGCCACGGGCTTGGAGGTGCACAGCGGGTGCTTCATAGAACTTTGCTTTTTATGAGTTACTTTCTTTCTCGAGCTATGAACAAAGCATGCAGATCACCGTTGACAGTCCAAACGACTTCTCCGCCCATTCCTCCTACCATAACTTCCCAGAAGCCTTCAGACAGCAGGCAGAACATCCGAACGCCTCCTCACCTCTTCTCTCCTTCTTGTCCCTCAATTCCTCCTTGCCTCTCCCCCCTCCCTCTCTCTTCCCCTTCCTATTTCCCCTCCTTCCCTCTCTCTCCCCTTGTCCTCGT
>CAUYUJ010017289.1:52500-95000 GCA_963575745.1 Prorocentrum cordatum
CGGCGTCCTGGGATTTCCAGAGCCCCTCCCTCTTCCCCCACTCCCCTTTTCTGCCTCTTCCTCTATCGTTCTTCCCAATTTCCTCTTTCCTTCCCCGTTTCTCCTTCCCTCTCCTCCCTTCCAATCCGTCGCACTTTTGGCTCAAGCCGTTCAGCAAGGAGCCAGGGTGTCTGGCAGTTTTGTTTGCAGTGGCAAACGCGGGTGTGTGCAGAGACGCCCAGCTTGACATGGTGGAGGCAACAACCGCCGACGAGGGCGGCGAAGCCTCCGACGACGAGTCGGAAGGCAGACGACGAGTCGGAAGGCTTGCCGCCGACGCGCGGCGGCAGCTGCGGCGGCGGCACACGCAGCCGCTACAATAGAGGCCGGCGCAGCCAGACACCCAGACAGAGCAGCAGCAGCAGCAGCAGCAGCAGCACCAGCAGCTGATGGAGGAGGCCTCAGAGAAGAAGAAGTCAGGAGGGGGAAAAACACACAGACACAATTAATCGTCGATTCCCAGGAGCATATGGGAAAATATGGGAAGTGCGGGGGAAGACACAAACCCAGAAAATATAGGAAAATATGGCGAATATGTTTTATTTGTGTGTATTGATTTGTGTGTCCTGGGGCCCCTTCAAGAAGGAGGAGGAGGCGGAGGAGGGCTGCGGAGGCGTGGAGGCGGCGGAGGGCGGGCCCAGGCAGAGGAGCAGGCCGCGCCCCGACCCGCCCCGCAGAAGGAGGCGCCCGGGAGGCGGAGGAGACGAGCGCGCAGACGCAGCAGCAGCCACACCGGCAGCTGGCAGCGACGGGGGAGGAGGCAGGAGGGGAAAGAACACACAGACACAATTCATCGTGGACTCCTCAGAAAATATTGGGAAACTATGGGAATTGGGCGGGAAGACAAAGACCCAGAACATATGGGAAAGTGTGGAGGATCCTGTTATGTGTGTGTATCTATTGGTGTGTCCCAGGGCCCCTTCCAGGAGGCGGAAGGGAAGGCATGGAAAGAGGAAGCGCCAAGACGGCGGGAAGCAAACGGCCGCAGCCCCAGCAGCCACAGCACCAGCAGCAGCAGGCGGCGGAGGAGGAGGACGAGGGCAGACCCCACCAGGAGAGACCCACCCAAAGAGGAGGCGTCAGGAGGAGGGGGCCCGCGCCAAGCGTGCCCACCCAGAAGCAGCGGCGCCCGCGGCGCACAGAAGCAGCAGGCCAGCCGCCTAAGGCCGAGAGGCAGACTTCGGGACAGCCGTGCGCTGCTATGCTGACCCCCAAGGGCTCTGACCGGAGGAGCCTCGAGCAACTGAAGTGCTTGCTGTGGGAGCTTGGGCCCATGGCGATCTAAAATCCCCGCGAGCTCGACATGGTGCTCGGGGTGATCTGTGCCGCTGAGGTTCTTCTAAGCGAGTAACGGCGCCTAGCGGAGCGAGCAGTGAACGCGTCGATTGGTTACCATCGAGCGCCCCACATGTAGCTCTTGGCGTCCCTCGGTATGGTCAAAGGTATTGAGGAGACTATGGGCATTGGCAGTGCGAGGCGCAGACGGCAGGGTGCTCGTTAGTGGGGTCTCTTACCTTAATGAGGCGAAGAGGCGAATGAATGCACGTAGGGCTCATAGCCGCGATCCAAAGCATCGCCAACATGGGCGACGAACGGAGCGGATGCGACGCGCACCGCCCGATTGATGACGAGAGCACGGACGGAAGTGCCCGCCCTCAGCGCTTGAAGGAGGGCACCAAGGCGTCATGCGATGCAGAGGTTGTTTGGACGAACAGCCAGGCCAATGAGATGCAGAACGCCGAGGAGTGGAGCTGCGCGCACCGCAGTCGAGCCGGCGGCGCAATTCGGGGTGCGCATCCGACTTGTTTCTGGAGGCGCAGTAGTGGCAGCCAGTTGCGAAGGCGGGCTGCTCGACAGCTGGAACACGACCGACAACATTAAATTCGAAGAACAAGACATGTTATAACCATAATTTCTGACAGCTCCGCGCGGATTTCATGGATCGGCGCTGGGCCCCCCTGTTGGCGCCTCCGGCGCCGTTCCTGGCGCGCTTCGCGCGCCAGGGAGGGAATTCCAGCGCTGATTCAAGAAATCTGCGCGGACCTCAAAAGAACTAGGTCGGCATGCCCGGGCTCAGCCTCGCGGACCTGTTCTGAAACCATAAGGTTATAAACCCTTGTTTTGTTCCACGCCCTGCCGTCATCGTGCAAATGATACTCGAATACCTAATTTTAAGAATTGTCACGGCGATCTTCCTCCAGATATTCCTCCGGATTTTCTCCCAGATCTTCACAGGTTACCAAAAATTCACGTAAATCTTCGCCAAGGCCCGTAAATCGTCACTCAGGGCTCTAATTTTTCCCCCAGAGCCCGAAATCTTCATTTAAATCTTCACACAAGGCCCTAACTCTTCACATAAATCTGCGCCCAGGGCTGTAAATCTTCGCCTAAATCTTCACCCAGGACCCTGAATCTTCACCTAAATCTTCACCCAGGGCCGCAAAACTTCACCCAGGCCTGAAATCTTCGCGTACATCATCCTCCAATGCAGTACATCTAAATCTTCATCTAAATATTCGCCCAGGCTCTTAAATCTTTACCCAGGGCATTAAGTCTTCATTTAAATCTTCTTCCAAGCGCGTAAATCTTCAACCAGGGCTTTAAATCTTCACCCAGAGCCCAAAATTTCCTCTGAAATCTTCGTCCAGGGCTTTAAATCTTCGCGTTAATCTTCACCCAGGGCCGTACGTCTTCACCTAAATCTTCACCCAGGACCCTGAATCTTCAACAAACTCTTCGCCAATGGCCTCAAAACTTCATCCAGGCCTTATATCTTCACCTAAATCTTCAACCTGCGCCCTAATCTTCATTTACATTTTCGCCCAGGGCCATAAATCTTCACCCATGCCTTAAGTCTTAATGTAAGTATTCACACAGGCAAATCTTTCCCGTGGGCATTCATTTTTTTTAAAGTCTTCACCCAGGCCTGTAAATCTTCGACCAGGGCTCTAAATCTTTACCCAGAGCCCGAACTCTTCATTTAAATCTTCACCGAGGGCCCTAAGTCTTCACCTAAATCTTCACGCAGGGCCGCAAATCTCTTTTCAAATCTTCACCCAAATCCCTGATTCTTCACCAACATCTTCACCCGGGGCCGTGCATCTCCACCCAGGTTTTAAATCTTCACCTACATCTTCATCCCAGGGGTGACCCTAAATGTTGTTCAGTTGTTTTTGTTCCTAACGTTGTCGTTTTAACATTGTTTTTTGTTGGGAACGCGTTTCAGAACACGTTTTCGCATTCTCTGAACGCCAGCCGTCGCGCGGGCAGGCGCCGTTTGTTTTGTCTGCGTTTTTTTTGGGTATGCTTTCATGTTTTTACCGGCACGAGCCATCTTCAGCTAAATTTCCCTTCGATCTTAGCCTAAGTATTCACCTGGAGCTCCACTCGCGCTCTTGACGTTTACATCTTCACTTGAAATCTTCACCTCGACCTTCCCTCGCGCCTCGCGGCATACATCTCAATCTAAATTTTCACGTAAATCTACGCCCAGAGCCCCGCCAGCCTAAATCTTCGTGTGAATCTTCACGCGAATCTACACCCAGAGGCTCGCCAGCCGAAATCTTCACGTAAATCTTCGCCTAAATCTTCACTCACAGCCCCGCCAGTTTGAATCTTAGTTAAATCTTCCCTAAAATCTTCACCCAGAACCCCGCCACCCTGAATCTGCGCTTAAATATCCATTCAAATCGTCTCACAGAGCCTCGCCAGCCTACATCTTTATTTCAATCTTCACGAAAATCTTCACCCCGGAGCATCGCCAGCCTAATCTTCATTTGAATCTTCACGAAAATCTTCACCCCGGAGGCCCGCCAGCCTAATTCTTCATGAAAATCTTCACCCCGGAGGCCCGCCCGCGTAAATCTTCATTTAAATCTTCACGAAAATCTTCGCCCCAGAGACCCGCCAGCTTAAACTTTCATTCAAATCTTCACGAAAATCTTTACTCCAGAGGCCCGCTTAATCTTCATTTAAATCTCCACGAAAATCTTCACCCCGGAGGCGCGCCAGCCTAAATCTTCACGAAAATCTTCACCCTGGAGGCCCGCCAGAATCTTCAGTCGAATCTTCACGGACATATTCACCCCAGAGACCCGCCAGCGTAAATTTTCATTCAAATCTTCACGACAATCTTCACCCCGGAGGCCCACCCGCCTAAATCTTCATGTAAATCTTCGCGAAAATCGTCACCCCAGAGGCGCGCCAGCCTAAATCTTCATTCAAATCTTCTCGAAAATCTTCGCCCCGGAGCCCCGCCAGCTTAAATCTTCATTCAAATCTTCACGAGAATCTTCACCCCGCAGCCCCTCGAGCCTAAATCTTCATGTACACCTTCACGTGCATCTTCACCCCGGAGACCCGCCAGCCCACATCTTCATTCAAATCTTCGCGTGCATCTTCACCCCGGAGCCCCGCCAGCCCACATCTTCACTTACATCTCTCCTTAGTTCTTCACCCGGAGCCCCACCGTCACCCCCGGCAAGACCCGCCCCCCCCCATCACGACCCCCCGAACAACCCCCCCCAGCGTCCCCCCCCCATTAAAGATGCCTCGGGGGTGGACAGAACCCCCAACAGTGACACGTCGATTAGTGAATTGTCCGTTTTCGGTTCTCGAGAGGGCGCCGTGGCCGTTGTTTTCCAGGCTTGCGCCCGCCAGGTTTGGGCCTCAGGTAGTTTTCACTAAACCACGTTTTACTGAAGGGGGGTCTGTCCATCCCCGAATGCCACCCTACAAATGCGTTTTTAGATATTGATTTGGTGTGCCCACTTAGAATTGCATTTCAGGCGGTACGCGGATTGGCGCAGATTTCACAATGGAAAACCTTGTTTTGTTTGGTGCCGCGTCATTGCGCTTTTTTTCTTCCAACATCCTAGTTTTGTGGCTCGCCCCGGCGCGGCGCTCCAAATTTTACGCGACAACCCAGAATTTAAATCCTTGTTGTTCAAAACCCTTGTTTTTTTAAATCTCCCTGTACTTCCTGGAATGTCTTCCAAGAGACAGCGTCGACGGCTACCAGGTCCTGCAGGTATCGTTTTTTTTAGTTGTTGTTTTTTTCGTGGTTCATTACCCTTGCTGTTTCGAGGTCAGGAGCGGCCGCAGAAAAACATTACATTCGGAGCTGCCGTTGCTATACAACATCGTAGAGAATTGGACCGTGCTGGTACATTGTTTCGAGCTTTGGAACGCCGTGTTGGATCTGGGATCGCTTCTTCCCTCGACCTTCGTCCTCCTCGCTTGCCATCCGTTCCAGGCCGCCTGTCCGTGTGCTTGGCGCCAGGTGGCGAAGCTACTCGTCGAGGGCCTGTGGAGGGGGAGGGGGGCGTGTCTCGGTGTGCGGGGCAGAGATTGAAGCATGTGGTTGGGATGGTGAAGAGCACAGGCGGAGGAGGAGGAGGAGGAGGAGGAGGAGGAGGAGGAGGAGGAGGAGGAGGAGGGGAGGGCAGCTGTTATCTTGGGTGGTACCTATGTGTGATCCGAGTGCTCCTGGGCCGTGCGATGAGTCGCTCCACGGCCAGAGCCGCTGTAGGTGCAGCAGGCGTGGTGACAGATTCTCCGTAGCCGGTGAGTGCAGCTCTTTTATCTGGGACTCAGAGGGGCCTCTATCTTCCACCTGCCGCCTTCTATTGCCTCCTCTCGTTCCTGCCTTCGGCTTCTCTGTTTTCCTAGACGCGTTCCTAATCTCGAGGCCTGTTTCAACACGGGGGGTCTGGACCACAAGCTCTCCGTAGCAAGCTGATGCAGCACGGGGTTGCAATGGTTATCTTTCTTTCAACGGGCAGGTGTGAACGTTTAATGGAAACGCAGTGAGTTTTATAGTCAGGACCGCTCAATTCCAACATAAGGTGTAGCCATCTTCGACTCTTCGCTGTGGAGGGTGAGGTCTCGGCTGGGCCTGCGTCTTCCCCAACTCCGCCGAACCTCCCAAGAGCCTACGCAAGTGGCGACAGTTGTGAAGTTGCCCCCCCCTCCTCCCCCCGAGGGAGCCGCGAGGTCTCTGCTGGGTCTGTGTACTTCCCCACTCAGCCGTGCCTCCCAGGAGCCCACGGAAGTGACGACAGTTGCACAGTTGGCAGCCAACCAGAGATCCGCGAGGTCTCGGCTGGGTGCGCGTGGACCTCCACTCCGCTGGGCCTTTCAGGAGCCCACGAAAGTGGCGACAGCTGCACACTTCGCAGCCTCCCCCAGGGATCCGCGAGGTCTCGGCTGGGTGCGCGTCTACGCCTCCACTCCGCTGGGCCTCCCAGGAGCCCACGAAAGTGGCGACAGCTGCGCACTTCGCAGCCCCCAACGGATCCGCCTTGGCCCGGTCCGCGTACCAACCCTCTCCGCGGGCCCTCCCAGGAACCCACGAAAGTGACGACAGTTGCACAGTTGGCAACCAATCAAGGATCCGCGAGGTCTTGGCTGGGTGCGCGTACACCTCCACTCCGCTGGATTTCCCAGGAGATAACAAAAGTGGAGACAGCTGCGCACTTCGCGGCCCCCCCAGGGATCCGCGAGGTCTCGGCTGGGTGCGCGTATACATCTCCACTCTGCTGGGCCTCCCAGGGACCCACGAACGTGGAGACAGCTGCGCACGTCACAGCCACCCAGGGAACCGCGAGGTCTCCGCTGGGTGCCCGTACACCTCCACCCCGCTGGGCCTCTCAGGAGCCCACGGCAGTGGCGACAGTTGCGCAGTTCGCAGGAGCCCATGACTGTGGCGACAGTTGCGCAGCTAGTAGCCAGCCAGGGATCCGCGAGGTCTCAAAGGGATCCCCGCTGCCCTCACCCCCGCCATGCCTCCCATGAGCCCACGAACGTGGCGACAGTTGCGCAGTTGGTAGCCCCCCCCCAGGGATCCGCGAGGTCTCAAAGGGATCTCCGCTACCCTCACCCCCTTCGTGCCTCCCAGGAGCCCGCGAACGTGGCGACAGTTGCGCAGTTGGCAGCCCCCGAGTGAGCCGCGACATTTACGCAGTTCGCAGTCCTCGAGGGAGCCGCGAGGTCTCAAAGGGATCTCCGCTGCCTCACAGGGGCCCGCGAAAGTGGCGAAGGTAGGAGCAAGGGGGGCACGGAGGCAGGAGGAGAGGGGAGGCGGAGGGTGGAGGCAGAAAGAAGGGGGAGGATGAGGAGGAGGATGAGGAGGAGGAGGAGGAGGAGGAGGAGGAGGAGGAGGAGGAGGAGGAGGAGGAGAGGAGGAGGAGGAGGAGGAGGAGGAGGAGGAGGAGGAGGAGGAAGAGGAGGAGGAGGAGGAGGAGGAGGAGGAGGAGGAGGAGGAGGAGGCGGAGAGAGGAGGAGGCGGAGGAGGAGGAGGAGGAGGAGGAGGGAGGAGCGAGGAGGAGGAGGGAGGAGGAGAGGCGGATGCGGAGGCGGAGGCGGGGAGGGGGAGGAGGGGAGGAGGAGGAGGAGGAGGAGGAGGAGGAGGAGGGAGGAGGAGGAGAGGAGGAGTGAGAGGCGGAGGAGGAGGAGGAGGAGGAGGAGGAGGAGGAGGAGGAGGAGGAGGAGGAGGAGGAGGAGGAGGAGGAGGAGGAGGAGGGAGGAGGAGGAGGAGAGGAGGAGGAGGATAGGAGGAGGAGGAGGGGAGGAGGAGGATGGAGGAGGAGGAGGAGGCGGAGGCGGAGGCGGAGGCGGAGGCGGAGGCGGAGGCGGACAGGCGCGAGCGGAGGCGGAGGCGGAGGCGGAGGAGGAGGAGGAGGATGAGGAGGAGGAGGAGGAGGAGGAGGAGGAGGAGGAGGAGGAGCGAGGAGGAGGAGAGGAGGCGGAGGAGGAGGAGGAGGAGGAGGAGTAGGAGGAGGGAGGGGGAGGGAGGGAGGAGGGAGGGAGGGAGGGAGGGAGGGAGGGAGGGAGGGAGGGAGGAGGGAGGGAGGGGAGGGAGGGAGGGAGGAGGGAGGGAGGGAGGGAGGGAGGAGGGAGGGAGGGAGGGTGAGGGAGGGCGGGAGGGAGGGAGGGAGGGAGGGAGGGAGGGAGGGAGGAGGAGGAGGAGGAGGAGGAGGAGGAGCCTCCCGCCTCTCTGAGATCGGGGACTCTGGCACCCCCTCGGCCACCGCGTGGGGAGCGCGGTGCGAGACTTAGCGGTGCCCAGGACCACCCCCACAGCCCGCAGGCAGGTGGCACGCACCCTAGAGCCTCCCCCGCCTACGCAGCAGGTCGGAGTGACCCCGCCCCCACACCTCGAAAGCCGGCCGGGCACAGCAAGGTGGCGCCTGCGGTGGGACCGTACGGCAGAGAAGGAACTAACCCCGCGGACCAAGACCACACACCCCAAGGGCCAACCCGGGGAGTGCGGACAAGGACCACGGGGCGCGGCCCTTCCTACCGCAGCGCAGCCACCACGAAGGCTACGACTTGGCGGATTTAGGCTCCCCTGGGGCCCCGACGCGCCGCCCTCGCGCCGAGGCACCCCTCCAAGGGCAGGAAGAGGAGGAGGAGGAGGAGGAGGAGGAGGAGGGAGGAGGAGGAGGAGGAGGAGGAGGAGGAGGAGGAGGAGGAAGGAGGAGGAGGAGAGGAGGAGGAGGAGGAGGAGGAGGAGGAGGAGGAGGAGGAGGAGGAGGAGGAGGAGGAGGAGGAGGAGGAGGAGGAGGAGGAGGAGGAGGGAGGAGGAGGAGGAGGAGGAGGAGGAGGAGGAGGAGGAGGAGGAGGAGGAGGAGGCGGAGGAGGAGGTAGGAGGAGGAGGAGGGAGGAGGAGGAGGAGGCGGAGGAGGAGGCGGAGGAGGAGGAGGAGGAGGGGGAGGGGGAAGGGGGACGGGGGAACGGGGTTGGGAAACGGTGAAGGGGGTGGGGAAACGGGGGAACGGGGGAAGGGGGGAACGGGGGAAAGGGGAAAACGGGGGAACGGGGGAACGGGGGAACGGGGGAACGGGGGAACGGGGGAACGGGGGAACGGGGGAACGGAGGGAAGCAGGAGAGGGGTGGAGACCACGTGCTCTGTTCAAATCGAGAAACACAACGTTCCACCTTCCAATTTCTCTCTCCCCCTATCCCTTCCCCGTCCCCTCTCCCTTCCCATCCCACCTCCCCCCTTCCATCTCCCCCTTTCGCCTTCGCCGTCGCCCTCCTCCTTCGCCCTCCCTTTCCCCTTCCCCCTAGCCCCTTTCGCTTTCTGTCTCCCTTCTCGTCCCCCCTCCCTCCCCCCTTTCTCTCCCTTCCTCTCCCCTTCCTCCTCACCCTCCTTCTCCCTCTCCCCTTCGGCTTTTTGTGTTCCTTGTTCTATTAGCTGTGCTTCCTTCTTGATGTCATCGCCCTCGATTCCACCTACTATCCCTTGGTTTCCTCTTTGCTCTCCTCCTCATCCGCCTCCCCGCCAAAAAGGCGAGAGGAAGCGCCGGAAAAAGGAGCGGGTCGCCAAGAGGCGGGTGGCGCACGCAACGGCCGACAGGGACGCGTTCCGACGGGGGGGCCGCGCGACGGGGATGATAGGGGATGATGGAGCAGGAGGAGGAGGAGGAGGAGGAGGAGGAGGAGGAGGAGGAGGAGGAGGAGGAGGAGGAGGAGGGAGGAGGAGGCGGAGGAGGAGGGGGGGAGGCGGAGGAGGAGGAGGAAGGGAGAGGGGAGGAAGAGGTGAGGCGGCGGGCGGGGCGAGAGGGCCGAGGGCGAGGGCGAGGGCGAGGGGGAGGGGGAGGGGGAGGAGGAGGAGGAGGAGGAGGAGGAGGAGAGAGGAGGAGGAGGAGGAGGAGGAGGAGGAGGGGAGGAGGAGGAGGAGGAGGAGGAGGAGGAGGAGGAGGGAGGAGGAGGAACAGGAGGAGGAGGAGGAGGGAGGAGGAGGAGGAGGAGGAGGAGGAGGAGGTGGAGGAGGAGGAGGAGGAGGAGGAGGAGGAGAATTATGATGAGGAGCATTACGATGCTGAGGAGAAGGAGGTGGAGGAGGAGGAGGAGGAGGAGAAGGAGGAGGAGGAGGAGAAGGAGGAAGCGGAAGTGGAGGATGAGGAGTTGCTGGTGCTGCTCTTGCTTCCTCCTCTCTGATCTCCCTCCTCCTTCTCCGCAGTCTCTTCCTCCTCCTCCTCCTCCTCCTCCTCCTCCTCCTCCTCCTACTTTGCTTCTTCCCTTTCCCGGCACGGGCCGGAGGGACAGTTGCTCTCCCGCCAGCCTGGGGTCTGGCACGTTTCCCCCTCTGATTTTCTCTTCCCCTCTAATATTTTATACATATAACGGCGCACCGGGTCCGGGGGCCCAGGGCCGGGACCTCGACCACAAATGTGCACCCCGGGGGGCCCGGAGGCTCGTCGGGGCTTGCCGGAGGCCTCCCCGGTCAGACAAGACGGCCCCAGGAGCGCCCAAGACGGCCCAAGAATTTTCCAAGAGGCCTCCAAGAGGGCTCCGAGATGCTGAAGATGGCCTCCAGACGTCCAAGGACGCCCCCAAGAGGCCCCAAGAAGCCTCCAACATGCGTCCCAAGAGGGCCCCTAGACGCAAAAATTGGCCCATTCCCTTCGTAAAACGTACATTTTCAACAAAGTTGTCTTTTGGGCTTTCCGACGTTACAGGACGGCCCAAGAGGCGCCCAAGACCGCCCCAAGACGGCCCAAGAAGCTTCCAAGAGGGCCCCAGGACAGCCCAAGAGGGCCCCAAGACGGCCCAAGAGGCGCCCAAGATGGCCCAAGAGGGCCCCAAGACGGGCCCAAGAGGGGGCCCAGAGGGGGACCACGAACCGCAAGCTCGAGCCTTCCGCCCCAAGAGGCCGCCAGGAGGCCCCAGGAGGCCCCTCAAGAGGCCCCAGGAGACCCCAGACGTCCAAGGACGCCCCCAAGAGGCTCCAAGAAGCCTCCAACATGCGTCCCAAGAGGGCCCCTAGACGCAAAATTGGCCCATTCCCTTCGTAAAACGTACATTTTTAACAAAGTCGCCTTTTGGGCTTTCCGACGTTACAGGACGGCCCAAGAGGCGCCCAAGACCGCCCCAAGACGGCCCAAGAAGCTTCCAAGAGGGCCCCAGGACAGCCCAAGAGGGCCCCAAGACGGCCCAAGAGGCGCCCAAGATGGCCCAAGAGGGCCCCAAGACGGGCCCAAGAGGGGGCCCAGAGGGGGACCACGAACCGCAAGCTCGAGCCTTCCGCCCCAAGAGGCCGCCAGGAGGCCCCCAGGAGGCCCCTCAAGAGGCCCCAGGAGACCCCAGACGTCCAAGGACGCCCCCAAGAGGCCCCAAGAAGCCTCCAACATGCGTCCCAAGAGGGCCCCTAGACGCAAAAAATTGCCCATTCCCTTCGTAAAACGTACATTTCAACAAAGTTGTCTTTTGGGCTTTCCGACGTTACAGGACGGCCCAAGAGGCGCCCAAGACCGCCCCAAGACGGCCCAAGAAGCTTCCAAGAGGGCCCCAGGACAGCCCAAGAGGGCCCCAAGACGGCCCAAGAGGCGCCCAAGATGGCCCAAGAGGGCCCCAAGACGGGCCCAAGAGGGGGCCCAGAGGGGGACCACGAACCGCAAGCTCGAGCCTTCCGCCCCAAGAGGCCGCCAGGAGGCCCCCAGGAGGCCCCTCAAGAGGCCCCAGGAGACCCCAGACGTCCAAGGACGCCCCCACGACGCTTCGCGTCACCAATTTTTTCTCACAACGATTCCTGGGTCTGTGACTCGACAGAACCTAAGCGCGCGCGAAGCGCGCGCGTGGTTCTAGTATTTATATATGTGTATATGATTTTACTTGTCTTTCGGGGGGGCAGGGCGCGCTGGGTTTGGCCTTGAAGACGGGCATTGCTCCTCGATGCGTTGAGTCTCCCCGCTTCCTTCCCCGCGTTGGTGCCACCTCGCTGCAGGCGCCCCGCCGCGCCCGCTCCTGCGCGAGCGGCTGCTGCCACCGCCGCCGCCGCCGCCGCCGTCGTCGTCGTCGTCGTCGTCGTCGTCGTCGTCGTCGTCGTCGTCGTCGTCGTCGTCGGTGCCCGCCTTTTTCTCTTCTGCCTGGACCCAACGGGGCTCCGATTGTTCACTCGATCCTTCCCGAGTGCCGTGAAGCGCGGTGTCTTGCCGTGGCCGCGGCCGCCTCGGGCCAAGGCCCAGCCGCACCCGCTGGCTTCCGAAGGCGCCGCGCCTCCTCTGCCTTTCTCCTGGCACAGGGGCCAGCAGGGGTCGGGCCAGGGCCCGCGACGGGGGCCTCCTGGGCCCCCAGGGCCGGGCATGTGGCCCTTAGGAGCGGGGCCTGGGATCCCTAGGGCCCCCTTATGGGCCCCCGAGGGAATCTGGCCTGGAGTCCCTCGGGGGCCCTCAAGGCCCCTAGGGGTCGGGGCTGGGGCTCCCCAGGAGCTTCTAGGGTCGGGTCGGGCCTGGGGCCCCGGCGGGGGCCCTCGGGGTCGTGTTCGCTTGCCTTTTCATTCAGGCCCCTGGGAGCCCCAAGGGGTTAGAGCGGGGCCCGGGATCCCGAGGGGACCCCCAGGGCCCTTTGGTGATCGAGTCTGGGGCCCTTGGGGGCCGGGCATGGGCTCCCCGGGAGCCCCGAGGAGCCCCGAAGATCCCCTAGAGGTGGGGCTCCTCGAGGCCCCTCAAGGCGCCCAGGGGTCGGGCCTGGGGCCCCTAGGTGCTCCTGGGGGCGCAAAGGAATCGGGCCTGGGGCCCCGAGAGGCCTTTGTAGGTGTGGCCTGGGGCCCCTTGGGGTCCAGGGTGCCCCCTTCGAGGTCGGGCCTGGGGGCCTCCAGGGGCCCCGAGGGGACCCTGGGGCCCCCTGGGGGCCAAGGGGTCGGGCCTAGGATTCTCATGATTCCCAGGGGCCCCCATGGGCCCCTGGGGATCGGGTCTGCGGCCCGGGCCCCCAGGGGCCCAAGCTGAAATCCCCGGAGCCCCCGAGGGCGCCAGGGGTCGAGCCTGGGCCCTCTGGGCGCCTCCAGGAGGGGTCGGGCCTCGGGCCCCTAGGGGCCCCTTCGGGGCCCCTGGTTTCCAAGGGCTCGACGCCTTCAAGGGCTCCCAGCGGCCAGGGGCCCCGGGACTCCGCTGGGGTTCGCTTGGAGCCCGCCACCGACGACAATCGACGCCGACGACGTGTGCGACGACGACGCCGACGCCGCCGCCGTCGACGCCGACGCCGACGACGTGTGCGACGACGACGCCGACGCCGACGCCGACGGCGACGACGACGACGACGGCGGCGATGACGTCTTCGACGACGACGCCGACGCCGACGCCGACGCCGATGCCGATGCCGACGCCGACGGCGCCGTCGCCGCCGCCGCCGCTGCCGCCGACGACGACGACGACGTACGACGACGACGATGGCGACGACGACTATGACGACGACGACGACGTGTACGACGACGACAGCGATGACGATGTGCGGCAACACAATTCGGGCCCATCACTTCCTGCACCTTCTTCCCGTCCTCCCGATTTCGATGCCGATCGTGTTGCCTTAGGTAGCTCTTTGAATGTCCAGTTCTTGTCTTCGATGTATCTAAACCGACGGAGGGCCGCATATTTTCAAACTTGAACTCTCGACTGAATGGCAGGTCCATGCGTCGTTCGTCTTTACATGATGCGCTTCCCGTAGTGGTAATGACTGTGTGTATGGAGACTGCCTGGGAGGGTGGCTTTGTGTGACGAAGGGGTGTGACGAAACACCTCCAGTGCATCTTGACATTACTCCAGTTCCTCGTTGTCTTCCCATTCGGCACGAGTATGCATGCGTGCGCGAAAGCTGCCATCCTGGCTTATAGCGTGCACGCGAGACACCATGCAGAGAAAGGAGAGAGGCCTTGCGCTTTGCAATCTCTCATGCTGCACTTGCCCTCGATGCCATGTCTTCTACCTTTCACCCCATAACACCCGCGTGCCCCACGGCCTTCACGGCCCCGACGGATCTGGATGAGTCCGAACCGCTTCCGCTGGAACGATATTCGCCTCCACGCCAAGATCGTCGATGGAGATATGTCCACCGCCACGCTGCTCCACGTGGACGTGGCCCCGACGTGCGGCCAGGACATTGTGGCCATCGGTGACGTCATCACGGTTGGGAAGTTCAGCTTCGCGGTCCTGGTCGTCGTTTTGTTGACCTTCTCTCGCATCCTTTTTTTGCCACTTCCTCTTCGGCAGCGTAAGCGTTGGTTTTGGCTGGTGTCTCTGCCGCGCCGGATCACTCACGACGTCCGTGAGGCGGAGAGGAACAGCAGCGTCATCAGCGAAACCATGTACGTCACCGCCACTGCGCTGGACCAGGACTTCTGGTGCAGGTCAGTACGTGTGCCACATGGACGCCCAGGGGCGCAGCTACAGGAAGAGCCAGCAGATGCCCCGCAACATTCCGCAACGTAGCGAATGCTTGCCTCTGCGTCATCATGTGCCTAGTGGGCGCCCCGCATACAGGCCACGGGAAGCTGAGCCCAGAAGCGTCTGGCATCGCGGGCGGGGGCCTGTCGGATCTCACCGCCACGGCGAAGAAGGCCTGGCAAGATCTGGTGGTCCCGTACAAGGCCGAGACGACGAGGCAAAGCTTCGGGATGCCAGGGCAGTTGCCCACCGATGCCTCCTCACCGACGCGAGCTCCTTCTGGGAGAGCATTCAGAGCGAGCGAATCTGCGTGGCCGGTCGGAGCGCTGAGCTCAACGACATCGCTGGCATCGCGAAGATTTTGGGGGGCACCACCTCCGCGGCCGCGACGCATAGCTACAGCCTCATGCAACTATCAAGTCGCCACCCGCAGACGCGGACGTTCGTAAACCTGAAGAAGCTGGAAACCTGAAGAAGCTGGAGGCCATCGTCGTGGTGCAGAAGTTCGCCAGGAGGTGCCATTTCCTGGGCTTCGCGCCGATCGCGTCGCGCATGCAGGCGGCGATGCGTCTTTGTATTACCGCCGACAAAAAACCCTTTCGTGAAGGAGGGGCCCTCGTCGCGGACATCGTCGTTAAGTTGGAGCTTGGAGTCTCCGAGTCGAGTCCGCCGAGAGTGGATTTGGCGTGTCAGTGCCGTTCAAATTCGTTTTCGTGCCCTACGCGGCGCTGTTATTGTTCCCGGCGCGCGCCAACACATATCTTGTGCTACATCATCACAACGCCCCTGCACGGACGGTTGACCGCGAGCGCGTCGGTGCGCGCAGCAGTGCCTGTCCTTGGACACCTTCGGCGAGGTCACGCCCAGACTCTCGCAACATGTGTCGTCGGCCACCAGGCTTCTGCCGCTATCAGCGCGATGTCGCCACGCGCGGCGGTTGTGGTGGCATGGAACCGCCGCCCCCCTTGGGCAAGGACAGCTGGTTGCACCAGCTCCACCGTGCGGATGCCAGCAGCGCGGGCCTCGCCGCGCCTGCGACGGATCTATCGGGAACTTTCGCAACTCCATTTGCCACAGCATTTTCTCCTGAACGTGTTGTGCTGCATGGGTGCACGTGCGTATTTTTCTGCCGCCGTCTCGTGCCAGTGGGCCTGAGCATGTCGAAGGCAAACGCGCCGAGTACAGGGCGCTTGGCGTCTGAGCTACGACGAGCACCGCGGCGGTGACCTGGCCACGTGCTCGCCGCAGTTCGCGTTCGACACGATCGCCATCGAGAAGCCGTTCCCTACCACCAGTTGGCCCGTCTCCCCGTCATTTGCGAGGGCTTTCTCGTCTCGCAGTAGATTGGCGCCGCGTGGGCAACAGGAAGAACGGCTTTGTCGTGGAGTTCTGGTGGGCGTAACTCGCCAGGCACTCGCCAGGAGCTGCGTGCGCGCGATTAACTTCAGCACTTCAGCGCCGCCTGCGCTGCGAGGCGCCAGCGCAACAGTGCGTCGCCAGAGGGATTAGTGCTGCGTTGCCGCCCGCGCCTCCTTTCAAACTAACCGGCGTGCGTCGCGGTGGCCCGGCGCATTGGCCGCTCTATGTTGCCGTTGCTGATGCAGCTGCGAACAGCCGAGGCAGGCACCTGCGACATTGCACTGCAGTTGGCCGCGTCATGACAGCACGCGCCTCGCAGGCGCCGTTCGGCATGCGACAGACCAACGCGTGGACTAATTGACGGCTGTGACTGGTTAGTGCTAATAGCCCGAGGCGCTGCCGCAAACAGCTTGACGTCCTGTGTCTGCGCGCCAACGAAGGAGGGCCCGCGGGTGCTCTCCAGCCGCGTGGCAGCTCAAGCGCCGCAGCGGCTCGCTACGCCCGCCGGCGCCCACTCACAAGCGAGTGCCGAAGGCTAGCGGCGACGCCGCCAGGTTGGAGGTTGCAGAGCCAGGGGGCGCACCTGGCTGGCAGGCCCGACCAGTGCCGCGGCGTGAGCGCATGCCGGGCACGATCTGTGCCTGGCCCCGGCAAGCAGTGCCCTCCTGCTTCCGTTTGCGGGGCTCTCTCCTTGCTTCCGTGCTGCGAGGTGTCGTTGTGATCCACCAGCGTGGTCATGATCAGTTCATTGCTTCCTGCGTGCTGACCGCAGACGAGCCGACCGAACTCTCCAGGGCTCACGATTTTCAGTTCGGACTCAGGCTTCTGTGCCATGGGTGAGCTGTGCCGAGCGACCTCTGCTGATGCATCGCGGTGAATTCCTTGGCGGCACATCCTGCGGGCGGCCCTATGAGGCCGAAGTGCAGTGGATGGGGCGCTCTCCATCGCCTGGTAGCCCCGGGGCGAGTGGAAGCGTGCGTGCGCGCCTTTTGCCATTCTGGCTCACAGCGTGCACGCGACATGCCATATATGGAAAGGGGGCATGATCTTGTGCTTTGTTACTTCTCATGCTACCATTTACCATTGCCGCCATCTGTGCGTGTGTGTGTGCGTGTGTGTGTGTGTGTGTTATCTTTCACCTCTAGCGCCGGCAATTCTTGACGCCCCGCGTGTCCCCGCCAGTCCGTAGCCCCTCTGGCTCAAGCCATGTCGGCCCGAGCCCGCCGCTGACTCAGGTCGGCGCGCGCTCGGGCCCGCGCGCGATGGAGACGCCGGCCGCGCGGCGCCGCCAGCAGAGGGCCGCGGCCGCCGCTCGCGCCGCCGGCCCCTCCGATGCCGGCGCCGCTGCCGGCCCCGCGGCCGCGCGCGGTCTGCCGCGGGCCTTGGCGCGGGCGGGCCCGCCGCGGCCCTCCGCCGTGGCCGCTGCGCGGGCCGCCGGCGCGCGGGCCGCCGCGGCCGCCGGCGCCGCGGGCGCCGCGCGCGCCGTGGCCGTGGCCGCGGCCGCTGGCGCCGCGGTCGCCGCCGGTGCCTCGGCGCCGTGGCCGCCGCCGCGCCGCCGCCGGCGCTGCGGCGGCCGCGGGCGCCTCTGGCGCTGCTGGCGCCGCTGCTGCCGCCGCTGGCGCGCGCGCGCTGCGGCCGCCGCGGGCGCCGCTGGCGCCGCTGGCGCCGCGTGCGCCAGGGGGACCGCGCGGCGCCGCCGCGCGCGCTGCCTTCGCCCGGTGCGCCGCTGGCGCCGCGGGCGCAGCCGCCGAGGCCGCCGCTGCGGCGGCTGCCGCAGGCCTGTTGGCCGCGGCGGCCGCCCTCTCCCGCGCGGCGGCGGCCGCCGCCGCTGCAGTGACGGTGCCGGGCGGGCCGACAGGCCTGGCGCTGGGCCGCCGGCCCTGCGGCCAGCCCGACGGCCAGCGCGACTGCCAGCCCCGCGGCCAGCTCCGCTGCCTACCCCGCGGTCAGCCCCGCTGCCAGCCCCGCGGCCGGCCCGACGGCCAGCCCCACGGCCAGCCCGACTGCCAGCCCTGCGGCCAGCCCCGCGTCAAGCCCGACGGCCAGCCCGACGGCCAGCCCCGCGGCCAGCCCGACTGCCAGCCTGACGGCCGTCCTCCTGTCGACACTCGCCTGGAACCGCCTGGCTCGCGCGGCTGTCCAACAAAGCTGCCCGTCAGCATGGCCGCGACGCAGACCCAGCGCGCCGACGGGTGGGCTGGCGCCCCGCCTACGCAGGGCGTTTCCCCTGAGACTGACCTCCCCCCCCTGCCCATGATTCCTCGAGGTGCGACTTTTCGTCCCCATACGCAGAGAAGATTGCGATAGCGCAGCCACGATTGGCATTGTCAGCAACATCTGCTCGGGTACATGTTCTACCATTCTCCTCCTCTCCCCTCGCGCCGTGTGCCTGGCGTGCACTTCCTTTCCTCCCCTCCTGCATCCTCATGCTGCAGCGGTTAGCTGCCGCGCCGGGGTGCCTACCGTGCCTGGCGTGCACATCCCCTCCTCTCTTTTGATTCGCCGGGTTTATCCCACGCGGCTCGGATTGCCGCCAATGCCGCTGTCTGATGGTGCTCTGACAGCCTGATTTCCATGCGAGGATCACATTGGGAATGGGCGGTCAGGTGGCCCCTGGCCTGCTCCTGGCTGGTGTCGGCCTCCACGGGTGACCGCAAGGGTTCAGTGGGGTCTCGCTGCGCTGCCGACCTCCACGGTGCAAAAACTTCGGTATGTGTGGCTCTGTGCGCTCGTAGGCTGTTTTCTCTTGCAAGGACTTCGCTTTCGACATGTGCCACTGGTGTGCAAACAAGATGTACTTCCGTTTGCAGTCCTATCTGTGACGAGGTTGCCTTTCTTCACTCTTGCGCTGACACGATGCAGTTGTGTCGCCTACGGCGCGGACGTCGTCCGGGTGTGCCTGTCGGTCTGGCTCGTTTCTGACGGTGCCTTGTGCCGACTCACGTCGAGTGATTGTCCTTTGCGTGCTTATGGTCGCGCCGCCCCGCCATTTGGGCTGCGGTTACTTGCTGGGCGCCACCGGAATTTCCACGCCACCGGGTTGGGAGTTTCGTTTTCTGGCTATTCTTCTGAGTGGCTGCCCGCGCGCTCGCTTCGCTTGCGTCTCTTTTCTTGCTGCCTAGTCGCCGCCCGACTCGTGTTCGGACGGCTTTCGACCTGCTTCGCTATCCCGCAGACCAAAAAATATCCCCGCCAACCCACCCCAAAACAGGTCGCAAGGCGAGTTGCCTTGATCAAGGAAGTGCAAGCAGTGTAACAGGTGCCTTGGAAGTTTTCTCTTGGAGGTCTTTCGGGCCGATATTGGGGGTCTTTTGGGGTCCTCGCAGAGCCTCTTGGGGCACTTTTGAGGCCCCCTTGGGGCTCTCTTGGGCCCTCTTGGGGCCATATTGTCCCCAATAGCTTTCAATGAAAAGGCGGCGAGGAGATGCAGGTCCAGCCTTGGGAGGCTCGAAAATCGCGTCTTGGGGCTGCGTTGGGGCGCTCCTTGGGCGCTGTTGGGCGCTCTTGGGGCCCTCCTGGGGGTTTCCTGCGGCCCTCTTGGGCCCATCCTGGGGCTTTTTTGGCGGGCGCAAGGGCCCATCAAAAGCGAAAGGGCGAGACGGCACGCCACATTGATGTCCCTCGGTCTTGGAGCCACTGTAGCCTCTTTTGGGGTCCTTGGGGCTCTCGGAGGGCACTTGAAGTCGTCGTGGGGCCGTCTTGTGGCCCCTTAGACGTTTGTCGGGGGCTATCTTCAGCCATCTTGAGATGTCTTTGAGCAATCTTGGGGGCCATCGCGGGTTCTCCGGGACCCACTTGGGGCAATCTTGGGCCACCTTGAGGAGGGTTTTTGTTGGCACGACGCGGACGAACGTTCTTTGAACCACCTGCGCCCTGAGTGCTGGGGGGATTCTCGTTGCCGCTCCTCCTCCCCTTCCCCCTCTCTGTCTCCGCCGCTGGTCTGGGTCGTCGTCGTCGTCGTCGTCGTCGTCGTCGTCGTCGTCGTCGTCGTCCGTCGTTTGACCTACATCCGACAAAGTTCGATACCCAGGCGCCTCCGTGGGTCCATCCTGATCGGCACTCAGCTGTCTACGGCAGATCCCGCCGCTTGTGCTTGATAGACCTTGGATGTTAGTTGGAATATCGCGGGGGCCTCTTGGGGGCCTGTCGAGCGCAGGGGCTTCTTTGGGGCCGTCTGGGGGCCTCTTTGGGGCTTCCTTTGGGCCTCATGGGAGCCCCCTGGGGCCTCTTGGAAGCCTCTTGGGGCCTCCTGGGGCCTCTTCGGGCGGACGGCCCGATTTGTCGGTTTGGGGGACCCCTCTTGGGGCTGTCTTGGGGCTCCCTTGAGCTATCCTTGGTTCCCCTTCTGGGGCCCCCGGTAAAACGGGCAATGCAGTCAGGGATGCGTGACCGAGGGGGGGTGTTTACCTGCCTGGAACATATCCCTATCCCTATGCTGGGCATCTCCTCATCACGATGCCAATCTTAGGGATTCCCTTCTTTTTTTGAGCGCGAATCCCTAAGATTGTCATCGCGTTTTGGCGTGTCAATCTTAGGGATAGGGATACGTTCGAGGCTGGTAAGGTGAGGGGGGGGTCCGCCCTGCCAGGCAGCCCGTGGCATTCTTCCACGCCTCGGCGTGCAGGCGCCGTGGCGGACTTCGAGCTGCGCCCACAGCCGTGGCGACGAGAACCCCCCAGAGCGCAACAAAAAACGTCCGAGGCGACATCGGCGACGCGGACGTCGTCGTCGACGTTATCCTCCCGTTTTTTTTTTTGTTTTTTTTTCTTGTGCCCCCTCTTCTCTTGTAGTCGAGAGCGACGACGGCATTCTCCCCGCACGCGTGCGCGGGAGCACGCGCAAGCGGTGCTGGGGCGACGAGGGAGACGAGGACAAGGGCGAGGAGGGTAAAGGAACAGGAGGGAAGGGAAGGAGGTTGATGTGGAAGAGGAGGGAGGGGAGGCTGAGGAGGCTGACCCCCTTTTCTCCCTCCTCCTGCTCCTGCTCCTCCTTCTCCTCTTCCTCGTCCTCCTGCTCCGCCTCCTCTCCCTCCGTCTACTCTCCCTCCTGCTGCTCTTCCTTTTTGCGTCCCTCTCTCTCTCTCTCCTTTCGTTCCACCTCGTCTCTCTTTCTGATGCATCTGAAGGCACGTGTGCTAGGCCAACGGGCAGGACATTGGACCAACATGCGCGCACAGTGCAGACGTGCTCGTGATGACCAGTAGTTCGTCCCCCTCCTTTTTACGCTCCTCCTTTCTCCGTTCTCCCTTCTGCCTCCTCCCGATCTTCCCTCGTGGAGGGAAACAGATCTGCCTCCTCCCTCGCTACCCCTTACCTCGTCGTTGACGCCCTCCCTGAGGAGGCGGAGATCTCCGAGGCGGGGACTGGCGAGCTACCTGGACGCCTCTGAGGGCGATGGGGGGCGTTGGCATGCCTTTTTTGCGCTCCCCGGAGCTTGTTCGCCACTGCATGCTTAGGTTAACGCCATGAAGTGCGCTCAAAGTCGGCGCAATGTCCATACATGCAAGACATGCAAGCCGAGGGCGAGCGATGCAGGCCTTCATCTCTCCGAGACCGAGCGTATCTAGGCCTCCTAGATGGGGTCGTAGTAGATGGGGTCGGAGGATCGCGCCGCATCGCCGATGCATCGGCGATGCGGCTCGATGTGGAGCCCGGTTTGCTTCACGTCGACGTCGCCGAGTCATCGCCGACGTCGACGATGCATCGCCAGTGCATCGCCGATGCATCGCTGATACATCTCCGATGCATCGCCAATGTATCGGCGATGCGGCGCGATCCTCCGACCCCATCTACTCCGACCCCATCTAGGAGGCCTCCAGCGTAGGAGTACGTAGTTGAACGCGTGTGCCTTCTGCATCGTTCGTGCCGTCGACTTCAATTTGAACACTGTCAGCCACCCGGCGCTCAAAGGCGCAGTGCACGCCTTCCGGCAGCATGGCGTTTGTCGCACCTGTTCTCTGCGTCCGAGAAAGCCGCCGACCCCCTGTGCTCGAGCTCAGATTGGAAGTGCAGGGCACCATCTTGCTTGCCGCTGTTCCCTCCTCTTCCACCCCCGTGTCCAGTACCTGCGACCACTTTTGCGAACCCTGCCTCTGCCGGCCCCATCGTCGCTGGGGCGTCGGACACTCCCGCCGGGGCTCACCTGGCTGCAGGCATCCTTCGAACTCTGAACACAAGCCCGCGTTTCATCGGTATCGCCTATCCGATCCCCATCCCCATCCCCATTCCCTTCGAGACCCCCCCCAAATTACCACCGCAGTCGAAACCCGAAGGGAACTGCCTATATCCCCATCTAGGGGGTCACATCGGCCAGTGGGGCCCAGGCCACGCCGCTGGGGATGGGGGTCGGATAAACGATTCTCATTTCAGGACTCTGTCGGCGGCGAGCCTGGGGGATTCCTGGAGGCGGATTCTCCTGGCACGGGAGTCCTTCCAGGTGGCCGGCTGGTCGGGCCGAATGCCTTTTTGATTTGTTGGTGAGGGCAGGAAGCATGGGGTCGACCTGAGCGGTGTTTTGTCGATTTCGTGGGCCGTCTTCTTTTTTGATTTCGTTTTACAGCGGAGGCGGAGTGAAGACAACACGAGGGCAAAGACAACCCACTGATTTGGTCGAGCCCTGGCAAGAGGATCAACGTCTCAAACTTCGGCACACCAAGCGCCCCTCCAGCAGGCTGCGGGGGCGGTGGATCTTGTGCCCTTCGGGCCATGCCGCCACCGTGCTCAAGTCGCGGACAAGAGGCGCTCTTGGATGGGAGCCTCTTATGGGGCATCTTGGGGGCCTCTGCGGCACAGTGGCGCAGCAGTTATTATCACTAGTCAGATTGCGATTGGTGTTGCATTCATCCTTATTATTACGTGATCCCCATCTTCCCCTGCTCTCCCTCCTCCCCCTTCTTCCCCCCCTCTCTCCCGGACTCCTCCTCCTCCTCCAAACGGGTCTTTCTCTTGAGCCAGCGGGTTCTAGGAGGATCCACGAAGCATTGGAACTTTCGAGAATCTCCTCCCCCGCCTGGGTGCCATCTGGTTCAAAGAAGATTTGTGAGCAGGTGGAAGTGTCTAGCTCTTCCTGCTACTCCTTCCTTCTCCGTCCTTCTCCTCCCTCCGTCCTCCTGTCTCGTCCACTTTCCAACTCTCCTCTTCTCCTTCTCGTCTTTCCTCCCTTCTCTCATCTCTTCTCCTGATCTCTCCTCTCCTCCTCCCTTCTCCCTCCTCCCTCCTGTTCTTCTTTTCCTTCTCTCTCCTTTATTATCTTTCCTCTCCGCCTCAATCCTTCGTTCTTTTCTGTAGTTCTATTGTCCTTGTCTTTCCCCCCACTTCCTCCTCCAATCCTGCTCCCCCCTATCATCCCTTCTCCCTTCTCCCTCCTGCTTCCCTTTTTTTGTTTCATCTTCTCCTGTTTCTCCTGTCTCCTCCTCTTCTCCTCTTTCTTCCCTCTCTTCCTCCTCCTGATTCCTGACTGCTGACGGCATTGGTGTCTTTAGACGCTGCCGCTTTTCCTCCTCCTCCTCCTCCTCCTCTTCCTACTCATCCCCCTTCTTCCTCCTCCTGTTCCTCCTCCGCCTCCTTCTCCCTTCTCCTCCCCCTCCTGCTTCCCCTCTCCTCTTCCTCACTTCCGCCCCCCCCCCCCCCCCCCAGCAAGCATGTTTTCCTGTTTCCCCCTCCCCCGTCGCCCCCTCGCCCTTCACATGAGGCCTCTCCCTGGGGGCCAGCGGATTTAAAATCTTTGGCCCACGAGAAGTTATTGTTCGATCCTGCCAGCTCGGGCGAGCCAAGGGCTCGCGCTCGCGCGGCGGCCTCCCGAAGGGCGGCCACTCGCGCGCAGTTGCCGTCCGCAGGATCGGGAGCCCTCTCCCTCGGCCCCCCGACCGATCGCTGCGCCGCAGAAACAGAAGGGGGGGCAGGACGAGGGGGAGGAGGAGGAGGAGGAGGAGGAGGGAGGAGGAGAGGAGGAGGAGGGGAGGAGGAGGAGGAGGAAGGAGAGGAGGGAGGAGGAGGTCGACGCCACAGACTCGTTCTTCTGTCGGGGCCACGTCAAACACTGGGGGGGGGTGGGGGGGCGGAGGCGGAAGCGGAAGGGGGGCAGGAGGAGCAGGAGGGAGGAGGAGTAGGAGGAGGAGGAGGAGGGAAGGCCGAGGGGGGCAGGAAGAGCAGGAGGAGGAGGAGGAGGAGGAGGAGGAGGAGGAGGAGGAGGAGGAGGAGGAAGGGAAGGTCGACGCCATAGGTTGTTCTTCCTGGGTGGGCCACGTCAAACAAGGAGCAGGAGGAGGAGGGGGAGGGAGGCGGAGGCGGAATGGGGGCAGGAAGAGCAGGAGGAGGAGGAGGAGGAGGAGGAGGAGGAGGAGGAGGAAGGTCTACGCCACAGGCTCGTTCCTCCTTGCGTCAAGCAAGGAGCCTTTCCTGTCTGGGCCACGTCAAACAGAGCAGGGAGGAGGATGGGGGGGCGGAGGCGGAAGGGGGGGGGCAGGAGGAGGAGGAGGAGGAGGAGGAGGAGGGGGAGGGGGAGAGAGGAGCAGCAGGAGGAGGAGGAGGAGGAGGAGGAGGAGGAGGAGGAGGAGGAGGAGGAGGAGGAGGGAAGGTCGACGCCACAAGCTCGTTCTTTCTGTCTGGTCCACCTCAAACCCACCTCAAACAAGGAGCATGGAGGAGGAGGGGGGGGGGGGCGCAGGCGGAAGGGGGGGCAGGAGGAGGAGGAGGAGGAGGAGGAGGAGGAGGAGGCCGACGCAACAGGCTCGTTCTTCCTGTGTGGGCAGCGTCAATCACGGCGCAGGGAGGAGGGGGGGGGGATGCCGAGGTGGAGGTAGAGGCGGAGGCGGACACGCTCAAGAGGGGAGGGGAGCGCCAGGGGAGAGCGGCGTGTGCCTGGTGCAGCGGTGGGCGTCTCCTGCCCTGGGTGTCTCCTGTTTCGGCTCGCCAGGCCTTGCACTTTTCCCTGCCCCGCGTCTGCGGGGAAGAAGCGAACGGATGAGAACGGGCAAGAGGGGGACAGAGAGAGAGATAGAGGCAACACAACAGAAAGCGAGAGGATGGTAGCGAGAGGGGGAGGGGAAGAGAGAGAGAGAGAGAGAGAGAGAGAGAGAGAAAAAGAGGGAGAAAGAGAGAGAGAGAGAGGGAGAGGGAAACCCAGAGAGGGAGAGAGAGAGAGAGAGGAGACAGAGAGAGAGAGAGAGAGACCGATAGAAAGCGAGAGCGAGAGAGGGGGGCGAGACGTCAGGCTTCCTCCAGACTTCCTGGGAGGCTTCGCGGGGCAGCGCCCGCACGGGTTGGCCTTCGCCTCCGCACTCGCCATCCTCACTTCCTCCCTCCTCCCTCGCCACGGACTTTTCCGCGTCTGCATGATTGTATCGCAAAGGTCTCGCGACCCGTTCTGCTGACGCTGAGAGATGACTTGCTTGGCCGCAAGAGGCGGGAAGGTGATAAGAGGGCAGATGGCAGTGATGTGTGTTCAAGCGGGAGCCGAACTACGACGGTCTTCCGCCCATCCCGCCACTGCACCTGGGTCGTGTTCTAAGGGCCTTTGGGACATTTGGGGTGATTTTTGGGGTCTCCCGTGGCCTATGTGGCCCACTTGGGTGGAAGGGGGAGGAGGAGGAGGAGGAGGAGGACGAGGAGGAGGAGGAGGAGGAGGAGGAGGAGGAGGAGGAGGAGGAGGAGATGGAGGTGGAGGTGGAGGAGGAGGGGGCCTTGCGTCTTTGGGCCTCTAGTGGGCCTCTTGTGGGGTCTCGGGACCATCACGGGGGAGGTGGCTTCCAGCGGTGCGGCAGTCGCGTGCTCGTTTGGGTTCCTTCGGGCGGCCGTTCGGGGGCCTTTTTGGGGCCCCATCCCAGAGTCATCTCGCGCTGGCTCTTGGGCCGCCTTGGGCGCTCATGCGACCGACGCGGCGGGACTATTCAGAAGCCCTAAGTTTCGAGTATGGGATTTTGGCTACATCATTGAGTTACACCAGGATTTGGTTGCTCGTCGAATCCATGCATCGTGCGCAGAAGGTTCGTTCCACAAGCGTTTCACGAGAAAGTTTGTTTCCATTGTTTTGGCGAGAGCACTCATTTTTGGGATACATCAATCCTGTAAAGTGGAAACCCATGCCAAGGAACACCCTGCTTGCCTCCAGGGTACCCTGAGTTTCTTGGGTTTCGATGGTTTTGCTGTGCAAAGCGTGACGTTCCCACACCAACAATCAATGGGCGCCCTGGGGTCTCAGGGTTGGGTTTCCTGTGGCAAGTTTCTTATGGTCAAGCTCCTAGTGTAGGGGATCGATCGACTACAGAATTGACTTGCCCCAGAATCGATTTTCCAGCAGGCCTACGAGCGAAGGTGCAGACTGCATTGTCGATCGTCTACGGAGCACACTTCGCACCTCTTCGTAGACTCTACGAACCAGTGCTGCGGCAAGTCAATTCTATGGTCGGTCCCCTCCTCGATTGGTTTTGACCTCGCCCAGGTCAGTCTCAGGGCGGCAGGCGAGGGGCCCTGGAGGCAGAACATTGGCAGACATACCTCCCGCCGTGTTCTTTGTTCACGACCGGGGGGGCCTTGGTCCTCCTCCCCCTCCTCCTCCTCCGCCTCTCCACAATTATTCAATATGAATGCTACTCTTCCTCTTCCCCTGATGACGGCCTGGGAGTGTCCGACCCCCCCCGCGTACTGTTTTTTTTCACACAGGTTTCCCCGGAGTTGGGTTTTCGCCTGCATTTTTTTCAAAATGCTGCTCTCGCTGAGGCGCCGGCCTCATTTTCGGGCCCCGCTCGTTCCGAATCGTGCTCCCGCTGCAGCGCTGGCCTCATTTCCGTGCTTCCGCTCGTTCCGAATCGTGCTCCCGCTGCAGCGCTGGCCTCATTTCCGCGCTTCCGCTCGTTTCGACTTCTGCTCCCGCTGCAGCGCTGGCGTCATTTCCCGTGTCATGCCACGGCATGCAATGCAATGCTAGGTTGATTATACGCTTTGCGGTGCTCTTCTACGCCATGCCATGCCGTGCTCTACAATGCATCGCGTACCTTTCGGGATCATTGCCCTGCTCGACATCCGACTGAGCGAGTAGAGAGGGGATCTGCGCCATGGTAAGGGATGGGAGGGAGGGGTAGGATGTCATAGATACGCGAGCGCACCTAGCTTGTTCCTCCTCCCTCCTCCCCCTCCTCCTCCTCCGCCTCTCTCCTCCTCCTCCTCCTCCTCCTCCTACCTCCTCCTCCTCCTCCTCCCCTTCCTCCTCCTCCTCCTCCCCCTCCCCTTCCTCCTCCTCCTCCTCCTCCTCCTTCACCTCCTCCTCCTCCTCCTCCTCCTCCTCCTCCTCCTCCTCCACCTCCTCCCTGCCTCCCCCACTCCCTCTTCTGAAATTCGACCGACGTTACGAAAAAATGCCAGCATCGCGGGCAGTCACGGCTGGATCCCTATAGACCCCATCATTTCTGCTGCTTTTTCTTGTGGTGGTCCAGGGGGCGCGGAAGCCGTCGAAGGCGCTGGATGCGAAAAATATACAGTGCCCGGATCTCAGGCCCCCCTCTCCCTCCTTCCGAGGAGGAGCAGGGCTCGGGATGAAACTTCTGGGAGGTGCACTTCGGAGTCGGCGCTGGCATCACCCTGATTTTCACCCAGCCCGCTCCGGTGCAGTCCCGCTGAATCCGGATTCGTCCCGCTTCACCCTGGGCTCATTCCGGTCAAATTCGGCTTCGTGGCGCTTAATTTGGCTCAATAGCTTTCACGATGGGCCTGTTTTCCACCACCACCACCATACGTTGGAGGGGGGGAAGAAGGAGGAGTAGGTGGAGGAGGAGGACGAGGAGGAGGAGGAGGAGGAGGAGGAGGAGGAGGGGGAGGAGGAGGAGGGGGAGGAGGAGGAGGAGGAGCAGGAGGAGGAGGAGGACCCCCTCCCCCTCCTGCTCATGGTGGTGACGGTGAAGAACAAACCCACCATTCCAACCGTTCTTGCGACCCTGGGGCGAAGGGCACGCAACCGTGCCGACGGCCTCGGGGGCGAGGGGCTCCCCGGGCCGCGAGGCGCCGTGGCTGCGGGGGGTCGGAGGCCCCCCCGCTCAGAGAGCGCGTCCGTGCGGCCGCGCGCCCACGGACTCGGACTCGGAGGAGGAACACAAAAAAAAACCCACAAACGAACCAAAAAAACCATGAACCTCACAAAAAACACACTGTGTGTGGGGGAGAACACACACGCAAAAAACACACTGTGTGGGGAAAAACATCAAAAAAATACACACACACACAACAAAACACACGTGGGAAAAACACAACACACAACAGGCGTGGAGCGCGCGGAGCGCGTCTGTGCGACCGCGCATCCGCGGATTCGTGCCCCGGTCTCCAGACTCGGTTGCGAGCGAGGGGGGGACACGAGGAGGAGAAGGCCTCCTCGGAAGGCGGCGAGGCTTCTCAGAAGCCCTCGCGCCTTCCGAGAAGTCTTTTGTTTTTGTCTTCGGGGAAGCCTCGGTCGCCGCCGACAGACCGTGAGGGCGCGGATGCGGACATTCGCCCCTCGTGGTGCGAAGTCGGACGGAGGGCAAAGCTAACCTTTTTACGGAGGGCCAATCAATCTCTGGGGCCTGCGCAACCAGTTCTTACTTTCTATAGCCACGAGCGTCTCTAGAGACAATCTCCAGACACATTCGGGGGGGATGCGTCCGCAGACACTGCGGCCGAGGCAGGCATTCGGCGCAGCCCAGGGTCGGCGAAAGAGCAGATCTGTCAACGGTACAGTGGGAACCCGTGTCAAAAAACACCCTGTTTGTCTCCAGGGTGCCACGGGTTTCTTGGATTCTGCGATGGAAAGCGTGACGTCCCCACACCAACCATCAATGGACGTCCTGGGGTGTCAGGGTTGTCTTCCCTGTTGAAGGTTTTTTGCGTGGCAGGTTTTCTTGTGGTCGAGCTCCTAGGTGTACGGTATGCTCCTGCTCCGAGAGCAGGCCCCCCTTGGCGTCTATGGTATGCTCCCGTTCTCGACGACGACGACGACGCCACGACGACGACGACGACGACGACGACGACGACGACGACGACGACGACGACGACGACGACGGCGACGGCGACGACGACGGCGACGGCGACGACGACGACGGCGACGACGACGACGACGACGACGGCGACGACGACGACGACGACGACGGCGACGACGACGACGACGGCGACGACGACGGCGACGGCGACGACGACGGCGACGGCGACGACGACGACGACGGCGACGACGACGGCGACGACGACGACGACGACGACGACGGCGACGACGACGACGACGACGACGACGACGACGGCGACGACGCCGCGGGCACTCCGAGCACGCAGGCCTCCCCGGAGCGGCCTCCGCCCGCGGGGGCGGCGGGCCCCCGCGCGCGCCGCGCCCCGCAGGACCCTGCGCACCGTCGAGCGCACCGGGCGGAGCCAGGGCGCCGGGCTCGGCCCCGCGGCGCCCGCTTTTGAGGTCGGGCCTGTCCCCCTTCTTCAGGGGGATTCTCGACGAGGAATGCAGAAGAAGACCCCAAACATACCCCCCAGAAGGTCAAACATACCCCCTCGAGACGGCGGATGCGTGCTCCGGCTGCTCTCCAAACTATGGACTCGTGTCAGATTGATGTCGGGCGTGTCCCCCCAACCAAAAAAAGATAGTACCCAGACTATTTTCGGATAATTTTTTGTGATTATTTTTGGGGTGTTTTTCATTTTCCGTCGAAGATCTGACTATTTTTGGATTATTATTTTTGGATTATTTTTGGGGTATCTTTATTTTTCGTCGAACAAATCCCCCTGTAGGGGGACGCGCCCGACTTTTAAGCCTACAGCGGCGCCCCGCGGGCGGGGTGCCGAGGCCTCTCCCGCGGCGCCGGGGGGCCCAGCGCTGCAGAGTCGAGCGCGGGGAGCCCTGGGGGGGCGGGGGTCAAAGGCGAGCGTTACGTCGGGCTTGTCCTCCCTGCAGGGGGACTTTCGATGGAAAAATTGGAAGTACCCCCAAAATGGTAAAACAATCATCCAAAAATAGTCAGGGGACTATTTTTGGAGTATTTTTTTTTTGTTTTACTTTTTTGGGGTATTTTTTTGGTATTTTTTTTATTTTTCGTCGAAAATTCTCCTGTAGGGGGACACGGGCGACATAAGGCAAGCGGGGGGCGGCCAGAGCGCCAGGTCTTGCAGCATCCTGCGGGGCCAGGGTTTCGCATTGGCCCGGGCTCGGGTGCAGGATCCTGCTGTCGGGGCGGAAAAGAGGGGGGTGATGACTAGGGGGGGTGGATATCATGGCGTGGGCCATGATATTTCCCCAGATTTCATGGCGCCTCTTCTTATTTCATGACGTCCCTGGCCCCCCCGCTGGGCCGCGCACATGCCGCCGGTCATGATTTGCACCCCCCCCCCTCTTGGACACCCCCCTCTTGGCCACTCCCGATGCTAGATCTTGCAGGGTCTGTCGCATGGGCCCAGGTCTGGGTGCAGGGTCTTGCAGGATCCTGAAAGGCCTGACCGACCCGGGTCTGGGTCGACCCGGGTCGGAAGGTCCCCGACGAACATAAATTCTTGGCTGTCCGCGCGGATTTCTTGGATGCGCTGGGGCCCCCTGGCGGCGCCTACGGCGCCGCCCCTGGCGCGCTCCGCACGCCAGGGAGGAGGTTCCAGCAGCGCAAATCCACGAAGTCCGCGCAGAGCGCCAAAAGTTTGATTACGTTTATGCCGTTGCCTCTTTTTCTGATGCAGTCAATTCCCCCTCCCCCTACCCAACTCTGCGCGCCGCCAGTTTTGGCTGAACCAGATTTGGGAGCTGGTCGCGGCCCTGGAGGTGGCCTAACATTTTGGCCGAGCCCGGCTTGCTATAGGGCCACCGCGAGGGTGCGGAGTTATCACCGTGCTTCCCGCTGCGTGGTCTGGGCGATTTCCCGGCGATGCGCGAGTCCACCATCCTTGATGGGCCTGTTTTCTACCACCGCCACCATAAGTTGGAGGGGGAGGGGGTCCTCCTCCTCCTCTCCTCCACCTCCGCCTCCTCCTTCTCCTCCTCCTCGTCCTCCTCCTCCTCCTCGTCCTCCTCCTCCTCGTCCTCCACCTCCTTCCCCCCTCCAACTTCTGGTGGTGGTGGTGGTGGAAAACAGGCCCCTCCTGCTCCGGGGGGGGGGGGCGGCGCGAAAGCGCACAGACAGTCGCGCTTCGCTCTTCGCGGGGCGTGGAGCGCGAGGACAGTTGCCCCAGCTGGGCAGCCCCCCCCCAAAGATGCAGCGCCGTTTTCCCTACATCGGCTGAGCCCGGTCTGCGCTGAGCTGGGTGCCCGGCAGCGCTGCGCGGTGCAGAGCGTTGGCTTGGCTTGTCGCTGCAGAGCTTCGAAGCAGAACAGCACCGAGATCCGAGCGGTGTAAGGTGTTTTTCACACCAGGTGTTTTCGCCGGGTCTCCAGTCGGGGAGAAGGTACCCATACCGCTACCTTCTCCTCGTTTTCCCCTTTTTGGACCTCCTGGGAGGCTCTCGTCGCCATCGCCGCATTCGCCTCCAACTCCTGGTCAGAATGCACCCCTGGGAGAGGTCCGTGGAGTAGTGGTATCGGTGCATCCTGGTTTCCCCAGAGCCTCGGAATCTGATGTTCCAACCTAGCCTTGATCACCAGAGAGAATTTCGAGCATCAAGAAAGTACCGAAATTTGGGGGTGTTCACGTGTCGGGCTCTGGGAGGCGATACTCGTTCGACACTGTTTCGATACTTTCCTGAGTGCTCGAACTGATTTCTGGGGTGTGGTCCTTAAGTGCGATGGGAACAACGGAAGCCTCGGAGGGAGGAATAGGAGCGAGGGAGGGGGCGGGGCCCTGGGACCAGGGCGGTGCAGTCTTCTCATTCCACTCGTTCTCGCCGGGTCTCGGGCCCCCGGGCCAGCACAGAGCGGCCTGGCTCGAGAACTGCTGCAGAAAGCTGAAGCTCAGGGTTCCCAGCAGCGAGCGGCCGAGGGTTTTCGACGGCTTTCGGCCTCTGGGGGCCCTCGCTGGGCCCCAGGACCGTCAGACAACGAAGCGGGCTGAAGAACCGGTGCTGGGGACAGGGTCGGGACTTCAGGGAGCCCCGAATTGGAAAATGAAGACGTCGGATGTCTGGAGGCCTGCAGAGTGTCGAAGAAGAACAACCCTGAGATCTGGGCGATACATTTTTCCCCGACTTTGCGGAGGGGTTCCCGTTTAGTGTTCCCCTAGGGGGACTGGGGGGTACCCCCGGGACATGGCCCCAGCCACGCGACGAACGCCGGCAGAAGTCCGGCGGAAGACGGCGGAAGACGGCTTTCGGTCGAACAAGCGACCCCAAGACGGTGCGCAAGATGGGCCAAGAGGGCCACGAGCTGCCGACTGATCGGTCCGGACGGCCCAGGGAGTCCCCAAGACGGCCCGGGAGGCTTCCAAGAGGCTCCCCAAGAGAGCCCCAAACGACCAAATTCTTTGGTTTTCCATTGGTTTTTGAAGGTTTTCTGCCTTCTCGCCTGTTCGGCTTCCCGACGCTCCCAGACGATCCAAGAGCACCCAAACACCGCCCCAAGACGGCCTAAGACGCCCCCAAGAAGGCGCCCAGACGGCCCAAGACGCCCTCAAGACGGCCCAAGAGGCCTCCAAGACGGCTTCAGACGGCTCCGGGCACGCTCCACGAGGACTCCCAGACGAAGGTCAGGGACCCATATTTCGGTCTTTAGCCGCCGACTGATCGGTCCGGACGGCCCAGGGAGTTCCCAAGACGGCCTGGGAGGCCTCCTAGAGGATCCCTGGGAGAGTCCCAAGCGACAATTTTTTTTTTTTGGGGGGGGGGGGGGGTTGAAGGTTTTCTGCGTTCTCGCCTGTTCGGCTTCCCGACGCTCCGAGACGACCCAAGAGCACCCAAACATCGCCCCAAGACGACCTGAGACGCCCCCGAGAGAGAGAGCGCCCAGACGGTCTAAGACGCCCTCACGACGGCCCAAGAGGTCTTCAAGACGGTTTCAGACGGCTCCGGGCACGCTCCAAGAGGACCCCCAGAGGAAGGGTGGGGTCCCATTTTTCGGGCTTCCCGCCCCAACAGACCCCCAGCAGACGCTAAAAAGCTCCAGGGACCCCCAAGACGCTTCCAAGAGGCCACGAGAAGTCTCGAAGATGTCTCCAGGAAGGCCCCAGAGGCCCCCGAGAGGGCCCAAAGACTCCCGAAGAGTGCCTCAGGATGGCTGCCGACGCCCCCCCCAAAGCGCCACAGCCTCAAACGGACCACTCGGGAACCAACGTCATGCGCTGGGAACCAACGTCATGTGTTCTATCCGACAGAGCGTCACAACCCAAGCGGACCACACGGGAACCACCGTCATGCGCTGGGAACCACCGTCATGCGCTCTATGGGCATCCTCTTCTTCCCTGTTCTCTTGCAACGCTCACTTGTCCTTCCAGAGCCTCCCCAAGATAGCCCCACTAATCTAAACTCATTGATTTCCTTTAGTTCTCTTCACAGTTGGAGCTCGGAAGCGCCCCCGTGCAAGCTTCCAGAGGCCACCAAGTGGGCCCCAGAGGCGTCCCGAGCGCGCCCCTAAATGGTCCAGCGTTGCCAGTGGCTCGCATGGTGGCGTGATGAGTCCTCCTGACTACTCTCACGCGCACGGCCTCACCGAGGCCAGTGGCTCTCATGGTGGCGTCCTGAGCTCACTTGATACCTTCACGCGCACAGGCCCACCTAAGTCGGTCGACCGTTGCCCGTGGCGCGCCTGGTGATGTGCTGAGCTCACCTCAGACCTTCACACGCACGGCCCCAACTTAGCCGGTGGCTCTCAAGACAGCAGCCTTGCTGGTGGCTCGCATGGCGGCGTGCTGAGCTCACCTCACGCCTTCACACAAACAGCGGCAACTTAGTTGGTGGCTCGCATGGTAGCGTGCTGAGCTCTCCTGACGGCATCCTGTTGCTGACGGTGGTGATGCTGCTGCCGGTGCTGCCGCTGCTGCTTGTGCTGTTGCTGGTGGTTGCGGTGCTGCTGCTGCTGGTCCTGCTGATGCTGACGGTGATGGCGGGAGCATCCAGTGGAACAGCCGCTTCGGAAGCGTTTTCTCGGAAATCTCTTGGACCATTTCACGGCCCAGCCACTATCTGACTTCGGAGTTGCGAGGACGTCTCGAGCGAAGGTGGCCAAACGACCACCTCGGAAAAAGGAAATTGCCGAACTCAGGGTGGCGAGGATGCCGTGGATCCGGTACCCACGCATTGCAAACGGGATCCTCGAGCTTTGGGATGCTGGTGCACAGAACCGTGGGTTTTGCCTCCCAGAGCCCCAAACAGTCCCCCAATAAGCTTCAGGAGACTCCCCACTCCCCAAAATCATTCCAAGATGGCCGATCGCACTCACGCAAAACGGCACATTTATTATCACACGAGCAGAACAGGAGCCAACATAATTCGCCCTGTAGTCGTCCTCTTCTTCGTTTTCTTCTTCCCGCATGTCACACCCACCTGTCCGTCAAGGTCGGGGTTCGTGGCAATATCAGGTTTCCCCGACCTTGCGGAGGGGTTCCCGTTTAGTATTCCCCTGGGGGGGTCTGGGGGGACCCCCCGGGACATGGCCCCGGCCACGAGCGGAACGCCGGCGGAAGCCGGCGGAAGACGGCCGTTGTTTGCCCCATTTCGGCAGACGCGTTTCCCGGCGGCCCGGATGGCCCCAAGATGGTCGGCAAGATGGTCCAAGGGGGCCATGAGTCGCCGAAAGATCGGGCCAAGACGCCCATGATTTTCAAGATGTCCCAAGAAGCCTCCAAGAGGCCCCCGCCCGACGAGAGTCCCAAGAGTCACTCTTCTGTGTTTCCTTAGGTATTTGAAGTTTTTCCCGACCTAGGCTCTGCCTAGAAGGGTTCTTACTCTCTTTCTTAAAGGGGCCGGGCAGTGCAACTCGCCCCGGGCGGTTCCCCCAGTCCCCGCCCCGCGGTTCCCCCAGTCCCCTGGGAGCTTTAGCTTTAGCTTTAGCTTTAGCTTAGCTTTAGCTTGGCTTAAAATAGACTTAGCTTAGCTCTAGCTTAGCTTTAGCTTAGCTTTAGCTTAGCGTTAGCTTAGCTTTAGCATTGCTTTAGCTTTACTTTAGCTTAGCTTTAGCTTAGCTTTAGCTTAGCTTTATCTTAGCTCTAGCTTAGCTTCAGCTTAACTTCAGCTTAGCTATAGCTTAGCTGCAGCTTAGCTTTAGCTTAGCTTTAGCTTATCTTTAGCTTAGCTATAGCTTAGCTGCATCTTAGCTTTAGCTTAGCGTTAGCTTAGCTTTAGCTTAGCTTTAGCTTAGCTTTAGGTTAGCTTTAGCTTAGCTTTAGCTTAGGTTTAGCTTAGCTGTAGCTTAGCTTTACTGTTACTACTAATGCTGCTTTCCTAGGAGCTCCAACTCCTAGGTAGGGTCGCACTGGGATAATTTAGCGTTTTTGCCGTATTGGCTCCAAGACGGCCCGAGAGGCCCCAAAGATCACCCCAGAACGGCCTAAGAGGCCCCCAAGAGAGCGCCCAGACTGCCCAAAACGCCCCCAAGACTGCCCAAGAGGTCTCCAAGACGGAAGGCTCCAGGAACGCCCCAAGAAGGGCTCCAGAGGGGGGGCAGGGATCGACATTTTGAGCTCTCCGCCGAAGAAAAAACCCAGGAGGCCCCAAGAGGCCCCCCAAGAGGCCCCAAGGAGCCTCCAAGAGGTCCCCATGAAGCCCCCAGAGGCCCCCAAGGGGGCTTCAAAACTGTCTAAGATGGCCCCGAGATGGTCGGAGACGCTCGATGGCCCGAAGACTGTCCAACAGGGCTTCAAGGTGGTCAGAGACGCCCCGACAAAGTCGCTCAGCGTCAAACAGACAACACGGGAACCAGCATGATGCGCCCCAAATTGGCGCAGCGTTAAACACGGGCAACACGCGAATCAACACTTATGCGCCCTGTGGGCATCCTCTTCTCTGGTGTTTCTCTGCAAGTCATGCCCACCTGTCCTCCAAGGTCGGGGTTCGTAGCAATATCAGGTCTCACACAGGGCGTCTTCGCCGAGTGTCTTCGGGCCCTGGGGCCCTCGCAGATCGCTATGGGTCGACAACTGCACCAGAAAGAGGGGGCCCTGTGCTCCGGTCGTGATTTTTACAATGCTGTACCTATGTCACAAAAAGTCGGACCTCACGGAAGGACATCTTCGCGACAGAAGACTTTAGATAGCTTTGCGCAGATCGCGATTCGGGGACACGATAATCAGGGGGGGGCGCGATAGGGGGCTTGGTGGTATCATCCGCATAGGACTTGGGAAATACGGGAAGTTCTAAGAAGGGGGCGGGTCAGTAGCAGCAGGAGGAGCAGGGTGGGCTGGAAGCGGAGTCTATATGGCAGGATCTACACGTTGTCTGGGACGGCATGGTGCATGCCTGGGGAATGCTCTCAGGAGTCGTCCAACGAGTCCAGCACCGTCTCAAGGCTACGTTGTGCCGTGCGCAGAGCTGTCGGGCTGAAACGAATGGCAGGCGGATGATGATGATGATTCTATTGCTGCTGATGATGACAATGCTGATGCTGATGAAGATGCTTCTGCTGATGATGCTGCTGCTGATGATGATGTTCAGATTGGGGATGATGACGATGCCGATGTCGATGTCGACTACGATGACGTTGACGACGATGGCGACGACGATGACGACGACGATACGGATGATGCTGGTGATGATGATGATGCTGCTGATGATGATGATGATGAAGTTGTTGATGATGATGCCGACGCTGTTGTTGATGATGGTGACGACGGTGATGATGTTGATGATGATGATGGTGATGATGCTGCTGATGATCATGCCGATGATGCTGATGACGACAACGCCAAGCTGCTGATTCTAACGATGTTGCTGTTGATGCCCGAGTCTGTCATGGAAGCTGTTGACGACGCTGACGATGATGCTGATGCTGATGCTGGGGACGATGCTGATGATTACGCTGATGCTGATGGTGACGATGATGATGATCATGCTGCTGATGATGATCATGCTGATGATCATGATAATGATGATGCTGATGATCATGATGATGATGCTGCTAATGATGATGATGATGATGATGATGATGATGATGATGATGATGATGCTGATGATGATGATGATGCTGATGAGGATGATGCTGATGCTGATGTTGATCATGATGCTGATGATGATGATGGTGATGGTGCCGATGCTGATGCTTATGATGGTGGTGATCATGATACTGCTGCTGATGATGTTGATGCTGATTCTTTTGATGATCATGATGCTGCTGCTGATGATGATGATGTCGGTTGTGGTAGTAGCGATGACGATGGTGCAGATGATGCGGATGATGATGCTGATGATGATGATGATGATGATGCTGATGATGATGATGATGATGATGTTGATGATGATAATGATGCTGATGATGACGCTGTCATGGACGATGACGGTGATGAGGCTATTGCTGTTGGTGATGATGATGTTGATGCATGTATGTTGATGATGTTGTTGATATGGCTGATGAGGATACCAGTGATTCTGCGGATAATGCTGACAATGATGGCGATATTTATTATGCTGGTGACGATACTGATGATGTTGCTGCTGATGCTGATGACGATGATGGTGGTTGTGGTGGTGGCGGTTGTGCCTGTGGTCATTGTAATGCTACTGGTGATGTTGACGATTCTGATGCGCATATCCATGAGAAGGGCGCAGTGGAGACGCAGGGCTGAAGGAGGGCGGGGAGGAGGGGGCGGGAGGAGGAAGAGGACGAGGTAGAGGAGAAGGAGGAAGATGCATGGGACGAAGTGTGATGATGATGATGATGATGATGATGATGATGATGATGATGATGCTGATGATGATGATGATGATGATGATGATGATGATGATGATGCTGATGATGATGATGATGACGATGATGATGGTGATGGTGGTGATGATGCTGATGATGATGATGCTGATGCTGATGATGATGCTGATGCTTACGACAGTGAGGAGGGTGGCTCTGCCTCCCGCTCATTTCGCCAGTTGTCACTGCTCTGATCGTGGGCATTTTTCTGCCACAGACAGGGAGAGGGGGAGGGAGAGCGAGTCTGGTGGAAGGGCTTGGTCGATCGCGAGGATGCCTTTACCCCCGTAATAAGGGAATAGCTGGGGTAGGGGAATGAGGACAGCGAAGAGGTTGTTCAAGCGGGTGATGAGGAGGATGAGGAGTCAAGGAATGATGGCGGTGGTGGTATTGACGATGTTGTTGATGGTGATACTGATGTTGCTGATGGTGGTAATGGTGACGATTATGACAACTCTGATAGTGATGATGCTGATGGTGGTGATGATACTGACAAGGATGCCGATGATGATGATCGTGATGATGAGGATGACGATCATGATGACGATACTGATGATGCCGCTGATGATGATGATGCTGATGATGATGATGATTATGATGATAATTATGGTGGCGCTGATGGTGATGATGCAGATGCTGCTGACGATGATGATGATGATGATGATGATGATGATGATGCTGATGATGATGATGATGATTGAGATGATGAGGATGGTCATGACGATTGCGATGACGATGCTGCCGACGACGATGCTGATGCTTGTGATGTTGTTGTTGTTGGTGGTGGTGATGATTATGGTGAAGGTGATTCTGATGATGAGGACGAGAGTTGTTGGTGATGTCGATGGCTTTGACGATGATGCTGCTGCTACTGACGTTGATGATTTTGATGCGGATGATCATGACGATGATGAGGATGATGATGCTGATGATGGTGATGCTGATGATGCTGGTGCTTGTGATCATTATGATGACGCTGCCTCTGATCGTGGTTGTGGTGATGATAATGATGATGAGGATGATGATGATGATGCTGATGGTGATAAGGATGACGATGCTGATGACCATGGTTGTGCTGATGGTTCTGATGATGATAATCATGGTGATGCTGAGGCTACTGATTATGGAGATGGTGTTGGTGGTGGTGTATTGGTGACGGTGATGCTGACGGTTGTGGTGATGATGATGATGATGATGATGATGATGGTGGTGGTAGTGATCATGATGGCGATGATGATGATTATTAGGATGATGATGATGATGATGATGATGATGATGTTGATGATGATGATGATGATTATGATGTTGCTGATGATGCTGATGATGTTGTTGATGGTGCTGATGCTGCTGCTGATGATGATGCTGATGTCAATGATGATGATGACGATGATGCTGATGATGCGGATGGTGCTGGTGATGGTGATAGTGATACTGCTGATGATGATGGTGATGTTGATTATGATGGTGATCATGCTTTTGATGCTGTTTGTGATGATGCTGATGATGCTGCTGATGCTGATGATGCGTTGAGGGTTGGGATGAGGAAACGAGTCAGAGGGGTCGGAGGAGGAGGAAGAACAGGAGGAGGAGGCGGAGGAGGAGGCGCTCCGGGAGGAGGATGAGGATGAGCAGGAGGAGCAGGAAGAGGTTGAGGAGGCGGAGGAGGAGCACCAGGAGGAGGAGGGGGAGGAGGAGGAGGAGGAGGAGGAGGAGGAGGAGGAGGAGGAGGAGGCATTGGAGGGCAACACGCTGAAGAAGGGCGAGCGCGTATAGACTTTCAGAAGGAGGATGAGGAGGACGCCGAGGAGCACAGGGACTCGAAGGGGGAGGTACACGAGGAGAAGAGTAGGGATGCCATGTAGGGTAATCGGTACGGACCTGACAAAGGCGCCGCCGAAACGTTATCACATTCTCAAAGTCGATTCGGAAGTGATGTGACAATCGCATGAACACATGCTTTAGAACATCAGTGGGCATTTCGTGGTGCTTCGCTAGTGCGGTATTGTTCTCGGGTAATAGTTCAGCGCCGCAGTACGCGTTTTGTATAGTACAGCAGTGGGAGCAACCCGACGCCGAGAGACGGCGAGCAGGACGCAGGGGAGGACCATCTCCATACCGTGCTAGAGGCCCTGAGCTTTTGGAAGAGGTCAGGCGGGGTAGGGCGGGGGCGGAGGGGCGACGGCGGAACGCGGCGGAAGGAATGGGGTGTGGGGGGGGGGAGTGGCAGCAGGGGGGCGGCCAGAAGGTGCGCCAACCAGATCCCCAAGAAGGGCTCCCTAAAAGGAGCAGCAAGAAGGAACTGTAATTCTCGGATGTGCAGACAGTCGCAGGAATCGGGCAGGTTCGTGAACTAATCGCATAGCTTATCACTGACCAGGCTGAAACTTCGCGGAACTCTTGGCGGACTTTCTGGCGACAGTATTTGCAAACGCACGAGTCTTTGGGTAATAGTGCGAACAAGCGCAATGTGCGAAAAAGGCCGAGAGTGCCCCCTTCGCCTTTCAGTGCGAAGAGATTCGGGAGCGTTCGTATCCTCTTTGTTTGCCAATTCGCTTCTGCTGGCCGATGGGTATACATCTCCCGAGGTGAGGCATCGGAGGGAGAAGGGAAGGCCGCTGGAGGTCACGGGGGGTCTGTGGATATGTTTGGAGGGCGCCAAAGATCTCCACAGGTCGGTGGAGGCCGCCTGGTACCCCGCAAAGACAGAGACGATGAAAGGCGTCGGACTTCGATTCTCGATCCTCTTTTGGAGTGTGGGGCCCCCGCTCCTCCTGGAGGAGGGAAGAGTAGAAGTGGTAGGGTGTGTGAGAGTGCGAAGGGCAGGGCTGCCCTTCTGCTGTCGCGTTGTGGCTCAGCGTTGGCGCCCCCTCCCGCCCCATCAGGGAGGGCTCGTTATCATTGCTCTACCCCTCCTCCCTGCTTTGCCCCCTGCTTTCCACCCCTCTCTCTTTTTTCCCCAAACCTCTCGGCCTCCTTCACCGTCTCCCTCCTCTTTGTCCTACTTGTCCTCCCTGTTCTCCTTCTGCTCCTCCTCCTCCTTTTCCTTCTCCTCCTCCTCCTGCTCCTCCTCCTCCTCCCTCTCCTCCTCCCCCTTCTCCTCCTCCTCCTCCTCGTCCTTCTCCTCCTCCTCCTCCTCCTCCTCCTCCTCCTCCTCCGTCCTCCTTCTCCTTCTCCTCCCACTCCCCCTTCTCCTCCTCCTCCTCCTCCTCCTCCTCCTCCTCCTCCTCCTCTGACGATTGACGTCCTCGGCCAAGGCGAGTGGGAGCAGCTCGTGGACTCCCTGCAACGGGGGCCGGACAATACGCCGCGGTTTGACTGGTCCAAGGCGTCGGCGCCTCCCTTCGGGAGGGGCGCCTCGTCGACGTCGTCCTCATTTTTCTGGTCCTACTCCTCCATCCCCCCCTCTCCTCATCCTCCTCGTCGTCGTCCTCCTCCTTCTCCTCCTTCTCCTCCTCCTTTCTCCTATTCCTCTTCCTCGTCTTCGTTGTCCTCCCTCGTCTTCCCCCTCCTCCATGGCCGTCCGCCTCCTCGCCGTTATCCCTGGTCGTCCTCCTCCTTGTCCTTCTCTTCCCTCCGCCTTCTCTTTCTCCTCCTCCTCCTCGTCCTCCTCCTCCTACTCCATCCTCCTCACCCTCCTCCTCCTCCTCCTTCTCCTCCTCCTCCTCCTCCTACTTTCTGTTTTTTGTCCTCCTCTCTCCCCACTTCCTTTCTCACGGTCGTCATTGTTACCGTCCTCTTTTTTTGTCCTCCTCCCTCCTCATTCTTTTCTCCTCTTTCTCCTTCTCCAGCTCCTTCGCCCCATCCTCATCTCTGTTCTCTTTCTCTTTCTTTTGTTCGCCTTCTTCTTCTGTCCTTTCGCCGCTCCTTTTTGTTCTTTCCTACTCGCCCCTCAGGGAGATGGCCCAACCTGGCACGGATTGTCTGGCCAGGGGGGCAGATACGGTTCTTCTTCATATGCATGTGTGCATGCATCACGAATACAGGTATCGATGAATGTGTGAATGCATCTATCTGTACATGTTTGTATACACGCATGCATGTATGCGTGAATGTACTCTACATATATGCATACACACATTCATACATGTAACTTCCATGAAACTAATCTAGGACCGTTCTCCTTCCCGAGCCGCCCAAGTGGGGCCAGCGTTGATGGGATCGCAGGATCGCGCCGCATCGCCGATGCACTGGCGATACGCCGCGATCCAGAGCCTGACTGTATCCATCCCCGACGCCGCCGATGCATCGGCGATGTGTGGTCTGATCCTCCGATCCCGTCTGCTCCAGCCCCATCTGGGCTGCCTCCATCCTCCGGGCAGGCCCAGGACGAATACGGATCGTTCCTGGGCGTTCCAGGTTTTTCTCAGAGCGCTCCAGAACGCTACGGAACGGCCGCGGCACCCGATACACCCCCTGGCCTCGCCAGCTCTCAGAGATGCCTGATTTACCTCGCTCCGGGTTTGCCTTCTTCTTGCACTAGACGGCGCGTGAGCAGAGGAACGGCTTGGGCTGCTGCAGGTTGCTTTCAGCAGCCGCTCCGCGCCGCTACTGCCAGCTGCAAGTCGCGTCCTGCCCGGCTGGCACCTTCCTTCATCATCACTCCTCATGTGCCTCGCAGTTCTGATGCATGCTCGTGTTTTCCACGGTGCCAGATCCAGACGTCCAGGCCTCCCCCCACCTAGCCTTAGACAGGCCCAGATGATTTTCCTCAAAGGTGGTTCGTTCGTGAATTCATCCTGCCCCCGCCTTGAGTCTAGCCTTCCGTCCTGCTCAGCTTGATGATCGGGCGTTATACCAACAACTACAGAAGTCTGCAGCTTCCTCGTGTCCCTCCTCCTCCGTCTCCTCCTCGTCCTCCTCTTCCTCCCTCGTCTATCGACTCTGGTGGCATTAGAGTCCCGAAGGATGCTGCCATGCTACTTCTCCCTCGCTTCCTCCTCCGCCTCCAGTGAACCTCTGCTGCCTCCTCCCTTCCGCCTTCCTACCTTCCTCCTCCCTTCCTCCTTCTCCATCTCCTTCCCTTCTAAACAACTCCTCCCTGTCGCAACCCCAGACGTGTTGGCAGGGCGGGCCGGGCGAGATCGTCGGTAGGGCAGGCAGGGCGGGTCGTTTTCAACATGTGGTTCTCGCCTCAGCGCCGCGCACATCCGTCTTAGATTTGGATGGAGGGCGGGC
>CAUYUJ010017289.1:97500-120000 GCA_963575745.1 Prorocentrum cordatum
GTTGCACGTCAGCTATGCCAAGACAAGAGTTCGAATGAAGTACGTGGGGTTCTTCGGCAACGTAATCAACGCCCCTTGGGTCCCACATCTATCCATTTCCACCGCCCGCTTGGGTCTCAGGACGTCGGCTCCCTGGCCGGCAGATATGGCCATATCCCGGCCTCGCAGGTGCCCGCTGCGGTCAAGACCTCGGGACCCCTGGACGAGCAGGCCAGAGGTCAGGAGGAGAAAAAACACACAGACACAATTCATCGTCGACTCCCAGGAAAATATGGGAAAATATGGGAAGTGGGGGGGAAGACAAACACCCAGAAGACATGGGAAACTATGGGTAATCCTGTTTTTGGTGTGTATTTATTTGTGTGCCCCAGGGCACCTTCAAGAGGGCTCGACCCGAGCAGTGCTCGGGCGAGATCTCGTGGGCCGCTCTCGTCGTGGTCTCGCCCTGCAGCGGGGGCGGAGCGAAGGCAGACCTGGGAGCACGAAGCCAGGACGGAGAGGGAAAGCACGGCTCAGTCTGGCGGGTGGTAATGGGGGGTGGCCTCCCCCTCCTCCTCCTCCTCCTCCTCCTCCTCCTCCTCCTCCCTTCTCCTCCTCCTCCTCTCCTCCTCCCTTCTCCTCCTCCTCCTCCTCCCTTCTCCTCCTCCTCCTCCTCCTCCTCCTCCTCCTCCTCCTCCTCCTCCCTCCTCCTCCTCCTCCTCCTCCTCCTCCTCCTCCTCCTCCTCCCTCCTCCTCCCTGAGCGAGGGGTGAAGAGAAGGGCCTTCGAGGGGCCCCCGAGGGCCCGTTTTGGGCACCTTCTTTTCCCCCCCCATCCATCACCGACCGCGCTCCAGTACTCGCAAGGTGCCTACTCGCAGATGTTCGAAACATGTGTGTGTGTGTGTGTGTGTTCACTTCGATGTAATCTTATCGTGCATCCCCCGCGGCGGATCGAGGCCACTTGCGAGTGTAGTTCCTCTTGCGAGTCGTGGAGCGCGCGTGCCGAAGTCAGGTCGCCCACCATTGCCACCCGCTTGATTCGCCGTAGAGCCCTGGCAGGCCAGGCTTAAGTCGGGCACGTCCCTCTACAGGAGGAATATTTCCAAAAATAGCCAAACACAATAGCCAGGGGACGATTTCTGAGTATCTTTGAGCCATGTTTGGATACTCTTTGACTGCTATCTATGGTTCGTCGAACATCCCCCCATGGGAGGGCATGCCCAACTTTGAGGCCAGGCCTCCCCACTCCTCCTCCTCCTCCTCCTCCTCCTCCTCCTCCTCCTCCTCCACCTCCTCCTCCTCCTCCTCCTCCTCCTCCTCCTCCTCTTCCTCCTCCCCCTCCTCCTCCTCCTCCTCCTCCTCCTCCTCCCTCCAATATCGGCGCGCGCGTCGCCCCTGGGGGGGGGGGCCCCCGGCGGCCCCGAGGTGGAGGTGCGCCCGGGCCGGGCCCTGCCGCAGGAGCTGCTGGAAGGCTGCGAGGCCGCAGGCCGGCGGCCGGGGGGGGGGGGTGCCCCGCCGCCCCTCGCGCGCTCCCCGGGGGCGGCATCCTCGGCCTCCTCCTCCTCCTCCTCCTCCTCCTCCTCCTCCTCCTCCTCCTCCTCCTCCTCCTCCTCCTCCTCCTCCTCCTCCTCCTCCTCCTCCTCCTCCTCCTCCTCCTCCTCCTCCTCCTCCTCCTCCTCCTCCTCCTCCTCCTCCTCCTCCTCCTCCTCCTCCTCCTCCTCCTCCTCCTCCCCTCCCCCTCCCCGCCTCCTCCTCCTCCTCCTCCTCCTCCTCCTCCTCCTCCTCCTCCTCCTCCTCCTCCTCCTCCCTCCTCCTCCCTCCTCCTCCTCCTCCTCCTCCTCCTCCTCCTCCTCCTCCTCCTCCTCCTCCTCCTCCGCCTCCTCCTCCTCCCCCCTCGCGGGCGATGGCTCTGTCCCGACCTCCGATCTTTCGACGACTCTTTTTTTGTCGAAAGGTCAAACCATTGTTTGTCTTGTTTTGTCAAGAGTTGGGAGAATGCGGATGACTCGACGAGTAATCTCTTTCGTCGAGGAATAGTTGTTTTCTTGGCCGCAGCCAAGACAAGGAGGGAGACCCTGGCACACACACCCAAGTGGCTATTCGGACGCACCCCTATCGAGGATGGGCGCCTCCCCATCGTATGTCCCAGGGTTGGGCCCCCACATTCCGGTCCATCCGAAACTTTGCAAAGCCTGGGGTAGGGGTCGACAGATCCCCTGTCGTGTCGCGGTCTCGGTATTTTTTTTGCTTTCCCCAAAGAGGGTGGCGGAGGTCTTCCGTCGGCGGCGAGCCTCAGCGGCAGGCTCGGAGCGAGGCCCCTCCTCCTCCTCCTCCTCCTCCCCCTCCTCCTCCTCCTCCTCCTCCTCCTCCTCCTCCTCCTCCTCCTCCTCCTCCTCCTCCCCGAGCGGAACATGTGGGCCACACGCACGGGCAGGGCGCTGGTGGTGCGCCCCCCTTCGACCGCGGGCTCTGCCTGGTGGCGGGGGCCCCGCCGCGGGCTTCGCGCTCGGCGGCTCGCTCGCCCCCCGCCCGTGCGCCACCACGGCGGCCGCGCTGGGGACCCCCTGCTGGGAGGCGCGGTATGGGGGAGGTCTTTGCAGAAGGCCTGCCCTCTCTCGCTTCCCCCCCTGGGCTCGCCGCCGACTCGAGCTTGTGGGCAGAGTGTGCGGCATGGAGCTTGCAGGTGAGGTGGGGCTCCGTCTGGGAGTGGCGGACCGTGGCCACGCTCGCGGGGTAGCTCACTGAGTGGATCCGTAATGTGTGCTCCTTTTCGGGTATATCACGCGTTGGCCGCATTCGGGCGTCTCGCGATGCACGCGTGATGGTGCTGATGCTGCGGCTGCTGCTGTTGCTGCTGCCGTTCTCGTTGACGAGGAGGTGGCGGAGGAGGAGGAGGAGGAGGAGGAGGAGGAGGAGGAGGAGGAGGAGGAGGAGGAGGAGGAGGAGGAGGAGGAGGAGGAGGAGGAGGAGCAGGAGGAGGAGGAGGAGGAGGAGGAGTTCTGGAGTTCTGGGTATGGCGACAGTGTCGGTTACTGGTGACTGAAGCGGCTACTTGCCCTGCCGCTTCCCGCTGGTCAGCTCGCCTTTACTGAGAGCTTTCGGCCAGAGGCCTCGGGAAATTCTATCTACGTAATGCTTTCGATTACCTGTGATGGCCCCCTCGCACTCAGCGGCTATCGCTCGAATCTGTTGCGAAGCGTAGCAGCCGCACTTAGTGCAGAACCAGAGGTCTAACCCCGAGTGGAAACTTAAAGCGTGTGATTCATGTGAGAACCCCCCCCCCAAGATGCACCCTTAGCCCAGGAGGCGGCCTATACTGAATCCCGTCAATACTTATAAGAGAAAAGCAAGGGGAGCTCAACCAAGCACTTTTGCTGGCCCAGGACGTAAAACCCTGACACCTGGAACAGCTCTTTGCATTTTCCTTGAGACAGCGAGTACTATTGAACATGGCACACACACTGGCCGCTGCAGGCCGTACTATGTCAGAAGTTTGCTGCCTACGCCTACGCTTGCCACCCTGCTCAGCTACTAACCGCTCTTCAGCTTGAATAGCCTCGAGTGTGCTTTGAAGGATACGCATGCGGACTGCGAAGGCCTGCTGCTCGACACTGTGTATGCGTGCGCGTTCAGACTCTGCTAGCCTAGCATCCTGTGCGCCAGCGGACGCGAAACAGTCGGCTACAGTATTTCCTAGTACAAGAAGACGGGGTGCAACGCCTCGTACTATATCTACACCCTCAAGATGGGAGTGAACGAACACAACAGTGCAGGAAACCTCGGATCCTCGCTCACGCAGGACGCGCCCAACTCTCCACCAAATGTCGGCGTCAGGGCCCGAGGGGTCGAGCCACTTACGCTGATACCAACCTAAACTGACAGCATCGGAGGAGGAGGAGGAGGAGGAGGAGGGGGAGGGGGAGGAGGGGGAGTCGGAGGAGGGGGAGGCGGAGGAGGGAGGGTGGTTTCGTCGTGAGTGACCCTGGAGCAGCCAGCAGCGGGAGGCGGGAGAAGGAGGGCGGAGGAGAGAGGAGGAAAGACGAAGGAGGGGTAACGGAGAAGGATGACACCGAAGAGGAGGAGGAGGAGGAGGAGGAGGAGGAGGAGGAGGAGGAGGAGGAGGAGGTGGAGGAGGAGGAGGAGGTAGTGGAGGAGGAGGAGGAGGATTAGTGTGAACGTTGAGGGTGTGAGGCGGTTGTCGGGGTTCCAGGAGAAGGAGGAGGGATGCGGATGAGGAGGAGGGATGACAGATGAGAGACGGATGACAGAGGACATGAACATGCTTATGATGATGCTGATGCTGCTGATGCTGATGGTGATGATGGTGATGATGATGCTGATGATGCTGAAGTTTGTGCTTGTGATGCTGATGGTGATGTTGATGATGATGATCATGAACATGATGATGATGAGATTGCTGATGATGATGATGATGATGATGATGATGATGCTGATGCTGATGATGATGATGATGATCGTGATGGTTAGGTAATGGTGATGCAGATGCTGATGCTGACGATGCTGATGTTGCTGCTGCTGCTGATGATGATGATGATGATGACGATGCTGACGACGATTGTGGTTATGCTAATGGTGCTGATACCGGTAATCATGGCGATGATCAGGGCACTGATCCTGGTGATTGGGATGAGAAGGGTGACGAGGATGCTGCTGACGATGATGTCTAGAATGATGATGCTGCCGATAATGTTAACGGTGACGGGGATGATGATGCTGATTGATATTGCTGATGCTGATGCTGCTGATAATGCTGACGATGCTGACGATGCTGATGATGCCGATGATGAGGATTATGCTGATGATGCAGGTGCTGCTGATTTTAGTGTTGAGATGCTGATCATGCTGCTGCTTCTGTTGTTGATGATGATGCTGCTGGTGATGATGCTGATGGTTCTGATGATGCTAGTAACGATGCTGCTGCTGATGATGGCGATGCTGATGACGCTGATGATGCTGATGGTGATGATAATGCTGATGATGATGATGCTAATGATGCGGATGCTGCATCTGATGATGATGCTGATGATGATGATGATGAGGAGGAGGAGGAGAAGGAGGAAGAGGAGGAGGGGGAGGAGGAGGACGAGGAGGAGAATGCGAGTGAGGGAGTAGTCTCGTGCAGGGAGGATGGATTGGCCTTGGTCCAGAACCCAGTCCCGGAGGGAGAATTGAAGCGGAGGATGAGGAGGAGGAGGAGGTTGAGGAGGAGGAGGAGGAGGGATGCGATCTTTAAACCCCTCTACGTTGAACCTTCAGGACCCCTTCCGCAAATCATCTTTGCTCCATCCTCCTTCTTCCCTTTCCTTCGTCTCCTCACTCGTACCTCCTTGTCCCCCCTCCCCCTCCCTCCCTTTCGTCGTTCCTCTAGAGCACTGTAGAATCTCCGGCAAGCCCCCGCAGAACCCAGAAACGCCCCCGCAGAACCCAGTCAAACCAGCCGCGACCCTTCCCCCAACGTGTTGCTTTTTTTTCAACTTGCGGACCCTAGATGTCTCAACCCTGCCCCCGGCACTGTTTCGTCCCAGGTCAGTGTTGGATTGTCCCAGGGGCCGAAATCGACCCCCAGAGTCCCGAATGAGGTGACACGCTTGGACCGAACAAAATCAAGCCGCCAGAGAGGTGGTCCTCCTCCTTCCTCCCTCTTCGCTTCTCTCTCTTCTCAGACTCTCCTTCTTCTTTTCCTGTTTTTTCGTTGCATTTTCTTCTCGTCTCCTGTCGTCCCTTTCTTTCTCTCTCGTCGTCCTCCTCATCCTCGTCCTCCTTCGGACTTCTCACTTCCAGCGTGTGAGGATTATAAGGGTACGACCCTGCGGCGTCCATCCTGAACAGACTGCGTCTTCGTTCATTTCTGGGCCTTCTTGTGCGAGCGTTCGTGCACCACTGCTGGTGGCAGCATGACTCTGTCATTGACCCCATTCCCATTTCCAATTCCTCGTTATCCCTCCTCCCTCCTTCCTTCTTCTCCCTGCTCCCTCCTCGTCGTCGTCGTCGTCGTCGTTCTCCTGCTCCTCCTCGTTTCTCCTTCCCCCCGTCCCCCCTCCTCCCTCCTCCGTCCTCGCTGTCGTCGTCGTCGTCGTCGTCGTCGTCGTCGTCGTCGTCGTCGTCGTCGTCCAGCTAGCTCCTCCTCGTCCTCCTACTCCTCCTTCATCGCCCCTCGTCCCTTCTCTGCTCGTCGGTACCCTCCTCGTTCTCCCGCTCCCCCTCTCCTCCTTCATCGCCCCTCCTCCCCCTTCCCGGCCAGTCGTTGGCCCCCTCGTCGTCCTCCCCCCGTCCTGCTCCTCCTCGTCGCCCTCGTCCCCCCCCCCTTCCGTCCTCGAGCGGGGGCGCGCCGCGAGCCCGCCCCCCCCCCCCGCCGCGGAGGCCTCGGGAAGTGGCCGCCGGGCGAGGGCGAGAGCCAGGCCAGGCCTGGGGCGCCCGGGGGCACGCCTCCGCGGGGGGGGAGGAGCAGAGGCGCTGCGCGCGCTGCGGTGACCCGGGGCGGCCACATGAGGGGGCCCCGGGCGGACGACCCCGGGCCCCTTTCGGGAGCCTCGAGACGGGGGTCGATGCAAACGGGGGTCAGCCAGGGCGCCAGACCCTGCAGGCTCCTGCGACCGCTCGTGGCCGCGAGGCGGCCGCGCCTATTGGCTGACCCGGGTTTGCGAAGACCTGCGCTGCAGTTTTTTTTCCTGCATGGGAGTTTTTGGTTTCCTGCTGACCCGGGTCTGGATTGACCCGGGTCAGAAGATCCCCGAGGATCAGACGCGCTGCGCGCCGCGGTGACCGGGGGCGGCCAAGAGGGGGCCCCGGGTGGACGACCCCAGGCCCTCTCTGGACGCCCGACATGGGCACGGAAAGAATGGGTACAATGCCCAACAGCAGGTCCTGTTCATTTTGAGCAGGGTCCGCTGTCCACGCCGCCGCGGCCTGTGTCCATTTGAGACAGAAGGCCGCCTGCCCAACAGCGGCCGCTGTTGGTTTGGGACAACACTTGCTGTTGGGCATTGTACCCATTCTTTCGGTACCCACTTCGGGTGTCCAAACAGACCCCCTCGCGCGCTGCGACAGAGTCACGGCGGGGCTTCGGTTCGCCATGTGCAGCCTCCGGGGGCCCCGACCCAGCCTCAGAACCGTCAAGAAGCGACGCAGGATGGAAAACGGGTCACGGGGAAAGGGTCCAGGGTTCTGCATAGGGGGTCGACGTTGGGGAACAAAACGAGACGTCGGGGGTCTGGGACTAGGGGGGGGTGGATCTGACTTCGGGGGCCATGGCATCTCCCCAGATTTCATGGTGCCTCCTCTTTATCTCAGTACAGTCGGACCGAGGTACAAGATCGAGGTGGGTTTGAGGAGGGTGCCCTCGTGCTCTTCGTGATTGTTGGATGTTCTTGTGCATCTTGGGTAGGGTACCCTTGGATGCTCTGTGTGGTTTGGCCAGCGGAGGGTTTCATGGTCTTGAAGGATGTTCTTCTGGCCTAGGTCCGACTGCATCTCCTCAGATTTCATGGCGCCTCATATCTGAGTACGTCCCCGGTCCCCCCTTGGGGCCGCGCACATGCCGCCGGCCATGATTTGCGCTCCCGCCTCTTGGACGCTCCCCAAGACGGTCCTGGAGCCCGCCAAGATGGGGACCAGACCGCCCGAGAAAGCTCAAGATGGCCCCAAGGGTCCCCCAATAGGGCTCAAGATGTCCCCAAAGGCCGCCAAGAGGCTCCCAAGAGCCTTTCCTCCCAAGAGGCCCCCATGAGTTTAACATCCTTCCCAAATCCATGGGAAATCAATGTTTTTCAAGATCTCGCCTCATCGCTCCGAGGAGCCTCTCAGTCCTCAGGATGGTCCAACAACGGCCGTCCAGGAACCCCAGGAACACCCAAGACGGTCAACCAGAGCCTCCGAGACGCTTCAAGATGGCTCCGAGACGGCCGAAGATGGCTTCGAGATGGGCCTTGAGACCGCCAGGACCGCTCCAGGGTCCCAGGCAGCCCCAGACAGACTAAGATGGCCGCAAGACGGCCAAAAAGTGCCCAACAGGCTTCCAACAGCTTCAAAAGGAATTCGGGGAGACGAAGATCCTTCAAACACAATGGACAACAGCAGGTATCCCCAGAACTCCCCTTTCCGCTTCCGAGGAGCCTCAGGATGGTCAACAGGTGGCACACGAGGAGCCCAAAAGCGGCCCAAGACGGTCGACTGTGCCCCCAACACCCTTCAAGCTGGCCGCGAGACGGCCGAAGATGGCGTCCAGACGGTCCTCGAGCCCGCCAAGATGGTCCCAGCTAGCCTCCAGACAGCCCCAGACAGCTCAAGACGGCCCCAAGGCGGCCCCTGGAGGCCTCCAAGAGGCCTTCAAGAGGCCCCCAGGAGGCCAACATCATTCACAAAACAACGGAAAACCACAGGTTTCTGAAGTTCTCGCATTTTCCCTCCCGAGAAGCCGCTGAGGCCTCAAGATGGCCCAAGAATGGCCCTGGAGGAGCCCCAGAGAGACCCGAGACGGTCGACTAGGGCCCCCTGAGCCTTTCAAGGCGGCTCCGAGACGGCCGAAGATAATTGACGGTCCTCGAGACCACGAAGACGCCCCCAGACGGCCTTCAGACCGTCCCAGGCAGCTCCCGATGCTTCCAGGACGGCCCCACCGCGCCCCCAAGCAGCTTCCGATACGGTTCCAAGTGGACCCCAGGAGGCCTCTCCCAACTGCCCGTCCAGGCCCTCCACACGCAGCCGGCCTGATGTTCTTGGTCACTCCAGACGGCCCGTCCGAGCCCCCGATACGCAGCAGCCCTGATGTTCCCGGAGGCCTCTCCGGGAAAGTTCGGACGGGGTTAGGACGAGGAGAAATCCGTTCCAGAGCGTTCTGGAACGCTCTCAGAAGGTTCGGGAACGCTCTGAGAAGGCCGCGGTGCCCGATACGTCCTCGAGAGCTGCCGGTTATCCTCACCCGATGTTATCCTCGTCTTGGCCTCGTTTTAAACATATGGTCGACGATGATGATGCTGATACTGATGATGAGGATTATGATGCTGACCATGATGATGACGATGACGATGACGATGCTGATGCTGATGCTGTTGATGATCTTGATGGTACTGATGATGTTAATGATAATGATGACGATGATAGTGATGATGATGATGATGATGATGATGATGATGATGCTGATGCTGATGATGATGATGATGATGATGATGATGATAATGATGATGATGATAATGATGCTGACGATGATGATGATGATGATGATGATGATCATCATGATGATCATGATGATCATGATCATGCTCATGATGATGATCATGTTGATACGCGAACATGACGTGTCGGCATTGCTAGCAGCACTGGGCAAACTATGCTTTCCACGATGCTGATGTTGTTGGTGACGGTGATGATGGTGATGATGATGGTGATGATGATGCTGATGATGACTAGTATGATGATGATGATGATGATGATGATGATGATGATGATGATGATGATGATGATGATGATGATGATGATGATGATGCTGCTGCTGCTGCTGCTGCTGCTGCTGCTGATGATGATGATGATGATGATGATGATGATGAATGATGATGATGATGATGATGATGATGATGATGATGATGATGATGATGACGATGATGATGATGCTGATGATGATGATGATGATGATGATGATGATGATGATGATGATGATGATACTGTCCCCGCCCCAGACAGCTCAAAATGGCTCGCAGCCAACACCCAAAAGGCTCCCAATAAGCTTCCAGAAGGGTTTCAGGAGGCAGCCAAGGTGGACCGGCCCAGACGGACCGATTGTGTCCAACATGTTCATGACGATGATCTTTATGCTCATGGTTGCGATGGCAAGGATGATTACGATGGTGCTGGTGCTGATGATGATGATGATGGTGGTGATGATGATGCTGATGCTGAGGATGCTGATGATGGTGCCGATGATGATGCTGATGATGATGATGATGGTGTTGATGATCATGATGATGATGTTGATGCTGGTCATGATGCTACTGCTGCTGCTGCTGCTCCTGCTGCTGCGGCTTATGCTGAAGCTGATTCTGCTGATGATAATGATGATGATGATGATGATGATGATGATGATGCTGATGATGATGATTATGCTGCTGATGATGATGCTGATACTGATGATAGTGATGATGCTGCTGCTCCTGATGCTGATGATGATTTGGTGATGGTGGTTGTGATCATGCTGCTGCTGCTGCGGATGGTGATAATGATGCTGCAGGTGATGATGGTGATTCTGATGATGATGCGGAGGACGATGCTGATGATGCTGAACGTGTGGATGATGATGCTGATGATGATGGTGATGAGGACGACGGTGATGAGTATTGTGATCCTGATGATGATGGTGATGATGATGATGATAATGATGATGATGATCATGCTGATTTCGACGAGGGCGAGTATGACCATAATCATGGTTTGCAGATGATGGTGATGCTGCTGATGATGATGCTGATGATCATGGTGATGGTGATGATGACGACGATGCCGACGACGATGATGCTGATGATGATGACGATGATGACAATGATGATACGGATAATGCTGCTGCTCCTGATGCTGATTATGATTTGGTGATGGTGATCGTGATCATGATGCTGCTGCTGCGGATGGTGATAATGATGCTGCAGATGATGATGGTGATTCTGCTGATGATGCGGAGGACGATGCTCGTGATTCCGATAGTGTGGATGATGATGCTGATGATGATGGTGATGAGGACGACGGTGATAATGCTTGTGATCCTGATGATGATGATGATGATGATGATGATGATGATGATGGTCATGCTGATTTCGACGAGGGCGAGTATGACCATGATGATGGTTGGCAGATGATGGTGATGATGCTGCTGATGATGATGATGCTGATGATCATGGTGATGGTGATGATGACGACGATGATGTTTTTGATGACGATGCCGACGACGATGATGCTGATGATGATGCTGATGATGCTGCTGCTGCTGATGATGCTGTTGCTGCTGCTGCTGATGATGGTAATGATGATGAGTGCAATGCCGATTCTGGTTATGTTGCTGACGGTGATCATGATGATAGTGATGATGCTGATGATGATGATGATGATGATGATGACGGCGGTACTGATGATGATGATTGTGATTATGATGGTGGTTATGGTGATGATTACAATGACGATGCTGGTTATGTTGGTGACGGCGGTAATGACGTATGATGATGACGATGATGATGATGATGATGATGGTGGTGGTGATGATGATGATGGTTCTGATGTTGACAATGATGCTGATGATGATGATGTTGCTGCTGCTGATGATGATTATGACGGTGTGGTCCTTGATGTCCATGGCGATGCTGATGTTGATGTTGAGGACGACGTCGATGATGAATACGGTGATGGTGACGATACTGAGGGCGCGGATGCTGATGAGGATGGCCATTCTAACGATGATGGTGACGACTGTCATCATGACAATGATGTGTTTGACTCCTTCTCCTCAATCTGGCGGCCGCTTCTGGGGCTTGCTGTGGAGGGTCCCAAACTTGCCCGCAGGAGCGCCAAGAGGAGCCCTAGATGTCACCGGGACGGTTCCAAGCGCCGTCAAGAGCCTCTCAGAACGACCCAAGCGATTTCGAAGAGCCCAGCCTGACGGCTTCAGAAGGTGTCGGACGGGCCAAGAGCGCCTGAAGACAGCTGGCGCAGCCCCCTCGAGGCCCCATGGCAGGCTCCGAGAGGCCTCCAAAATGTCCCAGAGGCTTCGAAGAGTCCAACAGGGCATCTCACTCATTCAAGGACAGTTGGGAAACTGCAGGGTCTGCCGAACTCGCCTTTTCGCTCTCGATGGGCCGGACCTTGCAGGGCTCCAGATATCTCTTGGGCGGCCCGAGGGGCTCCCGAATGGACCGAAGAGGTCCTCGAGAGAACCCTCAGACACACATTCTGGGAGCCCGCCCTCCTCCTCCTCCTCTTCAAACAAGTTCCAGGAGCCCGCCTCCCCCCGACCCTCCGAAACGCCTCCAAGCGGCTCCCCCGAGGCGCGCAGGTCGGCCGGGTGTGCCAGGGAGTCGCCTCTCCGGGAGCAGCGGGGCGACGACGACGACGACGACGAAGTGGATGCTCATGAAGCACGCATTGTCCCGAGTAGACCCCCGACGCGCGCAGCTTCTCATGCGAGGCCATGGCCTCACCCGCCTCGCCCTTAAGGGGCCCAGGCGCATGCCCGCACAGGCGTTCCGTTCCGTTCTGGTGGTGAAGAGGACGATGATGGGCAAGACGAGGACCGCTGCGATATGCACAATTAGCGCAGCGGTGTTGATGATGATGGTGATGGGAATGCGATGCTGCTTCGGATGAGGATTGGGATGAGGATGTGGATGTTTCGGATTAGGGTTATATGGATGATGAAGCTGATGATGACGATGACGATGATGATGAAGATGATGATGATGACGATCATGATTATGATGCTGATGATGGTCGTGATGCTGATGACGATGCTGATAATGATGCTGATGCTGATGCGGACGATGATTATGATGGTGATCACGATGATTCGCGAACATGACTTGTCTGCATTGCTAGCAATACTTGGCAAACTATGTCTTCTACCTGTGCTGATGTCTTTGATGATGGTGATGATGAGTATGGTCATGATGATGATTACGACGACGCGTAGTAGGATGGTCATGAGTATGAGGATCAGGTCTGGAATGAGGATGAGGGTGAGGATGGTTACGGCTATGCCACGCGCTTGTGCTTGATAACATTGTCCAAGCTTTTCAACGAACTCCGGTCTGTGCTTTACCCTGAGCGCGCGCGCGATAGTTTAACCATGCGTGTATAAATTTGTACACATAAGTTTACATAATGTACACATATACGTCTATCGATGTTGTTACCTCGCTTGCAGATCATCTTGCGCGGACTCTCGAACACTTGCGTTTACGTTTGTCGATTGCTTCCTCCAGCTTGTTTGCACTCCCCCGCTCTTCCCGCCGAGGGCCTGCTCTCTTCTTTCACCATGTGTGGAGTTGTCGTGGCTGTCAGGGCACTCCTCAGTCGCACGCTGCGGGGCTGCTTGGCTACTGTCACCGAGCGCGCTCCGCTACTCGAAAAGTGCCAATTCGCAAGCGTCAGAAAAAAAACATGTGTTCCTCTGTAGAAGGGATCGTGCATCCCGCGCGGCGGATCCAGGCCATGTGCGAGCAGTGTTGCCTTGCGAGCAGCGGAACGCGCCTGTCTGTGCGGGGGGGTGGCGGTCCCAGAGTTACCAGCGTGGAACATATCCCTATCCCTATGCTGGGCACCTCCACATCACGATGCCAATCTTATGGATTCCCTTATTTTTCGAGGGCGAATCCTTAAGATTGTCATTGCCTTTTGGCGTGTCAATCTTAGGGATAGGGATACGTTCGAGGCTGGTAAGTAGAGGCACCGCTGCTTGCTGGCTGTCGTGCCGCGCGAGGGCAATGGGGGAACTCCTGCCGCGGGAGGCCTCGGGGGAGGACGCCTTCCTGGGTGGCGCGTCCCTGACCGAGCTCGGCGTCTTCGCGGTGGCCCCCTGCGCGGAGCGCCCGGGGGCGGGGCGCGCGGCGGTCTTGGGAGGGGGCGCGCGCCTCCTCCTCATCCTCCGTCCTTCCTCCCCCATCGCCCATCTCTTCTCTTCCCTTCTCCTCCTGCCTCCGTCCTGCCTCCGTCCTGCCTCCGTCCTGCCTCCTCCCTCCTCCCTCCTCCCTCCCTCCCTCCCTCCTCCCCCTCCTCCTCTTCCCTTCTCCTCCCCCTGCCTCCTCTCTCCTGCCTCCTCCCTCATTCCTCCTCCCTTCTCCCTCCCTCCTCCCTCCTCCCTGCCTCCTCCTCCCTCCTCCCTCGTCCCTGCTCCCTCCTCCCTGCTCCCTCCTCACTCCTCCCCTCCCCCTCCCCCGCCGCTCTTCTGTCCTCCCTCCTGGCCCCCCTCCCCTCCTCGCGCCTCTCACTCCCCAGCTGCTCAATATGAGTACTACTCCCCTCTCTCCCCAGATACCGTGTGAGCCGGGTGCCGCTTCTCCCGCATGCAGTTGATTTTCAGGAGTTCGTCGTTTGACGCTGCACTTTTCCCACTCACGGGGCTCGTACAGTGCCGTTTTTAATACATGCTCCGCGTGTGGATCATGTATTAAAGATGCAGGGATGTAGTATTAAAAACAACGATGAGTTCATGCATAAATCTATTCAGAAAGTAATCATGTACTCAAAATCCCATATGTTTCAAAAAAACGATGGCATTAAACACTGCCCTGTGAGCAGGTGCTTGCGCGTGTGGGGTTCGGATTTCTTTCTCCTCCAGGAGTTGGGCGTGCGTGCCGAGGTCTCGCCCGGTGCCTCGCCGGTGGGCGCCCGTGGGGCGCCGGGTGGGCGCCCCGTGCCGGGCGGGGATGCCGAGGTCTCCCCGTGGGCGCCCGTCGGGCGCCTCGTGGGCGCCCCGGGCCCTGGTCGGGCGAGCGCAGCTCGGCGCAGCACGGCGCCCGCCGCACAGCGCACGGGTGGCGCCGCGCAGCTTTGCGCAGGGCAGCTCGCGCCACACAGGTCGCGCCGCATAGCTCACACTGTACGGCGGCGGCATTGGATGAGGAACGTTTTCCTGGTCGCTGGTAGATGTTGCTGCTGGTCGGCGCTGCTGGTCGGTGTTGCTGCTGGCCGGCGGTTCTTCTCGCAGGCGTTGAACGGGGTGCTGTAGAAACGGATGGTGGCGGTCACCGGCTTCTCTTCCGTCGTCTCGCTGGGCAGCGCCGGACCCGGCTGCCACTGCCCCTGCCCCATTGTCGCCCCGCCAAGCGTCCGCACCGTTGCCACTGCCGTCTCCTCCCACACCTCCCACCGCGCCGCCACCGCCGTCCGTCGTCGTAACGCCACTGTTCTCGCCACTACCGTCGGCCCTGGCGAGCAGTCCTTATTGTTTCAAGGCGAGGTTGGCGGCCCACGCTGGGCCGCCCGTCGGTCGCGAGGCCCGGTCGCGAGACCCTCATCGAAGGCATCCTTGTCTAAAACCTCCACCGCGAAGCTCATACGGCATAGCATGTACATTACAACTTGCACATCTTATAGCGACCACCACATCGCTCACCCTACGTGTGTTACCCAGTTCGTACCGCAGAACGCCCTGCGCAACTTGCCAATTTCCACATGCAGTGCACATGGTTTCTCACATCGTAACTTTCGTGTTTTTTATACAGAGGTCGGCTCCCACTGCAGCATTGGCCTCGTTTCACGATCGGCGCTTTACTCCATCGTTCGGAATGGCGGTCTTGCGCTGAGCGCGGGCCGCATCTTTGGGTCCGACTCCTTCGTCGTTGTCGCCCCCCTCGCTTTCCCTGATCCGTACACCCCTGCTCCTACTGCCCCTCCCGCTCCTCATTCTCCTGCTCCTGTTGTTGCTGATCCCTCTCCTTCGTCATTCTCCTTCTGCTCGTCTTCATGCTTATCCGCCGCCTCCTCCTCCACTGTACATAACTCGATGTTCCAATTGTTCGCCATACGATGGGGTCATTTGGGGGATCCAGTTCAGCTAGGACATCCATCGGCGGATAGAAATCCATCAGCGCAGTAAGAAGGGATTGGTGGGAGGGGTCGGATATCAGATATGAAGCGTGCGTACCTGGGTTGCCCTATCCCCCTCGCTCTGTTCCCTTCGTACTTCCGCCCTCCATTTCCCTCTCGCTAGGTCCTGATCAGGATACCGCCACTCCACGTGGAACTTCAGCGTCCCGCCGACGTGGTCGCAGCTGAGCGAGCCATCGCCATGACTGTTTTTGTTTCTGTCCCCGATGCTCGGCCCCCGAAGGCCTGATTTGGGCCCAGGGGCCATCACACATTAGTGGGGGATGCTACGCTATCCGGGTGGACGGGGCCAGATGAGGAGGAGGAGGATGAGGAGGAGAAGGAGGAGGAGGAGGGAGGAGGAGGAGGAGGGGGATGAGGAGGAGGAGGAGGAGGAGGAGGAGGAGGAGGAGGAGGAGGATGATGATGATGATGATGATGATGATGATGATGATGATGATGATGATGATGATGATGATGATGATGATGATGATGATGATGATGGTGATGGTGATGGGTGATGATGATGCTGATGTGATGCTGATGATGATTGATGATGATGATGATGATGAAAAGACGATGACGATGATGATGATGATGCTGCTGATGATGATGATGCTGATGATGATGATGATGATGAGATGATGGAGAGGAGGAAGGAGGAGGAGGGAGGAGGAGGAGCAGGAGGAGGAGGAGGAGGAGAAGGAGGAGGAGGAGGATGAGGAGGATGAGGAGCAGGAAGAGGAGGAGAGGAGGAGGAGGAGGATGTCGAGGAGGCGGAGGAGGAGGAGGAGGAGGAGGAGGAGGAGGAGGAGGAGGCCAGGGAGTTCCAGGGCCGCAGAATAGACAGAGTCCATCCAACGTCGGTTGTCTGGGCCCCCCTCCCATCCTCTTGCTGTCCCTCTCCCCCGTTCCTGCTCTTCCTCCGGCCCCCGCATCTTCAGCGACTGGCGACGCTGCAGCGAGCGGAGCCAGCATCTTGAGTATCCCTCATCCTCATCCTCCATCCGTCCTCCTCCCCCTGGCGTGCTCGAAAACGATTCAGCGGGATCGGATGCTTGTTTGTTTGTCGTTTGCTCGTCGTCGTCGTCGTCCTCCTTATCGTTCTTCCTTCACTTTGCTATTCACAAGGGGGGTGCGATAAGCACACGATCTCCCTCCTCCTCCTCCACTCAATTGTTCTTCCTCCTATTTCCTCCGCCCTCCTTCAGCGACAGAGTTGGCCTTGGGTAATCCTTGGGCGCTACTCCCCCCTCCTTCCTCATTCCTTCCTTCCTCCCATCATCCCTCCTCCTGAGAAGCAAAGAGCGATTCAAGAGACCTGCTCGGAGCTCCGAGAGCTTCTGTGCATGGTGGGTTTGGTTCCTTGAGTCCTTCCCTCCCCCCCTCCCCCCCCCCCTCCCCCCCTCCTCCTCCCCCCTCCCTCCGTCCCCTCCCCTCCCCCTCCCCTCCCTCCTCCCTCCCTCCCTCCCTCCCTCCCTCCCTCCCCCTCTCCTCCCCTCCCTCCCCTCCCTCCCTCCCCTCCTCCCCTCCCCTCCCCTCCCCTCCCCTCCCTTCCCCTCCCCTCCCCCCCCCTCGTGCTGCCGTCGCCGCCTCCGCCCTCGGGGCCAGGAGCAAGACTCCGCCGCGCCGGACGCCGCGTCGGTGGCCTCAGGAGATCGGTGGGGCAGGGCTCTCCTCCTGTCCTCAACTCCTCCACCTCCTCCTCCTCCTCCTCCTCCACCGCCTTCCTCTCCTCCTCCTCCTCCTCCTCCTCCTGCACCTCCTCCCTCCTCTCCTCCTCCTCCTTCCTCTCCTTCCTTCTCCTCCTCCTCCTCTCTCCTCCTCCTCCTCCTCCTCCTCCTCCTCCTCCTCCTCCTCCACCTCCTCCTTCCTCTCCTCCTTCTCCTCCACCTCCTCCTTCCTCTCCTCCTTGTCCTCCTCCTCCTCCTCCTCCTCCTTCCTCTCCTCCTCCTCCTCCTCCTCCTCCTCCTCAGTGTTCTGGGCACCCCTCCGCCGACTGTTCAGTAAAACGTCGGAGGTTTGGTCTCTGCGACGTATTCGTGCCCTGCGGCCGGCTGTGAGCCACACCCTGTGGGACAAGCGCGGCTAGCGGTGCATGGACTGGTGGCTTCCGACATCTGTCAGGCTTGCGGGGGCGCTAAGGGCACCCTCTGGCATCGGTGTTTCGAATGTCCCGCTTACGAGCCCTTCGGTCGACAGTACCTCTCACCAGAGGCCAAATGCCGAGCCCAGACAGTGCGAACATGGAGCAAGACAGCGGGGGAGAGGGTGGCCAGGAGGATCCTACCGGACCCGTCCACACTCTTCAGTTTTCTGGACGTGCCTTTCGAGATGCACTGGGTCAACTGACCCAGCGACGGCTTCCTGCCATCCCGTGCCTGTCCGGAGCGGGGTGGGCGTTAGTCCAGGTGGACAGGCTTGGCAACCTGGCCGCGGCGGTGTGCGGGGTCGTCCCGCGAAGTGAGGCGCCATCTCAGACAGCGCGGGACGGCGAGGATTTTGCCGTGAGCATGCTCCTCTCGCCGGTCGCCAATGCCCCCATTGACTTGTGCGTCGACTGCGCGGGCACCATCGGCGTCCTGAGTGGTGTCCCAGGGGCGGGCACGCGGTCCACAGACGATCGTCCACACTGGTGGGGCAAATCCTGGGGAGCGTTCATGCCGAGTGACATCACTGTTCACAAGACCTTGGCTCATGCGACGCAGGCCGACGTGGACGGAGGCCAGACTACCCCCATGGAGGAACGAGCGAATGGTAAGGCCGACGAGCTAGCCAAGGCTGGGGCAGCATCGCATGGCGTCGCGGCTGCTGCTGCTCACCTCTGGGGGCCGGCCTGGCGGACGTCGCGGTCGAGGTGGGCCGCTGGGTGGGTCAACTGCGCAGCCATGTCGCCGACCAGGGGCCGCCAGGCAGGGAGGACTTCTTGGGCAAGCATGCCGAGGAGGAATGCGTGGATGCGGAGGCTGGGGGAGTAGGGGATGCTGGCGTGAGCCTTTTCTGCGAGTGGCGCCGCAGAGGCGCGGCCTCTCCGCTCCCATCCTCCTCTTCCTCCTCCTCCTCCTCCTTCTCCTCCTCCTCCTCTCGAGCTCTACATTGAGTGGGCCTCAGCGTGGCGGGATTATGAGCCTGTCGCGTTTCGGGTCCAGAGCCATGCTTTGCTGAGTGCCGACGTTCAGAGGAAAAACGGGATCCGGCTTATATGTTGCTACCGTTGTGGGGCTTATTTTTGGGGCGCTCAAGGGCAAGTTAATGAGATTGTGCGGGGAAATCGGAATCAACTACAGTATGCTGCATCGATTCCTCACGCTCAACACGGCCACAGGCCGTGACACCGCACCTGCTGGTGCCACGGTCGAAGCCGAAGACCACCAGGGCAACGGCGCGGCCCGTTTCATCAGCCTTGACGCGCAGAAATTTGACGTTTCTGCTACCACGGCGCCCGAAAAGGGACGGTGAGGGTATCGCATGCACCAGCAGCCTCTCACTCCGCACGCTAGAGGATGGGGCCCGCCAGCTAAAACAGATCCGCACTCAGGACAAATGGATAGCCTTCGCAGTTCTGGGGCCCATCAACACGGACTACCCAAGCAACAAACAAATATACGGATCCCAGTGCAGCCGCGCACGGCGAAGGCTACCAATCCTCACCGAGCGCGTTCCACTACTCGCAAAGTGCATACTCGCAAACGCCTGAACAAACATATATGGTCGTCTCGATGTGATGGATCGTAGATCCCCCGCGGCGGGTCCAGGCCATTTGCGAGCAGTTACTTTGCGAGTAGTGGGACGCGCTTGTCTAAATCACGCGCCAGGCCACACCCGAGGAGCCATCCACCAACTCGGACGTGAAGCGGCCAAGTGCTTCCGTGTATGCGTGCAAGTCAAAGTCGACCCAGCCGATAGCGTCGTCTGGATCCGAGCGGTCTTTTGCGAAGCAGACGCTGGCGCTGTTTCACCTGCATTCGAGGAATTATTCCCAACTCGGAGGCGAATAGACCTCCTACCCTGACACGTCGATTAAGGAATTGGCCATTTTCGGTTCGCGAGAGGGCGAGGCGTCTGTTATTTCTGCAGGTCCAGTTCCGTCGATTTCGGTTCCAAGCCGTTTTCACTGAGGGGAGGTTTATGAAAGGGAGGTTTGTCACCCGCTGGCTGACTCAATTCTAAAGAGCCGCACCAATCAACGGTAAGCGTTATCCAATCGGACCAGGCGCGGCACAGCAAAAGGCAGCATAGCGCCACGCATCAGCCAAAAAGGATATTTCGCGCACCCAGGCTGGCGAAGACCTCGTCGACTCCGTCACGGCCGCGGTCGTGTCTCACTGCCGCATCGTGCATGTCCAGGAGGACAATGAGTTTCTTAGGATACCATGCGCAGGCATACCAACACGGCAGAGGCATATCAGGAGGGGAAAAACCCACCGACACAATTAATCGTCGATCCCCAGGAGATTATCGGAAAAGATGGGAAGTGGTGGGGAAGGCAACAACTCAGAATATATGGGAAACATGGGGAATCTTGTACTTTGTGTGTATTTATGTGTGTGTCCCAGGGCCCCTTCAGCATAGGCATACACAGGAAATTACATGCACTTCTTAGTTCCGAGGCCATGCTCCAACGAACATACCAGATCCCCGCTTAGCGCAACGCCTTCAGTGCGGCAAGGGCGGACAAGAGAGTGGGCATCAAGGCGAAGCCGGACACCCAGGAGGCGAAATACATTGGCCCTGGAATTACGCGGCACCGACGCCGCTTTGGCCAACGCCGGACACCGCATCTCAGGAGTTGACCCACTGAGCGTTATCAAGACACACATCACGAAGGTGCCCACGTTCATCAATTGGCATTGTGAGGTACAGCGCACACGCTGGGACAAAGTCAGTGGGGGTGACTTCGCCACAGCCAAAGCGGCCAGTCCTCCACCACATTCTACGATCCACCTCCATGGGTCGACCATCCCATGGACCATCGCCGCTTAGGAGACAAGATCTCCAGCCAAGTCGGGCCAACGTCCCGTTGCAACGCTGGTCTCACCAGAGACCATGGTGACGGAGAAACGTGTGGTGATATCACCCTCACCCACGGGAGGGACAGAGACCAACCCCTCCGCTTCCCTGCAGGACAGGGGCGGTGGCCATTCTTCACCCGCAGGCACTACTCAGACCGCAGCCATGCTCCGACGCGCCGCCGCCGTCGAGCGTCCCGCACCCAGGCAAAGAAACAGCGCAGCACCAGCGAGCCAGGCGCTTGCAGACGAGCCAGCAGCATCACCAAGGAGCTCAGCTCTACGTCGTCGACGACGGCCGCCTCGCCCAGAGGGGCGCAGGCGACTGCGGCGTGCGGTGCCGAGCCGTCCGCGTCTAAGACACAGGCGCACCCTGCTTGGCCGCCACCTCCTCCTCCTCCTTCTCCTCCTCCTCCTCCAGCTCCTCCTCCTTCTCCTTTTCCTCCTCCTCCTCCTCCTCCTCCTCCTCTTCCTCCTCCTCCTCCTCCTCCTCCTCCTCCCTTGAGGGCGGCCACAACAATCACTAACAGGCGGCACGCGGCAACGGGCCACGATGCAATCTCTGACGAAGAGTGGACCTTTCAGCCAGGCGCGCACGGCATCTCTCCGATGAAACCGGTGCGAGGATCCGAGGGCTCGAGACCGAAGCGGATCAGCAGCAGCTCGCCGAGGCGGTTCAGCGCCTCGAGAGAACCTTCACCAGTGTTGCGGACAAGATTCATGTCCATATCCAGTGCCTCTTGGACTTTTTTGGAAGCGGCGCCAAAAGACCGAGGCGCACTGGATATGGATAAAAATCGAGCCTCTAGGGGGCAAATCTATCCATATCCAGTGCGCCTCGGGTTTCTTGGGAAGGGAGCCCGAAACTCCATACTGCAGTGGATATAGACAAAAGTTTTGCCCGCAAGTGTGGCCACCAGCACCCCTTACCCCCCCCACATCGTCCGGCCACTCTGCGTCTTCCTCCTTTCTCCGTCCCCAGTCCACCCTCCGCTTCCGCCGCCGCTGTCGTCGTCGTCCTCGTCGTCCTCGTCGGCTTCGTCGTCGCGCGCTGCATCCGCCGCATTCGTCGTCATCGTTCGCCGCCGCCGCCGCCGCCTCCGACGGCCTTCGTCGTTGTCGTTTTCCGCTGCCGTTGTCGTCGCCGCCTTCTTCAGTTTTGTCGTTCTCGCCGCCGCCGCCGTCGCCCTCGTCGTCGTCATCGTTGTCGTCGTCGTCGTCGTCGTCGTCGTTTTCATCATTCGTCGTCATCGTTCGCCGCCGTCGCGCCCGAGGAGCAGACGGGGAGCAGACGCCGTCCATGCCCCTCCCGAAGAGATCGGTGTCCCGCCCGACGCTCTCCACGGCCAGGAAGTCGACCGCCCCGCCTTTGGCGCGCCCCTGCGCCCGCCCGCCCCCCCCCCTCCCCGGGCGCAAGCTGCCCCTTCCGCTTGGCGCTGTCGATATAGGCGAGAGAAAAATTGGAACGCGTCGTAAAAACGCGACGGTGTTTTGTTCCATTAGGTTCGTTCTTCCGCCGTCGCGCAAACTTCCTTCGCATCGCCCCTCGCCAGCCTGCGCCCCTGCGTTTCGATTCGTATCGATGCGCCCCGCCGTTTGTCAGACCGCTTGCTGGTTCCAAGTCGCCGCAGACCTGACAACTTGTTTTTGTTTTGTTGTTGTCATTTTCGGCCTCTAGGGGCCTGCACCAGGGTGAAAATCAGGCCCCCCGGCAGGGGTCCACACCTTGGGTCGCGTCATGATGCAATCACGGCGACGGGGGTCTAAGCACGGAAAGAATGGGGACGAATATCGGCTGTTGCTTCGACTGTTCATTTGAGGAGGACTTGCTGCCAGAGCTACCTCGGACGTTAGTCCACTCGAGACAACATGTACTTGCTCGACAGCGGCCAGTGTTCTTCTTGGGCAGCATTAGCTGTTTGACATCGCACTCGT
>CAUYUJ010017289.1:125000-130000 GCA_963575745.1 Prorocentrum cordatum
TGATGATGATGATGATGATGATGATGATGATGATGATGATGATGATGAGAGGGAGAGTGAGAGCAATGGGTGAGGAGGATATCCTGCGCGGAGGGTGTCCTGAGAATGCAAGAATCTCACTTAGGATGAGGGGACAATAGCATTTGCTTGTTTTCGGCCATCCGAAGGCCCGATGCGGCCCAAGAGCCCCCAAAGATCGCCCAAAGATCGCCCAATAGGCATACGATGGCCCCAGAACGGCCCCAAGAGGCCCCCAAGACGGCCCCAAGAGGCTCCCAAGACGGCCCAGGAGGCTTTTATGGCGCCCGAGATGGCTTCCAAAACGGCCCTGGATCATTCCAATAGGGCCCCAAGTCGGCCCAGAGGGGCCCCCCAAACGGCTTGCGACGGCGTCGGACGGGCCAGGAGTCCACCAAAACGGCAGAAGATGGCCCCAATGTGGCCCAAGACGGCCCAAGAGGCTTCCAAGAGGGCCTCCAGAAAGGGCCGAAAAGATCAAAATCATTGATTTCCCATGAGTCTGTGAAGGATTGTGGCATTTGCTTTTTTTCGGCCTTCCGATGGCCCGAGACGGCCCAAGTGCCCCCGAAGATCGCCCAAGACGGCCCCAAGAGGCCCCCAAAATGGCCCAAGAGGCGTCCAGGACGCTGAGGATGGCCTCCAAGACGGCCCAAGAGCCCTCCAAGACGTTTTCCAGGAAGGCCCGAAAGGATCAAAACGGCCTCCAGACGGCCAAGATGACCTTCAAGATGCCCACGTGTTCCCCGAAGGCTCTCCAAGTCGATTCGGAGGAGCACTCCGCCCGGGCCTCTTCTCGCAACGCGGAGACTTCGGGCGTGCGAGGGCCTCACGTGCTGCGCCCCATCGTTCCATGGACAGTTTCCCCGGCTCCTCGGAGCACGCGTCTCACAGCTGCGCAGTCGGGGAACACATGGTCCGATAGCTTGGCAGGTCAGGCCTCAACGTTCGGCCACATAGGCGCTTCCAAAAAGGCAGGGGGCGGCGGTGATTCGCCGTGGGCGTCTTCGATAACGCGAGCGTTTCGATATGCGCTGATAACTCCTGTCCGTCCCCGCATGCTGTTCCCAGATGCGCCAAGGCAGCGCCGAGACGCACCTACGCGACTCTGTTAGGGGCCCTGAAGAAGGAACCCCTTTCGTTGGGGAGGGGCTCCGTGTTCCTTGAGTGTTTCGCAGCCTGCCTCATATGTTCCTGATGGTTTCGGTACGAAATCGAAGTTCAGCTTATGGAAAAAAGGGGCCTCGTTCCTTATTTAGGGTTCCTTAGGTCAACGCCCCGACTGTATCCCATTGTGATAGAGCGGGGGCCAGCGGCAGGGGGCGAAACCCGTACGGATATAAGGTTGTAGTCCCCCTCTTGGGCTCTCTTGCGGCCTTTTCTGGGGCTCCCTCGCGCCGTCGATAGGGGGCCCTTGAGGCAGCCTCACGGCCTTTTTGTGACCCTCTTGGGGGCCTCGTCGGCCGTCTTGTGACGATCTTGGGGGTTCTTTGGGCAGTCTTTAAGGAGCTGTCAGTACGAAAACGACGAGTGTGCTAAATGTGTTTGTTGTTCCCAGGGGAAGTTGCTGACGTTTGCCTCTTGGGGCCTTCCCGGCGATCCTCTTTGGAGCACTTTTGGGTCGCCTTGGGGGCCTTGTGGGTCGTCTTGACGTCAGCTCGGATCGGTGTGGGGCTACTCTTGGCCGCCTCGGCGCTCCCATCGACTGTTTTTGCGGTCTGTCTGGGCCCTCTTGGATTTTTTTGGAAGCTCCAGAGTCCCCGAGGGTGCGTAACCCGCCCCCCACCCCCAGGCAGCATGTTGGATCCCAGGGGATAGGGAACATGGAGAGGGGACATCCAAGTGTCGCACAGGCCGCTGTCACAGGCCTTCTCGCCCCCAACAAGCGGGGGTCGGCGAAGCCTCCTCCTTCCCCTCCCCGTCCCGCTCTCCCTCCCTCCATGGCGCTCGTGCTGGGCCTGGGTATCCGTTGGTGTCGTCATCCCTGCACGCCCTCGGCCACGCCTGGAAAGACTCCTGGCATCGCTCGGACGTGTGCATTTTTTTTCGGCGAGGGCGATCGAGGAGCATCCTTGATCATTTGGCGACAGAACCACGCACGAAACCGAAAAAAAACACAGGGAATGGACGTCCGAGCGATGGCCAGGACGCCTCCCACCCCCTTTCCCTGGTCCGGTTCCTCCCTCCTCCTCCCCGAGATCTGGCGGGCGACGGGCCCAGACTCGTCTGCTGGCTGCGCCTCGGGGCGCGCCTGCCCGGCGGGCCACTCCTGCTGCTGCCTCCACTATCTTATCAGGAGGGGGAAAAACACACAGACACAATTCATCGTCGATTCCCTAGAAAATATGGGAAACAATTGGAAGTGGGGGGGAAGACAAAAACCCAGAACATATGGGGAAATATGGGGAATCCTTGTAGTTGTGTGTGTATTTTTTGTGTGTCCTGGGGCCCCTTCATCTTAGCCGACCCCCTGCGGCTCCGTCCCCGGATGTCCCCGCTCGCCTGTAACGATGACGTGGCACAGCACATACGTGGCCGATCCGAGGCGCACGAGCCCGACCATCTCACGGTCGTTTGCTCTGGGGTTCCCCCCTGGCGCCGCTCTGGACCACGAGTTTTGAGATACCGCGGAACAAACAACAACAACAACAACAACAACAACAACACCAACAACACCAACAACAACAACATCAACAACATCAACAACAACAACAACCACAACAACAACAACAACCGCAACAACAACAGCAACAACAACAACAGCAACAGCAACAACAGCAACAACACCAACAACAACAGCACCAACACCAACACCAACAGCAACAACAACAGCAGCAACAGCAGCAACATCAACAACAACAGCAACACCAACACCAACAACAACAACAACCACCACACCAACATCAACAACAACAACAACAACAACAACATCAACAACAACAACAGCAGCAGCAGCAACAACAACAACACCAACAACAACACCAACAACAACAACAACGACAACAACAACAACAGCAACAACAACAGCAACAACAACAACACCAACAACAACAACAACACCAACAACAACAACAACACCACCAACAACAACACCACCAACAACAACAACACCAACACCAATAACAACAACAGCACCAACAACAACAACACCAACACCAACACCAACACCAACACCAACACCAACACCAACACCAACACCAACACCAACACCAGCACCAACAACATCAACACCACCAGCAACAACAACAACCGCAACAACAACAGCAACAACAACAACAGCAACAACAACAACAGCAACAACACCAACAACAACAACACCAACACCAACACCACCAACAGCAACAACAACAGCCACCACAGCAGCAACAGCAGCAACAGCAGCAGCAACAGCAACAGCAGCAGCAACACAAGCAACAACGACAGCAGCAGCAACAGCAGCAACAGCAGCAGCAGCAACAGCAACAGCAACAGCACCACGGGCACAGTGACGACGCTGAAAGCGCAGGGCGGCGGCGAGCCCATGGAGGACGGAGGGGGGGAGGGGCTCGGGCCTCTCGCGGCTTCCCGGAGGGCGCGAGGGCCTCTGAGGTCGGACACAGGAGCATAATACACTGCCGGTGGCGGGCTGTTCTTCGGACAACGGAATACAAAGCTCCATCACCACAGTTGGCTTATCCAATCGAGGAATGGGAATTCCACTACGCTGAGCACGAGCGACAGAGGAAGAAGGCGACGACAAGGAAGAGGATGAATGGAAGCCTACTGATGCCCACGAAGGGCACAAACCTTGCTGGTTGTTCCCATAAAAGCACGTGCTTCCTTCTTCAATACCAGGACTTTGTAAGGGTCGGGGGCGACATCGGGGTGGTGAGGTGTATAGTTTCCCCCCGCTGTCCCGGGGAAGCAACGGCAAAAATGTATACGCCAGGATCCCGTCTCCCCGTGCGAGTTTCGGTGCGGGGCCGGAAAGAGCGTCGGTGTGTGGAGTTCGGCTCCTTATGAGGAGCCCCCGCGCCTCCTGGGAAGGCCTGCCGCGCTCACTTTCCCCGTCGGCAGGCCGCCGAATGGTGCGGCGCAGAGCAGGGCGTCGCAGGCCTGGAGGTTTGACACCAACACCGGTCTCGGCGGTGTGCCTCCACTGAGGGACGAATGTTCCGATCTCGGTGATGGTGGTGATATCCTGGCTTCCAGGGTGGCCGAAGGACTGCCACCAACACCGAAATCTGGGATCGTCTTCCCCCTGTGGAGGCAACGCCCTGTGCTGGTGTTGGTGCCCACTTCCAGGCCTCCAAGACAGGGGCTCCGCGCCGCCCCTCGGACGGGGCGCCTTCCTGCCCGCACCGCGCGTGCGCGCGAGGTGTTCCACCAGGGCGACGTCATCGGGCCGCTGGGAGGCCGGCGGGTTCTCTGGCTGGCCCGGCGTGCCGGCCGTTCCCCTGGAGGGTGAGGCTTAAGTCGGGCCTGTCCCCCTACAGGGGGATTTTCGACGAACAAAAAAAATACCCCCAAAACATTCCAAAATGGTAAACAACTGCTCAAAAAATAGTCCCCAGACTATTTTTGAATTATTTTTGGGTTATGTTTGGGGTATTTTTTATTTTTCGTCGAAAATCCTTCTGCAGGGGGACAGGCCCGACTTAAGGTGAGGCTACGACAGCGAAGGCGGCGTCAAGTCAACGTTCTCAGATGAGGACAAGGTGCAATACAGTGGAGACCTATGCCAAGAAGCACCCTGCTTGCCTCCAGGGTGCCCTTGGTTTCCAGGGTTTCCATGGTTCTGCTACGGAGAGCGTGACGTCCCCGCGCCAACTACCAATGGTCTTCCTGGGGTCTCAGGGTTGGGTTTCTTGTGGAATGTTTCTTGTGGTCGGGCCCCCCGATATCGCTACTCCTGCCTCGTTTTCGCCGTTTGGGGCCTCCTGGGAGGCCCTCGTCGACACGGCCTGAAATTCTGATTCGTCGCGCACCCTGGGAGATGTCCG
>CAUYUJ010017289.1:132500-136436 GCA_963575745.1 Prorocentrum cordatum
GTAAGTGTCGCCGCAGTCGCGGACCCATCCTCGGGTGAGACAGTCAATGCTTCGACCGCGGACGCCATGGAGCACAACGAAGAGGCTGAGGAGGAGGAGGAAGGCCCCGACTGGTCTCGCTTAGTAGTCTTCGTGGTGAATCGCGAGGCTGCGCAACTGATGGGAACGACCCCGATCATCGATCAGAGTGCGCCCTCGTTCGAGCGCTCTAGAACCATGAGACAGAAACTCCAATGGATCTCGTCAGTCGTTATCAGTGTGTGGTATGAGGGGCTGGCGTTGGCGGACGACGAACCTACTGAGGCGCAATAGTGATAGTGGTGTGAGTATCAGCCTTCGGGCTTGGACTGATCAGCCGAGCTCGCTCCTCGTGGTGTATCTGTACGCATACATATCGAATTCAGTCTGTTCCTCCTCCTCCTCCTCCTCCTCCTCCTCCTCCTCCTCCTCCTCCTCCCCCTCTTCCTCGACAGGCATGTATTGGATCACCTCATGCATGCAATTGCGCCGCGATTCCCAGGTGTCGGCGTGCCAGCAGCTGACGTCACCGCGATTTCGGGGCATTCCGTCGAGGTGTCGCCACGATTTGCCGTTTCTACGAATGTGTTGTTTGCCATGCTGCCGCGGCCTTCCTTTCAGAGCGTGAATCACCTACCCCGCTTTCGCTTCCAGGCAAATCCAAATCATACCACGCGCTTCTTGGTCAAGCGGCCTGACCAGTACAGGCCGTAGTTTGGCATCGCTTGGTATCTCTTGGAAGCGAGGGTGGTCAAAAACGAGGTAGGTTCGTTTGCCCCCGTATCCTCTTCATTTATTTCCCTTTCCTTTCCCATTTTTTTCTTCCCCTTTCCCCTCTCTGCAGATACATAAGTGTATGCTTGCGTTGTTGTGCTGGGGTCCTTCTCGGCTGTGCGAAGAGCAGGGCTGTGCTGCAGTAGAGCAGTCCGGGCCGAGGCAGTGGTCTGAGTCTTGTTCAGGTGCTTCGTTCAAGATTGTTGCTCTGGGCATGTTGACCCTGCTCTTGACTCTGGGACGTCATTCGTCGCCGCCCTTCCCGCTGGGTCGTTGCCGAGGGGCCTTCCGGACCCATCGCGTAACTCGAGTCTGTCGGGCGCCCCCCTGCAGAATACCGTAATAGGTAGGAGCATTGCTGTAGCTGGACCGCCGCTTCGGAACCACCGCCCGTGTACAGCCCGTCGCCCTCCCTGGTCGTGGCGGCGGGGCACGACGGGTTCCAGGCATCTCTGAAGCGACGCCGCGCTGAAGCACCTCGATGTACCCGGTCTGGGGCTGGTGCATGTTATGTGGCTGCGTCGCTTTGTCCCCCGGGACTCTGCTTTCATTCCGCCCACGTTGGCGAGCATGCTTCCTCCTTTCAGCATCTGCCGGTTGTTCTTCCTCCTCGCCCTCCGTCCCCTTTTGCCCGACCCTGGGGCCACTGCGCGTTTGCAATTCAAGGTGCGTCCACGGTCGTTGGGCGCGGAGTGTGAGAGTGGGGGGGTGACCATTTGATTTCTCTCAGGATTAGCGTACATATGTGTGGCTCGGCGCCCTTTGAGGTAGCTCCGCGGCTTCGCGCTCGCACCGCCGAGTTTGTCATTGTGCCAGTGTGATCGTTCCCCCTCCTCCCTTGCTACTTGGGGCGACACTGGCGCCAGTTGTGATGACGACCTGGATGATGCTGCCAATGATGTTGATGTTGATGGTGATGCTGATGATGCTGATGATGCTGATGATGCTGATGATGCTGATGATGATGATGCTGATGATGCTGATGATGATGATGAGGATGATGATGATGATGATGATGATGATGATGATGATGATGATGATGATGATGATGATGATGATGATGATGATGATGCTGAGTGAGGGCGGTGACCACGCCGAGTAGAATGGTATTTCTGCTGACGGCGATGGCAAAACACCGATGCTGATGATGTCCTCCTCCTCCTCCTCCTCCTCCTCCTCTTCCTCCTCCTCCTCCTCCTCCTCCTCCTCTGCCTCGTCTCGCCCCTCTGGGGCGCTCGCAGGCGTCATGCGCCGCCGGGCCCGGTACGAGGAGCTGTACTACCCGGAGCGCAGGTCGCCCCTCGCCTTCGTTGCCGCCGTCGTCGTGCCAGATTCCTCCTCCTCTTCCTACTCCTGCTCCTTCTGCCCCTCCTCCCCATCCTCCCCTCCTCCTCTTGCTCCTCCTCCTCCTCCTCCTCCTCCTCCTCCTCCTCCTCCCCTCCCCCTGTTCCTCCTGACAGAGACTGATTGCCAGAGACCGACTGCCAGAAACCGACAGAGACTGCCAAAGTCCGCCGACCGCTGCCGAATGCTAGTGGATGGGTGGCGCGGGGCCCATGCCCGAGCACGTCATCGTCTCTCCTCTCTCCCGGTCCGTTCATCCCTGAGGCTCTTGGCTTTCGCGCCTCCCTCCCACTTCGCCTCTTCCCCTTCCCGGGGCGGGCGAGAGGGGCGGGTGGGCACGGGGAGGGGCGGCACTTGCTGCCTGCAGGTGCTTTTAGCCCCGCAGCCGGGCACTTTGCTCGACACGTGACCGCCTGCAGCGCCAGTCCAGTGGGCGCCGCGGGAAAACCCGCTGCGTGCAGCCGATTCGCTACCCTCCTTTGATGTTCCCTCCTTCGAAGCTCCTTCCTCGGCGATCACCCCACAGAGCAGGCGTGGGGGAGAACCCGTTGCACGCAGCTGGTTCACCATCCCCCCCCCCTTGCCACAGGACCGGTCCACTTTGGGTCGGTTCGTGCCGTTTCGGCCGTGGGCCACGCCGGTTGTGCTGGTTCGGTTTCGGCGGCGGGGGTCCGGCTCGGCCAGTTCGGCCGTTTTGCTTCGGTGGCCACAGCGCTCGACTCGGAGGCCACAGAGCCGTCCGGTTCCGGCGGTGCTGGCTGGGCATCGGCCAGCTGGAAACCTCGAAAACTCCTCCCTCGAAAACTCCTCCCTCGAAAACTCCTCCCTCGAAAACTCCTCCCTCGAGCATTGCTGCGCCCTCCCGCGAAAACGCCTCCCTCGGCAAATCTCTCCCCCCGAGGCCTGCCCAGGGGGTCCCCTGCTGGCCAGAGCCTCGAGGCTGTGCCGCCCGTGGCGGCGTGAGCAGGGCGAAGCTCACCCCAAGTCCTCGTTCCTCCCCCTCCTCTTCCTCCTGCTCCTCCCCTGCCTCCTCCTCCTCCTCCTCCCCCTCCTCTTTCTCCTCCTCCTCTTTCTCGCCCATCCTCCTCTTTCTCCTCTTCCTTCTTCTAACCCCCCTCCCTCTCCGCCTTTTCCTCCCCCCCCTCCTCCTCCTCCTGTTCCTCCTCCCCCTCCTCTCCCTCCTCCTCCTCCTCCTCCTCCTCCTCCTCCTCCTCCTCTTTCTCGCCCATCCTCCTCTTTCTCCTCCTCCTTCTTCTAACCCCCCTCCCTCTCCGCCTTTTCCTCCCCCCCCCCCTCCTCCTCCTTCACAATTACACAATATGAAAATACTGTCCCACTTCCCCTGATGGCGTCCCGAAGATATCCGACACCCCCCCGTGTATTGTTTTTTTACACACAGGATTCCCCCGGGAAACGGGTTTTCGCTTGTGTTTTTTTCAAAATGCTGCTCTCGCTGAGGCGCCGGCCTCATTTCTGCTCCCGAATCGTTCCGAATCGTGCTCCCGCTGCAGCGTGGGCCTCATTTTTCGGATCGGTGCTTGGCCTCCGTCGTTCAGGATGGCGTTCTCGCCCCAGCGCGGGCCTTTTTCTCGCGCGCCCATCCGCCCGCCACCACCGCGCCGCACCACCACCACCACCACCACCACCACCACCACCACCACCACCACCACCACAACCACCACCACCAGCACCACCAGCACCACCACCACCAGCACCACCATCACCACCACCACCACAACCACCACCACCACCACCACCACCACCACCACCACCACCACCACCACCACCACCACCACACAC
>CAUYUJ010017289.1:136536-144036 GCA_963575745.1 Prorocentrum cordatum
GGAGGAGGAGGAGGAGGAGGATAAGGAGGAGGAGGAGGAGGAAAACAAGGCGGGTGATGATACATATGAGGGGGGTCGCCCCGCTGTCGGCATGGGGAAGGGGGCCAGGACGTATGAGGAGGATGCGGGCACCCCGCCGTCGGTGTTGGTACTGCCGCATCCGCAGGCGCCGTCGGCGCGGGCGTTGTCGGCGGCGTCGGCCTCATCGGCGTCGTCGCCGCCGTCGGCGTCGTCTGCGTCGGCGTCGGTGCCCAATTCGGCTCCGATGTGTACCTCTTTGGCCCAGGTCGCCGCTGACAGAACAGCGTCGACGCCGTCGCCGTCGCCTGCGGTTGTTACATGCGGGGCCCGCGCGTTCCCGCGCCGTTGGCCGAGGACCCGCTCGTCTACCGCCTCGGGACGCGCGCCCTCACCTCGGACCTGCGGCTGGAGCCCCTGGTCCATCGCGCGGGGAGTGCCGTGCTTCCAGCTCGGGCGAGGGTCGTGTGCACGGATGTCGGTCACCAGCCAGTGCTCGGCGGCGAACCTCGGGGGGGAAGTGGGAAGGCGAAGGCTTTCTCAGAGGACTCGGACGCCTCCCGGACTTTGATCGGTTTTCGAAGCCTTCCCCGAAGACACATCATCTCTCAGAAGGCGCGAGGGCTTCTGAGAAGTCCCGCCGCCTTCTGAGAAGAAGGCCTTCTCCCTCTCACTCCCCCCCGGGGCTCGCCGCCGAAATGCCTACAACATTTTGAGAGCGTCCACGCGGAGGTCTCTCGCCGTTTTTGACGAACCAACAACACACACCCATACCTATAGGGGGATCGGAGAGGGCTATGGGTGCGTGTTGTTGGATGGGGGTCCCCGCTCGAACGGGAGCGTTCCCCAGGGTCCGACAACCCGCACCCATACCCATAGCCAGTGCTCCTCCCAACGACCTCCCTATGGGTATGGGTGTGTGTTGTTCGTTCGTCAGTTTTCTGCCCGTTGGGGGTCCTCAGCAGGCCCCAGGACTGTCACACAGAACGACTCGGGACGAAGAGCCGGTCGACAGGGCAGGCGCCAGGACGTCCGGGGGCCCCGTGTCGAGAAACAGGGCATCGGATTTTTGGGATATCCCGGGGGAGGTTCACCAGCAAGTCGCGCGGCCCCAGGCACGCTCCTCCTCGCTCCTCCTCGGACTCTCCTGGCGCTCCCCCATCTCTCGCTCCCTGCTCCATCCAGCCTCATCTTTTTTGCGCCTCCTGCTCCCCTCCCCCACACTGCTCTTCGCCGCTCCTCTCGCTTCTGCTCCTCGTCGTCTTCCTCCCTGTGCGTACCCCTCCCCCCTCCTCGTCGCCGCCCCTCTTCCTGATGGTCTTGCGCCTGCTCCTGCTCCCCGCTCCCCGTGCTTCTGCCCCTCTCCTCCTGACCTCCTCCTCCTCCTGCCCCTCCTTCTCCCTCCTCCTCCTCCTCCTCCTCCTCCTCCTCCTCCTCCTCCTACTCCTCCTCCCCCTCCTCCTCCACCTCCCTCCACCCTCCCTCCTCTCATCCCTTTTCCTCCTCCTCCTCTCACCTCCCCCCCCCTCCTCCTTCCTCCTCCTCCTCCTCCTCCTGCTCGCGTGCTCCCTCCCAGCCTTCTCCCAGGGCGCAGGGCACTCCGACTCCGCTGGCCTGCCTGGTGCAGGCAAGCAGCGCAGTGCGGCGCAGCATCGGGGCTCGGCCAGAGGCCGCCAGGACTCTTGCAGGCTCCCGCGGAGCCGGAGTTCGGGCCGAGCCTGGCTGGGGAGCCGCTCGTGGCCCCAGAGGCTTAGTGGGCCCTGGAAACGACAGGGCCGTTTTTGTTTCCGGTTCCGTCTTGCCGTTTTTTTACCGGTTCCGTTTTGCCGTTTTTTTACCGGTTCCGTCGCCGCTTTTTGACCGGTTCCGGCTCTGGTTCCAATCCTGGAGCTTTTTTTTGCCGTTTCTGGTCGCAGTTCTTTTTGCCGCTTCCATTTTCAAGGGACCTTTTGTTGGAAAAGTGAAAAAACGGCCCTGCCGTTTCCGGGGCCCACAAAGACCCATGCCAAGTAGCAACCTGCTTGCCTCCAGGGTGCCCTGGGCTTGTTGGGCTTCGATGTTCTTGCCATGGGGAGCGTGGCGCTCCCACACCAAACAATATATGGACGTCCTGGGGTCTCAGGGTTGGGCCTCTTGTGGAAGGTTTCTTGTGGTCGGGCTTCCACTGCAGGGGGGTGGGTGGGTGGATCCTCATGGCGGGGGCCATCAGATCTCCCCAGATTTCATGGCGCCTCTTGTTCGATTACGTCCCTGGCTCCTCCTTCCTGGGCCGCGCACATGCAGCCGGCCATGATTTGCGTCCCCCCCTCCTCTTGGACGCCCCCTTCTTTTGGCCGACCCCGAGCACGGTGGGGGCGTTCGTGAAGGAATTCTCGGGGCTCAGGAGACAGGGGTCAGTGCAAAGGGGGGTCCGTCAGAGCGCCAGATCTTGCAGGATGCCGCAGAGCCAGGGGTGCATTGTCCAGGGCTTGGGTGCAGGATCCCGCAAGATCCCGCAGGACCCTGCGCGGCCTGACTGGCCCGAGTCTGGATTTTTCCTGGTCAGTAGATCCCCGACATTTGCCCAGGAGGCTCCCGACCCTGGAGGATGCCTTGTCCCACACGGGCGGCGGTGAGCTACCCGTGGCCGCGCCTCGGTTGCTGGTCCACCCACGCCCTGGATCCCTGGTCCACTGGTTCCTTAGCAAGGTCGACAAAGCTTGGCACTCCGAACCTGGAGACCTGTCTGGACTGCTCAAGAAAACTCGACATGAATCTGGGTATCTAGGTGCGGGTGCTACCTTGTTCAGGAGGAAAAATAACACACAGACGCAATTAATCGTCGGTTACCCAGAAAATATTGGAAAAGATGGGAAGTGGGGGGGAAGACAAACACCCCGAAGATACGGAAAAATACGGGGAATCCTGGTATTTGTGTGTATCAATAATTGATATGTGTGTCCCTGGGCCCCTTGACTTGTAGCCCTCCTGGAAGGTCAGGGGCGCCAGCCTCCTCGGACGAGCTCGCCGCCGCCCCGCGGCGCGCCGCGCGTTGCCCGCGGCCGAGAGGCCCCGCGCTGTGCTGGCCTCGGCCAGATGCCCGGCTAGCGCGCGCGCGGGGGCGCGCCCGGCAGCCATGCCCGCGGACTCGGGGAAGGCGGCGTCGGCGGCTCGGGCCCGCCGCGCGCCGGCGCGCCACAGCAACAGCAGCAGCAGCAGCAACAGCGACAACGACAACAGCAGCAGCAACAGCAACAGCAACAGCAACACCACCAACAACAGCGCCAACCACACCACCAGCGCCACCAACAACAGCAACAGTACCACATAACACCACCAACACCACCAACACCAATTAGAACAACAACGCCACCAACAACAACACCAGCACCACCACCATTACCAACAACAACAACTTCACCACCACCACCACCACCACCACCACCACCACCACCACCGCCAACAACAACAACAACAACAATAACAACGGCATGACCGGAGAAACGCAAGGTTCGAGTCGGGCGTGGGGGAAGGGGGGCGGACCTCTATTTAAATCTTGGCATTGCTCAGACGTGTGGATTTCCTTGCGGCGAGGACCATCGAGGAGCAACTCGCGAGACAAATCCGCGCGCGAGACCGACAAAAATGCTCGGGGAAGGGACGGCCGGGCGATGGCGAAAGATGGAGGGTGAAGCGGTCCCTAAAAAGGGGCCCTTCTGCCTCACCCCCCTTTTGATTACCCCCCATTGCTGTCGGGGCCCTGAAGAAGGAACCCTTTTTGTTGGGGAGGGGCTCCGTGTTCCTCAGTTGCTTTACAGTGCTCCTTGGGTTTTCCTGCGGTTTTCCATGGAACATCGGAGTTCAATGTATGGGAAAAAAGGGCCTCGTTCCTTATTTAATCGCTTCGCTCATTCCGCCGGCCCATATTGTCGCACCGTTGTGGGCTAGCCGAGTTTTGGGGGCCGTTTTGGGGCCTCTTGGGGCCTCTTTTGGGCCTCTTGGGCGCCTCTTGGGGCGTCTTGGGGGCCTCTTGGGGGCCTCTTGGGGCCTTTTTGGGGCCTCCTGGGCGCCTTCTGGGGCGGAGGGCTCGATTTTTCAGTTCTCGGTTCCCCTCTTGAGCCCCTCTTGGGCCCGTCTTGGGGCCTCTTGGTCCGTCTTGGGCGGCACTTGGGCCGTCTTGGGGGCCCTCCTGGGCCGTTCCGGGGCCGTCTTGGGAGCCTCGTGGGCCGTCTTGGAGCGGTCTTGGGGGCCTCTTGGGCCGTCTTGGAGCGTCCGGAAGCCGAAAAAGCCAGAACACAAAAAACATCGAAACAAAAACAATGCAAATCAACGATTTTGGCCTCTTGGGGCTCTCTTCGGAGGCCTCTTGGAAGGCTCTTGGGGCGTCTTGGAGGCCTCTTGGGCTGTCTTGGGGGCCTTTTGGGCCGTCTTGGGGTCATCTTCGGCGTGTTCGAGCGCTCTTTGGGCGTCTCGGGGGCCTCTTGGGCAGTCTTGGGGGCCTCTTGGGGCACTCTTGGCGCGCTCAGGGCGGCCTGAGAGGCCGCACCCAGAAGGAAAACCATCTCTGAGTTGAACCGGGCGGGACCTTCCCAGGCGGCGGGCGGGGTACTTTTCGCCGGGGGACCCCCAGGGGCCGCCCCGCGCGCGCGAACTAGTACAATACAATTGTTAACCAGTTACCGGAGATCTTAGCACGCCTCTGGCCCGTTGGGCCGGCGAATTTATCGTTCCTTAGGTCAACTCCCCGACTGTACCACCCGCCCGATCGAGCTTGCTGGAGCCCGGGTTTGCCAGCGCTTTTTGACGGGCCCGTCCCGAATTTTGACGGGCGAGTTTTCGCGGGATATTTGCAGCGGGAGCTCGCGCCAAGTTCTAGACGCTTCGCGTCGCCCCACCAGTCCATCGAGAACGACGTCCAGACGAGTTGCTTTGATCAGGGATGTGGAAGAGCATGCAGTGGACTGACATGCTGGGTAAGACGACATAGTTACCCCAGGAGGGGGGGAATGGTGGAGGAACCGGAGAAGGAGCAGGAAGATGAGGAGCAGGGAGAGGCACAGGAAGAGGAGCAAGAGGAGGAGGAGAAGGAGGAGGAGGAGGAGCAAGGAGGAGGAGGAGGAGGAAGAGGCGGAGGAGGAGGAGGAGGAGGAGGAGGAGGAGGAGGAGGAGGAGGAGGGGGAGGAGGAGGAACAGCAGCAAGGAGGAGGCATAATTAGGCGAATGAGGAGGAGGAGGCGGAGGAGGACGGCGAACAGAAATGCAAGAGGCATCTTGGATGTCTCTCGGAGTCTCTTCGGGTGTCTCTCCAGAGCTTGTTGGAGGCCTCTCTGGTGGTTTCGGGAGGTCTTTTTGCAGTCCCGGGGGCCTCGTTGGGCGTCTTGGGTGCCTCTAGAGGGCCTCTTGGGGCCTCTTAGGGGTCTGGGAGCATCTTGGGGGCATCTGGGGGGCCTTTGGGGGGCCTCTTGGGGCATCGTGGGTACCTCTTGGGGCCGTCTTGGGCCACCCTGGGGAGCCTCGGGGGCCATCTCGGGGCCATCTTTGAGGCGTTCGATTACAGAAGGGGCCGTACTTTATTAGCGTACTCCCTTCAGGAAGCATGTGATCAAAACCATCGTACAAATTATGATCTTGGCATTTCGACGAGGCCATCTTGCACACTCCAATGATCCGCGCCCCCCCCTCCTCCAGGCCCAGAGGGAGGGAGCAGGGGGAGGGGTGAGCCCTCCCCGAAATGATTCCGAAGTGGGAAGAAAGGGGGATGGAAGAGGACATTCTCCAAACCGCTCACGCCTAAAGGACTGGGGGGATTTCAGACTGGGCCTCGTCATGTTTCTTGCGGCCCCGTCAGGCCAACCCGAGTCACCCAAACCCGAGTGACAGTCTTACGCCTCCCCGACCGAAACAACGCTTACACATGTGGAGGGCTGGTGGGATTTGAGACTGGGTCTCGTCATTCTCTTTGCGGCCCTGCCAGGCCAACCCGTGTCACCCGAGCCCGCGTTTTACGCCTCCCCGATCAACAAAGCCATACGCTTGTGGAGGCCTTCCCGAATCTCTCGGGTCGGCGCTGCCTGCCCCCCTGGGAGATCCTCCCGCGCCGCCCCTGCTGGAGTCTGCGCGCCAGGGAGGAGGAGGAGGAGGAGGAGGAGGAGGAGGAGGAGGAGGAGGAGGAGGAGGAGGAGGAGGAGGAGGAGGGAGGAGGAGGAGGGAGGAGGAGGAATAAGAAGAAGAAGGAGGAAGAGGAGGAGGAAGAGCAGGGAGAGGCGGAGGAGGAGGAGGAAGAGGAGGAGGAGAAGGAGGAGGAGGAGCAAGGAGGAGGAGGAGGAAGAGAAGGAGGAGGAGGAGGAGGAGGAGGAGGAGGACGAGGAGGAGGAGGAGGAGGAGGAAGAGGAGGAGGAGGAGGAGGAACAAGAAGAAGAAGAAGGAGGAGGGGGGGGAGGAGGAGGAGGAGGAGGAGGAGGAGGAGGAGGAGGAGGAGGAGGAGGAGAAGGGTCCAGCGCAGATGGCAGAGGCCCTCGCGGGCTTTCGAGAGTTCGTGCTTACTGCCTATGGCCACTTCTATGTGCAGAGCAACCGCCTCGAGGCTGCCGAGAAGGGGGGGGGGACAGTGGAGGCCCATGCCAAGAAACACCCTGCTTGCCCCCAGGGTGCCCCGGTTTTCTTGGGCGTCGAGTGCTCTGATGTGGAAAGCGTGGCGAGCCCACACACGAAAAGTCAGTGGATGCTCTGGGGTCCCAGGGTCGCGTTTCCCGTGGAAGGTTTCTTGTGGTCGGGCCCCTACTGTACACGATGCCCTCGGCGGCGCCCGCGACGAGCTCCTGGCGCGCGTGACTGAAACAACTGTTTCTCGCCCCGCGGGGTCTATTCATCCGCCCCGGGGGGGATCATTTATTAATCACGAGCTGACAGTATGTTGTGTATACTCCCTTCAGTTCGTCGACCTGCCTCCGCCACTCGCGCGGGCGGTTCGATCGTGCTCTCGTGAGGGGGAGCGGGTGTCGATGATGCGCCTCCGTTGGAAGCCCGTCAGCGTGGATCGCTCCCTCGCTTTCGTCCGAAGGCCTGGTGCCGTTAACAGTGAAAACGCTGATGGGTTCCGGTTCCCCACGGCGGCTAGTGGGCGATTCGGGGTGCATTCCACAAGGTTGGTCCGATTCCTGAGTTTCTTGGAGGCGTTTGGGGGCTCTGTTCGGGCTCCCTCTTGGGGCGTGTTGGGGGCTTCTTGAGGCAACCTGGGGGCGTCCTGGGGCCGAAGGCTGGAAATGTGGGTTTGGGTTCCTCCCGTGGGCCCCCTTTCGGCGCCGTCCGGGGGCTCTCTGGGGCCATCATCGGGGCTTCTTTTGCGGTCTTGGGACCCTTGTGGGCCGTCTTGGAGCTGTCCTAGGGGTCTTTTGGGCCGTCTTGCACGGTATGAAAGCGCAAGAGGCGAATATGTTTAAAACATACGTTTTCCTAAAGGAATGGGGCAACTTTCCTTTCTTCGGTGCCTTTTGGGAGAGCTCT
>CAUYUJ010017289.1:146536-241207 GCA_963575745.1 Prorocentrum cordatum
CGGGGCTCAAGAGACGGGGGTCAATAATGCAAAACGGGGGTCAGCCAGAACGTCAGGTCTTGCAGGGTCCTGCAGGCCTGCAGGATCCTGCAGGATATTGCAGGATCCTGCAAGGCCTGCCTGACCCAGGTCAGGGTTGACCCGGGTCAGCAGATTTTTAATTCTCCTTCCTTCGTACTCCTCCTCCTCGTCCTACTCCTCCTCCTCCTCCTCCTCCTTCTCCTCCTAAGCGTCTCGGCACAGGCGCTTCCCTCACTTCCACATTGAACAATGAAGCCTACCACACCTAAGACGCTTAGAATGGTTCATTCTTCTCCCACCTTGGTTTTCTTCTAATGGCCTCCCGCTTCCTACTGTTCCTCAGCGGCTGGACGGCCATCAACGGTATGAACAGCCTCTCTTTCTTGCAGTATAACCCCCAGTCGGCCTCCACCTCCGATCGGCTCACCGATATCGCCGCCCAGGCCCCCAACATGGATTTCATCGGGTTGACTGGCACGGGCAGCAAGAGGCATGGGGAGGCGGTGGGTTGGAGGAGAGCGGGAGATAGGTGGATGCTGGAGGCAGGGTGGCAGAGGGGACCACTTACAAATAAGTCTGCAGGTTGTGGCATCCTGTTAGGTCCCAGGATTTCCCGCAGGTCAGTAACTCATACCTGGTGTGCTCCTCCCTCGTTAGCTGGGCGTGGAGTGGCATTGCGTGCAAGAGCGCGAAGCTATGACGTTGCGGTCGTCTGCTTATACTTTCCGCCCGTCCCCAATTACTCCAAGCAGATCACAACCTACTACAAGACATGTGACTTGCTAATCCAGTGGGCCAGGCAGTTACCAATATGGGGCACCCACAGATGTGTTCCAGTATTATGTGCGGATGTTAACTCAGGCTTTGGACTACAACGTCGGTCAGGCAGTGATGAATGGCTTCCAGTACGTCACCCCGCCATCGGGACGGCAGTTACGCCTGTTAAACAAAAATACTCAGCTGACGTTGTGCTGGCTATGTTACAGGACCTTGATCTAGTTGCTGTCAACACCCACAAAGGAGCTGGACCAACCTTCTATGGGAACGCACGCAACAGCTCACAACTCGACTTTGTGTGCTTACCGCAATGTTGCCTACCTAATGTTACGGCCGCTGGCCCACTACGAAGAATGGCACGAAGGTTACAACTAGCCCACACTGTCGACCCACGAGATCATATCCCAGTACATGTCAGAATATCGTACTCGTTAGCTGATGTTCTCTGCCTCCCGAACCAGATCCCCACTCACCAGAGGCTCGGCCTTGTCCCCACCACGCACAAGTGGAACAAGGAAGCGTTAGGGGATGCACTTCGGACTGGGGCCCAGCGAGCGGAATTTTTACAGGCAGTTGAATCACGGCTTCTTGCTGCTGAACATGACATCGAGACTCTTCAGAGAGACGAACAGACTACGAATGCAGAATGGGGTTACTTTGTCAACATCCTTAACCAGGAAGCATCCAGGTTTTTTACTGCTACTCCAGAGTATTCTCCAGGTTATCGCGAACGGTCCCAGGAGGTCAAACAATTGCTGCAACAGAGAAGGGACATGAGGGAGCAGTTGGGGCAGCAGCAGGACGAGGAGCAGCAGCAGAACATCAAGGAGGAGCTCAGGAGGAGGAGCAGGGAGCTGAGGAGGCTACGCAGACGTTACGTTGTCCTCTGGCGTCGGGACCTCACCTCGGACTTGCTCGCAGCACGGTCTCAGAATCGGCAGGGAGAGGTCGCGAGGTTGTGTCGGCTGCTGTCGGGACGAGGAACGGGACCTCGGAAGAGGAACTACCGTCGGGCCACCGAGCTGATGCCGACGGCGGCGGACCTCTACGCTCGCTTCCAGCTGTCTTCAGGGGAGGGAGGGATGCAGGCAGAGATAGTCGACTGGCCCCAGATGATCGATGACTACGTTTATCACCCTGATCACGGATTGGAGGCTCAGCAGTTTACTTCCCCCTGGACCCAGGAGGGCCTGGAATGGGCTCGACAAAAATTGAAGCTGATAGGACAATACCTGCGCAGGGCTGCCAAACGAAGAACGTCGCCACCCTGGTCCCTTCCTATAGAAGTGTTCTGGATGCTGTTCCACCCGTACCGGCGTACGTCGAGGAGGTTCCGAGGTGTAGGTTATCAGGCTCCAGACCTTGATCTGCGTGCTCTAAGGCGATTCCTGGTGATATTTGTACATAAGATATATCGAAGTAGTCAGCCACCAGCAGTCTGGAGCTTGTCGATGGGGGTGGCCACTAATTGGAAGAGGGTCATACACGTTTTGTGCCCCTTTGGCAAAGCCTTCATCGCCACCAGCCTGGACCCAGTGCAGATCACCCAGGAACCCGAGTTCGCCCACGGTTGTGTTCCCAGGAGGCGCCGCGAGACGGCCATCATGATCCAGCAGTCAGTTGGATGGAGGCTTAGGAGGCTAGGGATACGGCATGTCACGGAGCATAAGGACATCACGAACGCGTTCGGTAGCAGTTCTCGTGAGGCTATCCTGGAGGCCAACCAGAGCATCATGAAGGAGGGGGAGGCTAGGTTTGGGGTCCAGAGGCTGCAGTTATCCACGGTGTGTTTCTCGGGGCTGGATGGGTTTTTTTTCGCCAAGCCTACGGTTGGAGCGCTACAAGGAGATCCCTGGGTAGTTAAGGTATTCACACGAGACATAGGAGGGGTCTTCGCGCGAGCACAGCAGGATCATCATAACTCCCAGGACGAAACAGCTACGTGGTGCACGGTCAGGCTCCCAGCAGATGATGATCAGGAGATGGTTATGGACCTATCATTTCATTCATATGTAGATGATGCCGCCAAGAAGTTACTTATTGCGGACCAGACGACAGACTTGGCGCAGGAGGTCAGCAGGCAGTCCTTGCAGTACGATGATTTGTTATCGCGACGACTGACTGAACACAACTATCAACTTAACCCAACAAAAAATGAAACAGTGCTTGCACTTTTTGGGGATCAAGCTCAGAACTGCAGAAAACAAATACGGACTGGCAATATTAGGTTAGCTGGACAACCCAAAGATTCTGCTAAGTACCTGGGTAGTATCGTTAGAGGTGATGGAGCTTTCTCTTCTGAACTGGAAAATAGGCTTAGGGCCACTGATGTTGGTTATCACAGTATGGGGAGATTCTGGTACCAGGCACGAGTCCCTTATGTTGAACGACGTGCTGTCTTCCTATGTCGTGTCCTTGGGTCTGCGTTATCAGGCGTCGAGGCTTTCCTCCCAACGCCTGCTCAACTACAGCGATTGCAGAGCAGAGTAAATATGTATGCTAGACGTGCTATGCGAGGGCTGGCCACTAAGGAGCAGAACGGGCATAAGGTTTCGATCAGTAACGAAGAGGTTTGTAGATACTGGAAGATGGCACCACTTGAGATCGAACTGCGCGCACGGCGTATCAAGTGGTATCAGCGCTGGGTTCAACAACCTGATCGTCACCTGGCAGAATGGGCAGCTTTGTTTGGCACCATGCAAATCGAGTCGCAGAGAGGAGTGCAGATCGTTGGACAGGACGAGCGCCTTACAGAAGATGCTTGCCCCTGGGCTCGTAGAGTAATATCAGATATTAACTCCCTGGCTGACTTAGGAGATGACGAATATGAACATGTACAAGAATTTGATAGCAGTCCAATGAGAATATTCCAGGACGAGAGCTTAGTCGAATGGTTCACCCAGTTTGACCCAAAGAAGTTGCGAGCTAAGTGGTTAAGTGTAGCTATCCCCCCTCCTGGATATGCTCATCCTCAGCCTCAGGAATCACGACCCGACCCGCCACAAGCAGCAGGAGATATGTTACCATGTTCAGTACCAGGATGTACTCGTTCTTTCCATACCTCCAGGCAGTTATTGGTTCACCTCAGCAGGGGGCATGAGTTCAGATCTATCCTTGGTCTGGCAGTTACTTCTAATGTATGTTTTGTCTGCGAGAGCGTTTTCGAGAGCCGTAACTCGGTCTATAAGCACCTCATCGACTCCTTCGAAACGGGTATATGCGTCACACAAAGAAGTACGACCTTCAAACATCCAGGCCAGGACAACATTGATGAGTGCCCATTGTGTAAGGCTCAAATACTTGCTGGGGCTCCGCTGCGAGCCCACATCCGTACGCATTTTCTCCACCTCCCAGCACTCGACGATGCCAGGAGAGGGCGCGGCAGCAGCGGCGAGGCCCAACGAGCAAGAGGCAGCAGGAGGCTCGGAGATGGCGGCAGCGCCAGACTGGATGATCATCGGCACGGCCAACAAGCGCAAGGAGCTGGACGACACCTCGGACGCCCAGGAGAACAAGAAGGGGCGGCTGGCCGAGCAGGTCAAGCGCGACGGGCTCAAGATGGGCAACTTCAAGGCGCTGCTCGCCATCCTCACGAAGCTCAGTATCACGAACTCCAGGGAGCTCGCCGACCTCACAGGCGCCTGCTCCACGTGCTTTCTGCTCCCCGCGGGCGCCCCGCTGATCGGCATCATGCAGCAGGCGGGCAAGGCCTACGCCCAGGACTGCAAGAAGAAGGGCAAGCAGCACGGCAACGGCCCCCCGTGGCCGCACGTCTTCCTGGCTCTCCTGAAGCACTTCTGCCAGATGACGAATTTGGACGAGCCGTCGATCAAGGCGTTCAAGACCTACTGGGGGGTGATCACGAGCCTCAGCAAGGAGGAGGGCCTGATCCAGCTGCAGGAGCAGATCAGGTTCCTGCGCATCAAGGGCTGCTGGTACGACCGCAAGAAGGACGACAAGCCGACCAGGTTCAAGCTGCAGTTCATGATGGGCCCCAACTCCCAGGTCAATGGAGTGAGGAACACCTCCGACCAGACCAACACGATCCCGCTCCACCAGGCCTTCTGCATGGCAATCCTCAAGCAGGGCGGGGAGTACAAGGCGGGCGGACCCCCCAAGGGGGCGCTGGAGAGAGAGGCGGAGAGGCTGCTCAAGCGCATGGGGATCGAGAGCGACAGGCAGACCATCGAGGTAGACAGCGACCAGGACGGGGAGGGGTTCTGAGGCCGTTGCGTCTTGAAGCAGTGAACGGATCTGAGCGTATGGCAGAGATGTATAGGGAAGGCCGCCTCACGGGCATACAATTACAGGCCCTGCAGGCCCGCGTCCACCACCCCATCCTCAGGTATTTTAACGGCAGCCGCAGTGTCTTGTTGCATCAGGTTGGCAGTGCAGATCCCCCCGCCATCATGTCATTTGAAGAGTTCCAGCAGCGTAGTGAGCAGGTGCGCAGAATAGAAGTCAATGTAGAGACAGTGCCGAATCAGAGCAATCGTGCCGCTAGTAGATATCTCCACCCCAATCCCATGCCGCCAGCAGAGTGACTCTGGCATTGGGGTCGCCTGTAGACACAGAGCAACGGGAATCAAAATCTGGCGGGGCATTTCTTTACCAGTCCGCTGCGGGCCGCGGCAGTGCGGGCCGCAGCAGTGCGGGCCGGCCAGGCTCTAGAAGTCAATGTAGAGACAGTGCCGAATCAGAGCAATCGTGCCGCTAGTAGATATCTCCACCCCAATCCCATGCCGCCAGCAGAGTGACTCTGGCATTGGGGTCGCCTGTAGACACAGAGCAACGGGAATCAAAATCTGGCGGGGCATTTCTTTACCAGTCCGCTGCGGGCCGCGGCAGTGCGGGCCGCGGCAGTGCGGGCCGCCCAGGCTCGGGGTTTTCCATATTGCAAGAGAGAAGTGAGAAGCGTTGCGACCTTGCTCACTTGTCCTCCCTCCTTCCCCTGCTCTGTCCGCCCGTGCTTGTTCCTTTCGCGAAGGATGGTGCCGCGTGCGGGCCGCTGGGCGTTCCCCTTACAGCGGTCCCGCTTCGGCCAGAGAGGGCCATCCTTCCAGCGTCGGCCGCTGGTAGGCGATAGTTCGCATCCAAGAGCCTGCAGAGGTCACCAGGACTGCTGAGTGACAGAGGCTCGCAATGGTTGATTGATTGATTGATCCTCCTCCTCCTCCTCCTCCTCCTCCTCCTCCTCCTCCTCCTCCTCCTCCTCCTCCCCCTCCTGATGATCCTCTTCCTCCTGATCGTCGTCCTCCTCCTCCTACTCCTTCTCCTCCTCCTCCTCCTCCTCCTCCTCCTCCTCCTGTGGCGCTGCTCAGTCTCGCGTGCGCCCTCCCGCCCACGCTGGTGAGGGCAGGCGGGAGGCCCTCTCCCTGGCAGTGGCGGATGTGGTTCTGGTGCGCCACCCGCCAGGGAGCGGGGCAGAGAGGCGGGAGGGGCTCCAGAAAGGGGACGGAGAAAAGAAGGAGGAGGAGGGGGAGGAGGAGAGGAGAAGAGAAGAAGGACGAGGAGGAGGAGGAGGAGGAGGGGGAGGGGGAGGGGGAGGAGGAGGAGGAGGAGGAGGAGGAGGAGGAGGAGGAGGAGGAGGAGGAGGAGGAGAAGGAGGAGGAGGAGGAGCCGTTGCCGGCAGCGACGACGGGGACGAGGCGCGCAGACGACCCGCACCGGAGCACGAAGCAGGGGAATGGCCCAGCTTGCAGGTTCGCTCTCTACAGCACGTCGTGGAGACGGCAGCAAAAGCGAGGGAGGGGAGGGGAGGAGAGGGGCGGGGGAGGGGCTTCTGGCCGCACGACACCAGGGGCGGGGCCGAGGAGGGGAGGAGAGGGGCGAGGGGAGGAGCGAGGGGGGGGGGTCATGGGAGGGGAGGAGAGTGGCGAGGGGGGGGTGGCCGCGCGATATCGGGGGCCGTGCGCGCTCCGGCTCCCACCTCCTCCCTAGCGTCCCGGTTGGGCAGCACTGCTCCTGCTTCCTCCCTTTCCAGGGCTCCCGTGGGCCTCGAGAGTCGGGGGCCAACATGCAAACGGGGGTCGGCCAGAACACCCCGACCTTGCAGGCTCCTGCAGCGCCAGGGAAGCATTGGCCCGGGCTTGCCTACAGGATCCTGCAGGATCCCGCAGGATCCTGCAGGATCCTGCAAAGCCTGACTGGACCACGTTTGCACTGACCAGGGTGAGTGGATCCCCGATTCCCAGCTGCCCTTCCCAGGGCCCCCGCGGTGAGTCCGTGGGGATTCGGGGTCACCGCACGGCTTCGGGACCCGGGTCGTTCTCCGAGGACGTCTCGGGCGACTTGGGCCTCCAGGGGCCAAAATCCGCGCGATGACGGACCGCGCGGTGAGGTTTCTTGGGCTTCCGAGGTCACCGCGCGGTCGGTAACCACACGGTTTTGGGGTTCGAAAGCCCCCGGTCTTGCTCTTCTTGGCTCCCGCTCCCGTCCATGCTCCTTCCTGTCCCAGGAGGCATCGCCTGCGATGTTCAACTCTTCACGCTTCGCCTATCCCCACCAGCCCATTTTGAAACCCTGCCCATGAGAGTTGACGGGAAAAAGTGACGAAGAGGCACATACAGTGAAACGGAGCGGGCAACCGTAGTGAATAGAGCGGGCAACGGGGTGGCCTTAGAGGGCCTCTTCGGGCCATCTCTGGGGCCCACGTCGGGCTGAAGGCAGGAGGAGGAGGCGGCGGATGAGGACCAGTGTAAATCCAGGACCCATCAACGATATTGCAAGAAGCCTTCCCTCCAAGTTCCCTCTTCATCGCCCCCTACAAGGGAGCACCCCATTGGAAGAAAACCGTTTTTGAACATCTGGAACAGTTCTAGAACAACCACTTCTCGGGCTCCAACGCCGCGAATCGCTGGTATTGTTGCGTCTTGACGATCCTGAGTAGTGCCGATCAACGCGACCGTTGCGCCCTGACATTCGGACATCGTGCCACAGCACCACTTCTGGGTCGTTAGCCATGGGACAGCTTGACACTGCTGCGAGCTCTGAAGACGAACGTGCGCGGCGCTGAGGCGAGAGTCACACTTTGGAAAAGAGCCCTCCCTCAATTCGCGAGCTCTTGCACGCTTATAAGACGAACCTGCGCGTCGCTAAACGAGAGCCACGGTTTGAAAACGGAACGATCTCCATCCGTAAAATTCTTGCAAATGTTTAGTTTCAGGATCGCATCGGGTGATGAAGTCTTAGGCGAAACGCCCAGTCGCCTTTTCGACTGGTCTATTGGTGCGACAAGGTGGAGTTATTCATAAGGAGGAGGGATAGAACAGGAAGGTGACGACGACCACGACGACGAGGAAGAGTAGGAGAAGGAGCAGGACAACGATGAGGACGAGGACGAGGAGGAGGAGGAGGAGGAGGAGGAGGAGGAGGAGGAGGGCAACGAGGACAAGGACAGAGCGCTCAAAGACGCGTCTTGGAGCACTCCCGGGACTGACTTGGGGGATATTGGGGTCCTCTTGGATCTCTTGTTGAAGGTCTTGGGGCCCTCTTGGGGCCTTCTTGGGGCTCTCTTCGGGGCCTGTTGAGAGCCCTGGAGGGCCTCTTGGGGATCTCGTGGAGGGCGTCGGTGAAAAGAGATGGGGTCGTAGCGTTTGGTTTCCCCCTGGGCCATCAACATCGCTTCTTGGGGCTCTCTCAGGGCGCTCTTTGGGGCCATCTTGAGGCCTGAGGCCTCCCACATCGGAAGCGAAACGGCGGGAAGTCAAACATACTTGATGTTCCTTACGTTTTGAAGGGTGTTGGTTTCCTGTGGGGAGGTCCTGAAAGGGGGCTCCGAGAGCACCTGGAACTGTCTTGTGGCCCTCGTCGGGCCTCTTGAAGGTATGCCAGAAGTTATCTCCAACCATCGTTGGCTATCTTGAGCCATCTTGGAGGCCGTCTTTGAGCATCGGAGGCTCTCTTGGGGCCCTCTTTGGGCTCTCTTCGGGGCCTGCAGGGCGCCCTGGAGGGCCTCATGGGGCATTCGCAGAGGGCGTCGGTCAAAAGAGAGTGGTCGTATCGTTTGGTATTCCCCCAGGGGCCATCAAACTCACTTCTTGGGTCCCTCTTGGGACGCTCTTGGGCCGCTATTGGGCGCTGTTGGGGCTGCCTGGGGGGCTCTTTGGGCCCCCCTTTGGCCTCTCTCGGGTCACCCTGGGGCCATCTTGAGGCCTCAATAGCGCATCGGAAGCGAAAGGCGAACAGCCAAGGCGAGAAGTCACACATACTTGGCTTTCCTCAGGTTTTGAGGGAATTTGGTTTCTGGGGGGGGGGGGTCTTGAGGGGGCTGCGAGAGCACTTGGAACCGTCTTGTGGCCCTCGCTGGGCCTCTTGGAGGTATGCCAGACGCTATCTTGAACCATCGTCGGCTATCTTGAGCCATCTCGGAGGCCGTCTTTGCGCATCGGAGGCCTTCTTGGAGCCATAATGGGATCTTTTCGGGGATCATGGGGTCTTCCTGGGGCTTTTTCGGAGTATCGTGGGGCTCTCCTAGAGCCTTCTTGGGGGTCTATTGGCAGCCCTGGGGGGTCTCTTGGGGCCATCTTGGAGGCCATCGATCAGGAGGGGGGGGTCCCAAATTTGCCTCCATCTTGGACGCTTTAACGCCCCGCGAAACCTCCCGACAAAAAAAACAGTGAGGGGGGAGGCAAGCCTCTCGGAAGAAGAGAGGCTTTTGGCAGAGGATGGGAAGCTATCGCTAGACAACATTCGCCCAAAAGGCTGGTGGGATTCAGCTTTCGCGCCTGTTGATCTGTGGTCGAAGACCAGCACCATTCGGCGTTATCCCGTCAAAGATCGCACGCCCGCTCAATCCAGCTTAACTTGGCTTCACCCTGGGCCCGATCCGATCGGGCTTCGGAGACCTCCCAGGAGCTGCCGCCTGACCTGCTGCTGCTCGTCACCTCCTCTTCCCCTCCCGCCTTCCTCGCGGGCGAGAGAGGCGCATCCGTATCCGCGGCCTCGCGGGCTGTACCCCTGGGCCGCGACCCAGCGGACACGGGTCATTTTTGTTCGCGGACGTCCCTCGCGGAACATCTGCGCGCGACCGCGTCTCCGCGGGATCGCTCCCCGGAGTCCGGACCGCGAGGGCGCGGATATGGATACGTTCGCCGCTCGTGGGTCACCGTTCTTTCTTTTTTTTTCTCCCGCTCTGTCTGCCCGGCATGGCTCTGGGGCCCTGCGTGAATTTGCCAGCTTACGTTTAAGTCGGGCCTGTCCCCCTACAGGGGGATTTTTGATGAAACATCAAACATAAACCAAGAGTAGTAAGAAAAATAATCCAAAATTAGTATGGGGACTATTTTTGGAGTATTTTTGACCTTTTCGGGGCATTTTTGGAGTATTTTTGATTTTTCGTCGAAAATCCCCCTGCACGCCCGACATAAGCTTACGTGCCAAAACAGCGCGCTGCGAGCTTGTGAGCCGCGCGACGTGCATGCTCGTCGCCCTGCTCCTGCGCGGCGCCACCGACACCCTCCTGAGGGCACAGCTGAAGATCGACGGGGCCATGGTGAGCTGGGGGGGAGGGCGGAGGGAGGAGCGTGGAGTAGCGGCTGGGGGTCTGAGCTGGCTCCGCACTGGTTCTGGCCAGCAGGAGGAGGGGGGGGGGGGGCAGGTTCGAGGCGTGTCTTTTTTTGCCCGTTTTGGTCCCGTGGGGCCGTCTTCGGGCTCCAGGACCGTCAAAAACAATTTCGTGGCGAAGAACTGTATCAGATGGGCCCCCGGGTAGGGATCCGTGGATTGTTTTTGAGAGGATTTGGCTTCGCCCTCTGTTCCTGACCTGTTTTGTGGGGTCCCAACCAGTTCAGACCCCCCAGCCGCCTCCACAGGGGAATTTATCCAGGCATGTCCGACGGGGTCAGAGCTCGTGGGGTCGGAGGATCGCACCGCATCGCCGATGCATCGGCGATGCGGCTCGATGCGGAACCCGACGGCGGATTTTCTCCACGCCGACGGCGCCGATGGGTCGGCGATGCATCGGGCGATGCAGCGCGATCCTCCGACCCCACCTGCTCGGACCCCATTTGGGAGCCCTCTAGGCGTAGCCCCCTCGCGTCGTGACAGAAATCAAGGCGGGAGGTTTTCAATTATTTAATAGCTTCGCTCATTCCGCCAGCCCTGGAGCGCTATTTGGGGCCTCTTGGGGCCGTCTTGGGGGCTTCTTGGGGTCTTCTTGGGAGCGTCTTGGGGCTCCTCGGCGGCGTATTGGGCTCCCCTGGGGCCTCTTGGGGGGCTCTTGGGGGCCCCTTGGGGCGGGAGGGGGGGTAGTCGTTGGCAGCCCCCCCCTCGGAGGCCCCGATCCTCGTGAGTGGTGGCGAAAAATAGCTTCCCCCCTGGGGATCTCGCGGGGATCAGCCGGGGATCGGCCAGGGTACTTTTCGTCCGGGGCTCCCCAGGGGCCGCCCCGCGCGCGCGAACTAGAAATATTGTTAAGTAGTTACCGGAGATCGTAGCACGCCTCTGGCCTGTTGGGCCAGTGAATTTTTGGCCTCTGGGAGCCATCGGCGTGCCCCGGGACTGTTCAAGAGAGGGGAGAGAGGATCAGGGAAGGAAGGGTACCAATACCGCTAACCTTGTCCCCTTGTCGCCTTTCTGAGCCTCTTGGGAGGGCTTCGTCGCCACGGGTGGATTCGCTCCGAAATTCTGTGCAGAACGCACCCCAGGAGAAGATCGTGGCTTCCCCAGAGAGAGGGGCGAAGCGAGTCAGGCGACTTCAGGGCCATGGGGCAGCAACCCGCCCCAGAGCCATTCTGGAGCGACCGCGGCCCTCCACCGCGGATCTCCTCCGTCCCCCCCCCCTCCAGGCATCGCTCCACCGTGTGCGGTCGGCCAGGCCTGCCCCTCTCCGTACTCCTGTGCGCTACCACTCCGGCCTCGGCTTCCGCTGTGGGTGCACCGCGAAACGCCCGCGGGCCAGCCGGCCCGCGCCGGCTTTTCGCTCACCCTGATGCCCCTCTCCCCATGGCATCGCGCGGAGAAGCGCGCATGTTTCTTCCCCCGGCGAGGGCCATCGAGGAGCATCCTGGACCATCGAGCCGACACACAACAGCACGCGTGAGCACGAACGATGCTCGGGGAGTTGACGTCCGAGCGTTGGCCAGCCTCTGCCCTCCCCCGCCCAATTTTTGTGCGCGTCGTCGCCCGCGCGCGCGGCGACGCGGCGGAGCCAGCCGCGCTGGAGCGAGTCCGGTGCTCGTGCTCGTTTCCCGACACCAGCCCCTCGGCGGGGAGCAGCCAGCGCGCTGCGCGGGGGCTCACCTCACGGAGGGGGCCTCTCTCTGCCTCGGAGGGAGGAGAAGCGACACCAACACCGACAGGGGGGCCACCTCCAGCGAGAAGCGAGTCGCGCGTGATTTGCCTTGCCAGGTCTGTGGGCTCCACCGAGGCGCGCGGTGCGCGGCGGCGGGCGATGGGACGGTGCGCCACCGTCCCCCCCGCGCTCGGCAGTGAGAAGGGGGATCGGCAAGTGCCAAAGAGCCCCCTGCGGGCGACCACTCGACTGCGAACGGGTGACCGACCAGCGGCGCTAGCCAGAGTGGACAATACTCGACGCAAAGTGTACCCAGCGCGAAGGCTGTTAGAAATCCCAGAATCCCCGGAACGTATCAATGGCACGTTGTGTCAATATATTCTTCTAGTCCTACCCTCGGCGGGGAGCAGCCAGCGCGCTGCGCAGGGGGCTCACCTCACGGAGGGGGCCTCTCTCTTCTCTCTGCCTCACCGACAGGGGGGCCACCTCCAGCGAGGAGGTCCACGATGCCTCCCTGAGCTCGGGGCCAGGGCTGTCTCGAGCGAGAGGGGGGGGACCACACCTCCAGGGAGAACCCCTTGGCTCCTCGCATCTCCTCGCCCTGGCGGTGTTGGTGTCGCCTTTCGTTCTTCCTACAGTCACCGCGCCTAGTAAGGACGCGCGTCTTCATCTAGGGTGCCCTTGCGTCCTTGCCTCTGCGGCCAGTCCCTGCCATTATCACTGGCCGCCCGCCGCCCTAAAACACCCAACTTCGGCCTCCAAGGGTCTCGCGTCCTTATCACCCGTGCTTACTATACGTTTTGACTGTATCTACCACGGGGGCGGGAGTGGCGGAGTTCCGCCCACAGCCGTGCGGAGCTCGGTCGCACGGCACCTCAGCGAGCGCTGCCGCTGGCCGCAAGCCGATGCCGCTCCAGCGGCGACCCGCCCGGCATCTGCCAGGGGGGAGGGGCGGGCGAGGGCACCCAGGCGGACGCCCCCCACAGGCCACGCACGGAGGCTTCTGTTCGTCGGACTCTGGCAAGGCCGCTTGCGTGAAGGGGGGGAGGGGCGGGGCGGGGCGGGGCGGGGCGATCGGCATCGTTTAACCGATCCCCATCCCCATCCCCATCCCCATCCCCTTCGAGACCCCCACCAAGTTACCACCCCAAGTGGGGGTATACCCCTCGAAACCCGCAGGGACCGACCTAGATCCCGTCTAGTGGGGGTAAATCGGCGGGTGGGGCCCAGGCCACGCCGCTGGGGATGGGGATCGGATAAACGATACTCAGGCGAGGCCCGAAGGGAATTCTGGAGTTCAGGTCGGGACTCCCCGGCCGTGCCTTTTCGGCCCAGCGCTGCTCGAGAGGGCAGTGGAGGGGGGCCTGGGGAGAGGAAATGCTATGCAAGCAGACTTGCGAGATGCTGAAGCAGAACGCCCTGACACGCGCACAACCCCTGGGTCCGCCCGCCTTCGGAGACCGCCGGAGTGCTCGCCCCCGACCTGCTCGTGCCCCGCCCCCGACCTGGAGAGGAGGTGGGATGAAGAGCGAGGAGTGACGGTTCCATTAGACGTTCGTTTTGGGGAGATTCCCATGCCCGCCCACCGCACGTTGGTTGTAGTTGGGCCTGGGGTGCCCCTCCTCCCCTCCTTCTCTGTTGTCCTCCTCCTCCTTCCCCGCTCCTCCCCTCTCCCTCTGCAGTTTTTTGCGCATAACTCTTCATTCGCTGGCGCGCAGTGTGGGCGCCAGGCCTGACTGACTGACTGACTGACTGATCGACTCCAGTTCGAATCTAGCTCGACTCTAGTTCGACTCTAGCTCGACTCAGCTTCGACTCAAGTGACGGGCATTCGTCGCACCGTCGTCGCGTGAGTGGAGCGAGTGTCTCCAGGAATCCCCGCAGAACGAGCATCTGAGTTCCAGGCCGCCCAGGTGGGGCTGGAGCGCATTGCCGATGCACCGACGATGCGGAGCGGGTCCCCTGACCCCGTCTGCTCTCAGCCTCCAGAGGGGGTGCTTTCTCTAGAGGTGGAGCTCGTGACCGACATGGCGCAGATGGCCACCTGGCTGGCTGTGATGAACATGGTGCTGCACTCCACCGCGTGGCAGCCAGACAGGGAGGACTGCGCGGGCTCACGCGCAAACGTGGAGGGGGAAGATGAGAGGACGTCTCAGGAGGTTTCCAGAGGGCACTGGAGGTCCCAGAGGCATCTGGAGGCATTCGGAGGCTTCTCGAGGGTCAGGGAGGGATGTGAACCGTGCAGACACGTCTGGAACCTCGACAGGGGAGGTAGTAGGCTGATGCTGTATGAGGATGATGAGGAGGGACGAAACGGGAGGAGGAGGAGGAGGAGGAGGAGGAGGAGGAGGAGGAGGACCAGTGCAAACCCAAGAGTCACCAACGATGCTGGAAGAAGCCCTCCCCCCAAGCTACCTCATAGGCCCCTGCAATGGTTCATTTCCACAGAGGAACATGCCTCGTTCGAAGGCATCCATTTGAAGACTTTGAAGCATGCCAAAACATTGCTTTCGGTATTCCAACGCCACGGAAACACCTGACTGTTGCGTTTTGGCAATCCTGAATCTTACCAGAACGCCAGTCCTGGGACTTCAGCACCGAGACTCATCGTAACTGTTGCGCCCCACAAATCGTGAATCCTCCAAATGAAAATTCCTTGTACGTCGATCATGGGAATCCGTGAAACTCTTGCAATTCCGTAACAAGAATGTTGTTGCGGCGCCAGGGCGAGAGTCACATCTTGAAAACGAACCGCCCACAATCTGTGAAACTCTGGCAGATTTTTAGAAACGAATTTGCGCGGCGCTGAGGCGAGAGCCACATTTTGAAAACGACCCGCCCTCAACCCGAGAAACTCTTGCAACGTTTGATAAAGAATGCGCGCGGCGCTACGGCGAGAGCCACATTTTGACAACCACCCGCCCTCAATCCATCAAACTCTTGCAGATTTTTAGTAACGAATGTGCGCGGCTCTAAGGCGAGAGCCACATTTTGAAAACGAGCCGCCCTCTATCCGTGAAGCTCTTGCGCATTTTGACAAAGAGTGTGCGCGGCGCGAATGCGAGAGCCACTTTTTGAAAACCACCCGCCCTCCATCTGGGAAGCTGTTGCCATGTTTTCAGCTTCAGGGTCATAAATGGTGAGGAAGTTTCAAGCGAAACGCCCGGCCCGCCCTAACAACTGGCCTCGAGGTGCGACAGGAAGAAGTTGTTCATGAGAAGAAGGAATCGGGGAGGAGGAGGAGGAGGAGGATGAGGAGGGACAGGAGGGAGAGGACCAGAGTCAACCCAAGATGCCTCAACGAGGCTGCACTGCGCCTACCCGCTCCGGGTCCTCTCCTCACAAGTCCATCTAGTCCTTTTTGTTCCACTACGGGAAGTGCCCCTATGGTCCTGCAAGTCATTCGAGGGCCCCGTGTTGAGCAGCACCTGCCATCCATATTTCTAGCTAGAACGACGGCGACGAGGTGGGGTCACAAAGTTCAAGGGATTGGCCAGTGATAGCCCCGCTTTGGAGAATATTGGCCCTCAACCTGTGCGCGAAGTTTCTCGAATGTTACACTTTGGTCATCACACCTCAGAACTCATTGAGCGAGGGCCATGGTTTGGGAAGGAGCCTGCCTCCATTTGCGTAATGGCTGCGTGGCTTTAGCCAACTCCAAAATGTAATTGTTTTGCACAGGGACCGACGCCAAGTCATGCACCTTGGTGTTTCTTTTCCGACGAAGGTGCGCGGCGGTAAGGCAACAGCCACATAAGAAACCCATACCTTTGTGTGCGCGGCGCTTCCGCGAGAGCCATATAACCAAAACAGTGCAAGCTATGTGGTGCAACCCATGTGGTGCAACTACTTCTTGACGCTGCGCGTATCCCCACCAGCTGCTCGGCGCCTGGCGTCCTTGTGCTGGTGCAACGTCGCCACGCGCGGCTGCCCGTCTGCCCGTTGTCCCCAATTTGTTCTGCATGTTGCACGAATTATCTGGCTCTGTGCCCCAGTTTGCCTGATTGACACGCCCTCTGGACTTTCCTTGCGGGCCGCAGGTCAAAAACAAGATCCCCACCAGCCCATCCAAAAACGATGCCCAGGCGAATTGCGGTGATCAGGGAAGTGAGGGAACATACAGAGTAGCAAAGGGCTGGGGGGGGCCCGTCTTATCCAAGAGGGCGAGGATGGAGGAGGAGGAGTCGGAGTAGGAGGAGGAGGAGGAGGGGGAGGAGGGGCAGCAGGTGGGAAAAGTGGGAGGAGGGAGGAGGGAGGAGGGGGAATAGGCGGATGATGAGGAGGAGGGGGAGGAGGAGGAGGAGGATGAGGAAGGGGAGGAAGAGAAGAGGAAAGGAGGAGGAAGAGGAGGCGGAGGAGGAGGAGGAGGATGAGGCTGATAAAGTGGAGGAGAAGGAGGAGGAGTAGGCCGACAAGGAGGAGGAGGAGGAGGAGGAGGAGGAGGAGGAGGAGAACGATGGGAAGGAACACGAACAATGACGTGCACAAGAGCCTCCTAGGATGTCCCTTGGAAGTTGTTTTGGGGTCCTCTTGGAGCGCCTGGGGGATTCTTGGATGCTTCGGGGATCCTCTTGAGGCCCCTTGGGGGTCTAGGGAGCCTCTTGAGGGCCTCTTGGGGACCTCTTGGGGCCTCCTGGGCGCCTCTTGAGACCCTCTTGGGGCGCTCTTGGGAGCCTTGGGAGCGCTCTTGGGGCCATCTTGGGATGATCGATCGAAGGAAGGGGGTCCCCCAATTCGCGCCCCCCCTCGGGAGCCTCTAAAATCGCCTCTTGGACCCCTTTTGGGACGCTCTTGGAGCGCTCTTGGGCGCTTTTAGGGCCGTCTTGGGGGCATCTTGGGCCCCTCTTAGGGCCCTCTTGGGCCCTCTTGGGACCATCTTGGGGCCTCGAATGGCCATCGGAAGCGAAAAGGCGAGAACGCAAACCACATTGATGCCCCTTAGGTTTTGGAGCCATTTTAGCATCTTGGGGGGCCTCCTTGGGAGGCTACGTGGCCAATGGGAGTCGTCTTGGGGCGGTCTTGGGGCCTTTTGGAGCATCCTCGGGGCCATCTTGAGGCGTCTTGGGCTGTCTTGAGCCATCTTGGAGGTCATCTTGGGCTCTCCAACGCCCTCTTGGAGCCATCTTGGGCCACCTTGGACGCTCCCAACTACCAGCGACCCCCCCCGTCCAGGTCCAGGGGAGGGGGTTCGGGGGAGGGGTAAACCCCTCCCCGAAGGGGAAGAAGGGAAGATGGAAGAGGAAACTCCCTGAACCACCTACGCCCAGAGGGCTGGTGGGATTTTGAAACGCTTGGAGTTGCCAGCGCCACTGCTTGCGCAGTGATCCCACCTACCCGCCCGCAACTCCGTTTGCAAAACGCAAGCGGCGGCGGTTGCAATGAGTGCTTGGTTCTGTCTGGTGCATCTCTGTGGCCACGCTAGCCCGCGCATGCTCGCGCGCACAATGGTCAGCTAGTTTGGTGCGACCGACGCGGCCGCCTTGGCGCTGACCGCTGGGCACTTCCCAGCGCGTCTCGCAGGCCGCGCTTACGCGCGGGCACTTCAGTGCGAGTCGGTGACTTGGGCGGGCTCGATATCATGGCGACGTCGACCACGGTAGACACGATGACGATAGTAGCGGTGATGGTGATGTTCCAACGCTTATGTTTCAACGCCATGTACCTCTTACTATGCTTTCGGGGCACCCGATGTTCAGAGTCCTTGCGGAATCTGCTGTTTTGAATGATTTGGGCATGCGCGCGCGCGCGACGACGCGCGCGTGTGCCTGCGTCTCAGTGTTTGCATGGAGTTGTCGGGGCCTTCTGGTTTTTGGTAAACGAGTGTGCGCGCAGTGTGTTTTCTGCAGAGGATGGGTGGGGTTGAGGTCGATACCGGCAGGGTTTGGACAGTATGAGCTCAACTTTCAGATGGTCGTGGTTCTGGATAAGACATGGGCAACGGGACGAGAGCAAAACGGATACCCTCGGGGGGGGGAGGGTGGGGGGTGGGGGTGCTATCTTTTTTGTTTAAAGCCAATGTTCAAAACGAGTCTGCGTTGTGCCATCTGGGCGGCGACAGGGCGGCGACATGGCGGCCAGAGCGCCAGGCAGGCCCAGGCGTTCTGGGCGGCGGCGCGGAGGCGACGGGGCGGCAACGAGGCGGCGACGGGGCGGCGACGGGGCGGCGGCGGCGGCGACGTGGCGGCCAGGGCGCCAGGCAGGCCCAGACGACGGGCGCCGACGAGGCGGCGACGGGGCGGCGATGGAAGCTACACTGCCACCAGACCGCCAGGCAGGCCCAGCTCTTCGGCAAGAAGTGAGAGCCCCGAAGTGCAGGCATCTTCTGAACGAGTAAAGACAAGGATGGATGATCATGGTGATGCTGCTGATGATGATGCTGATGATGATGATGATGATGATGATGATGAGGAGGAGGAGGAGGAGGAGGAGGAGGAGGGGGAGGGGTAGTGACGAGGAGGAGGAGGAGGACGATGAGGAGGTGGAGGAGGACGAGGATGAGGACATGAAGATGGAGGAGGAGGAGAAGGAGGGGGATGTGGAGGCGCAGTAGTGATGATGATCCTGATGATGCGGCTGATGATGATGACGATGATGATGCTGATGATGATGATGCTGATGATGACGATACGGATTCTGCTGATGCTGATGCTGATGCTGATGACGATGATGCTGATGCTGATGCTGATGCTGATGATGATGATGATGCTGATGATGATGATGATGATGATGATGATGAGGATGATGATGTTGATGATGCTGATGCTGATGCTGATGCTGATGCTGGTGATGATGAGGAGGATGAGGCGGAGAGGTAATGAGGTTTCTGATGGCGATGCTGATGCTGATGATGTTGCTGCCGATGATGTTGCTGCTGATGCTGATGCTGCTGCTGTTGATGATGCTGATGCTGATGCTGCTGCTGATGATAATGATGATGGTGATGGCGATGAGTGATGATCATGGTGGTGGTGATGATCATGATGAGGGTGATGCTGATACAGATGATGATGAGGATGATGCTGATGATGATGAGGAGGAGGAGGAGGAAGAACAAAGGCGAATGATGACGAGGATCTGGAGGGGGAAGGTAAGAGGGAGGAGGAGGAGGAGGAAGAGGAGGAGGAGGAGGAGGGGGAAGGAGGGAGGAGGAGGAGGAGGAGGGAGGAGGAGGAGGAGGAGGAGGAGGAGGAGGAGGAGGAGGAGGAGGAGGAGGGGGGAGGAGGAGGAGGAGTGAGGAAACAGGAGCACTGAGCAGGACTATGGGCGCATGGCGACGTAAGGGACCGTCCAGCCGACTTCTATTCCCCCCCTCTTCCTCCTCTTCCCTCTCGTCCTCCTGCTGCTGCCTCTTCTGTTCGTCTCCCTCGGGCCCCTCGTCTTCCCCCCCTCCTCCTCCTCCTCATCCTCCTCGTCCAGCTGTTCTCCTCTTCTCGCGCGCAAAGGAGGAAGAGGAGGGGAGAGTGGGAGAAGGAAGGGGAGGAGGAGGGAAGAGAGAAGAGGGATAATGGAAGGGGAGCAAGGATATGGAGGAGTAGTAGGAGGAGGAGGGAGGAGGGAGGCCGCAGGAGGAGGACGAGGAGGAGGAGGAGGAGGAGGAGGAGGAGGAGGAGGAGGAGGAGGATGAAGAGGACGACTTCGAATCTCTCCTTCCCTCGTCCCTTCTACCCCGCTTGCGGGGGAAGCAGGAGGAAAGAGTGACGAGAGAAGGAGTAGTTGGAGGAGGAGTTGGAGGAGGAGGCGGAGGAGGCGAACGACGGGGAGGAAGCGAACCAGTGGGAGGAGGAGCAGGAGCGGGGGGAAGATAAAGGCAAAGGACCTGAATTGGATGAGGTGCAGGAGAAGCAGGAGGAGGAGCAACAGGAGGAGGAGGAGGAGGAGGAGGAGGAGGAGGAGGAGGATGTGGAGCAGGAGGGCTGAGGAATGACGTCCGCGGCGGCGGCGGTGACGACTGTCGCCCGCCGCCGCGAGGACGCGGCCAAGCCTGGCCAAGCTGGCGACTGGACCCTTCTGGCGCCCAGGGCCAGGGCTAACCTTTCGGCAGTGCCCTCGCGGGCTCGTCGACCGACGGCGCTGTCGCCGTCGCCGTCGCCGTCGCCGTCGCCGTCGCCGTCGCCGTCGCCGTCGCCGTCGCCGTCGTCGTCGTCGTCGTCGTCGTCGTCGTCGTCGTCGTCGTCGTCGTCGTCGTCGTCCTCCCATCCCTCCTGGTCTCCTTGCTGCTGCTGCGTCTCCCTCTGACATTCCGTGGACTCGAGCGCACACGGGGGCTGTAGCGTCGCTTTGCCAAAGACGATCACACACACACAACGACTGAGGAAGCATGACCTAATGTAGTCAAGGGAGGGAAAACCACCCAGACCCTGACACCTGGCGTTTACTAAACGGCGTTGGCGTTTACCAAAAAGGCCCTGCCCTGTTCGACTCCTTCCCTGGGCGCGTTTACTGAACGGCTTCGCTTGTCGGGGGGCTTCTCCTGGGAGCGGACCTTCTGCCCTCTGTTGTGCACGCTGCAGGCAGGTGGCGGAAGCCAGGAGGGCACGAGCACATGTTTTTTTTTGGGGGGGGGGGGGGGGGGGGGGGCGTCGAGGACTCGGCGGGCGCGCGAGGCGGCCGGGCCAGGACGGGCCGCGCGAGGGCGAATGGGCACACGTTGGTGTGGCAGGGAAGCGGAGCGGCCGCGGAGGGTCCGGGCCAAGGTCATCCGCGTAGAGGGGGCCAGCGTCAACATCTGCGAAGGAGCTGCGCGCGCAGCTCGCAAAGTCCCCTGCGATTAGATTCTGCCGCAGCCCCAGGCTTCGCTTGGGGCGGGCAGGGGGCATACCACTCATCGCAGGATGACCCGGACTGACTGCATTCGCTGCGGTTCGGGGCTCAAGAGGCGGCGGTCAGTGCACACCGGGGTCGGTCCGAGCGCCCGATCTTGCAGGAGCTTGCAGGGCCAGGGGTACCCTGACCCTGGCTTGGATCCTGCAGGATCTTGCAGGATCCCGCAGAGCCCGACGGACCCGGATTTGGACTGACCTGGGTCAGCAGGTCCCCGAGCGGCCCAGTCTCCAGGTGGAGGCGTGCGGAGGGGCAGCCAGCGCTGCGGGGCCAGAAACGGACCTCGCCAGGTGATCAGAGATTGGATGTGGTTCAGAGGAGGAAAAAAAGGTACCCAGACCGCTGCCCTTCACCCGTTTTAGCCTTTATGGGCCTCCTCGGAGGCCTTCTTCGTCATCACTGGATCCGCCTCGAGACCCTGCTCACGACGCACCCCGGGAAAAGGTCAGGGGAGTAGCGGTATCGGTACCTCTCGGTGTTCCCAGGATGGGGTGGTGAGCCCGAAAGGGCATGGAGTGACTAAGCAGGCAGTCGGTGGCACAGGGGGAGGGGGGCATTAGGACCCTAACAGTAGCACAACCAGCACGAAGAGAAACCTGAAGGTGAGGAGAGCCCAATGTAGCGACGATTTACTGGCGCCATGCGGGCGGCTGACGAAACGAGATGTAAGTGTTGAGTGTAGGCTCTGGGCACTGTCGGGTTGAGAGCGTACTTCTTGTAGTGTGGCAGTGTGGCGGCACACTTGTTTTACACCTTGCTGGTAGGATTTCGATGCGCGACATGTTTCTTCTTCGGTGCTGCTAGTCTACCAGGTGTTTTCACGTCTCGCTGGGTGTCTGACTCATCAAGACGGTCAGTACGAGACGCCATTGATTGGGTCAGGTGTGGGCGCTCTACCTACAGGGAGGGAGCACCACGTGCATGGCTATACTGATATACTACTTGGCTGGCTCTTATGGCGACGCAGCTGTTATCTCGCCACCGTGCAAGGCCAGCATTGTGGGTGACGACTGTTCACGGGGGCGCGGAAGGCCGTCACGTGCAACACCTCGTGTATGATGTGGTGGTCGATGCTGATTGCTAGTCTTGATGGTGATGATGTTGGCGATGGTACTGTTAATACTGATGCTGCTGCTGATGCTGATGATGATGCTGGTGGCAAAGACTATTATAAGTATGATGCTGACGCTGGTGATGCTGATGATGCTGATGGGGATGATGGTGATGGTGATGATAATGGTACCGGTGATGGTGATGATCATGATAATGACGGCTATGCTACTGCTGATGATTATGAATGTGACGACGGAGATGTTGAAATTGACGGTGATGATGCTGATGCTGATGATGATGCTGATGGCGGTGATGATGATGGTGATGTTGATGATGGTGATGATGCTGATGATGATGATGACGTTTCTGATGATGGCGATGATAACAACGATCGTGAGGCTAAGAACGATACTGTTGATGATGATGACGATGATGATGATGATGATGATGATGATGATGGGGATGCCGTTGATGCTTATCATGATGCTGATGCTGATGATGATGCTGATGTTGGTGGTGGTGGTGGCGGTGATGGTGGTGATGAGTATGATGATGCTGATGATGACGACGACGATGATGATGGTGCTGATGATGATGATGATGGTGATGGTGATATTGATGATGCTGATGCTGATGCTGATGATGATGATGATGACGATGATGATGATGATGATGCTGATGACGGTGGTGTTGGTGGCGGTGGTGGTTGTGGATTTGTTGATGTGACGATGCTGATTGTGATTGTGGTGTTGATGCTGATGCTGATGCTGCTGATGCTGGTGACGATGATGCCGACGACGGCGATGATGATGGTGATGTTGACGATGGTCATGATGATGATGCAACTGATGATGACGACGACGATGATGATGACGATGCTGCTGCTGATGATGATGATGATGATGGTAATCACGCTGCTGGTGACTATGATGATGTTGCTGGTAATGGTTATCGAATGGATGATGATGCTGCTGATGATGCTGCTGATGATGATGGGGATGATGATGAAGCTCATGCTGCTGCGGCGGATGATGCTGATTATGCTGATGATAATGATCATGCTACAACTGTGTACGATCATGTTGACGATGTTGGTGGTGGTGATTACGATGATGATGGTAATGGTGATAATGACGACGATGCTGATGATGATGAGGATGCTGATGCTGATGATGCTGATGCTGATGATGATAGTAGTTCTGATGGCTATGATAGTGATGCTGCTTATGAATATGACGACGGTGATGTTGATGATGGTGATGATGATGCTGATGGCGGTGATGATGATGATGATGATGATGGTGGTGATGTTGACGATGTTGATGCTGATGATGCTGACGATGATGATGATGGCAGTGCTAACATTGATGTTGAGACTACTAAGGATGCTGTTGATGATAATGATGGTGATGTCGTTGATGTTTATGATGATGATGGTGGTGGTAGTGGTTGCGGTGATGGTGGTGATGAATAGTATGATGCTGATGATGACGATGACGATGATGGTGATGATGCTGATGCTGATGATGATGCTTATGATGGTGATGATGATGCTGATGATGATGATGATGTTGCTGCGGATGCTGATGATGACGGTGGTGTTGGTGGCGGTGGTGGTGGTGGATTTGTTGATGTGACGATGTTGATTGTGATGGTGGTGCTGATGCTGATGCAGATGCTGATGCTGATGATGTTGATGATGATGCTGCCAACGATGATGACGACGCTGCTGATGATGGTGATGCCGGTAATGATGATGATGATGCTGATGATGCATTGGTGATGATGACGACGATGATGACGATGATGCGGCTGCTCATGATGATGATTATCATGCTGATGGTGACGATGATGATGCTGCTGGCAATGATGATTCATTTCATGGAACAGCTGCAGATGCTGCTGCTGATGATGACGGTGAAGCCACTGATGCTGATGATGATACCGATGCTGCTGCTGTTTCCGATGATGACGATGATGATGTTGATGACGATGGTGATGGTAGTGGTGCTGATGATGATGATGCTGCTGATGCTGATGCTGCTGATGCTGATGATGCTGATGCTGCTGATGATGGTGATGATGTAGATGTCGCTGTTGGTGTTGGTGATGGTGATGATGATGATGCTGATGATGATGATGTTGATGATGCTGCTGATGATGATGATGATGCTGATGCTGATGAGGATGAGGATAATGATGAAACTCGTTTTTGCCTTCTTGGGGCCCTCTCGGTCCCCTGTGAGGCAGTCTTGGGGTTCCCTCGCGTTGGTCTTGGGGCCTTTTTTATGCAGGCTTGGGGTTCTCTTTGGCCGTCTTGGGGCCCTCTTGGCCGTGTTGTGGGTGTCAGGGGGGGGCGTCGTGGGGCTTGGTGCCGTTTAGGGCCGTCGGAGGGCCTTCCAAGGCCGTCTTGGGTCCCACGGGAGGCCCTCTTGGGCCGTCTTGGGGCCGTTTTCCTCGTAGGCCATCGTGGAGTCCTTTTGGGCCTTCTTGAGCTGACGGCAGCCCGAAAATGCGAGAATGCGAAAATCATTCAACCACCAAATGGACATCAGTGATTTTAGTTATTCAGGGCCTGTTGGAGCTCCCCTTGTTGCCCTTTTGGTCCCTCTTGGAAGCATTCGGGCCGTCTTGAAGCAATATTCGGCCGCTTTGGGGCCATTTTGGGCCGTCTTCGAGGCATCTTGGGCCATCTTGGTGTCTTTGGTCGCCTGCACGGGTGGTCTTGGAAGCTCGGGACGCATATCCATGGCTTTACAAGGGATCGTGGCTTGGGAGGCCTTGGAGCGCTTGGGAGCAGCACCAGAAGCGGGAAGGAGGTTGGAAAAGGAAATGCCCTACACCACCTGCGCCCAGAGGGCTGGTGGGATTCGTGTGTTCTTCCTGTGTGGGAGTCGGGGCGTGCAAACGGCTGCAGAGTAGATGGCAGCTGTGGATGGGGTGGCGCTTCAGGCAGGGCAGCCCCAGGCAGGCGTCTGAAGGCTCAGAGCCCCTGGGGCACCCGTCAATTAGCCCTCGGAGCCTCCTCCCTCCCTCCCTCCTCCCCCCTCCCCTGACCTTCCAGGAGCGCTCCACACCAGCACCTGGACCTAGAGGCCCCAATTCCAGTCGAAGCTTTCCAGCAGTCCAGACAGGGCTGTAGGTCTACAGGGCTTGAAGGTCGGGGTCCTCCCCCTCGCAGGCCTAGAGGTTGACACCGACACCAATATCGGCGGTGTGCCTCCACCGACGGAAGAGGATCCCGATCTCGCTGATGGTGGTAATCTTCTGGCGTCCCAGGTGACCGAACTATTACCACCAGCACCGAAATCTAGGATCATCTTCCCCCCGTGGAGGCAACCCCCTGTGTTGGTGTTGGTGCCCATTTCCAGGCCTCCAACCCCCCCCCTCCCTCCGGCGGCCCCCGGGGGGCCCCGCCTACCTCTCGGCCCCGAGCAGAGCCACGACGGAGACCAGGCGGGCGAGGAGCCCGCCGAGAGCCAGCGCCGAGAGCCAGAGCCGAGCGGGGCCCGAGTCCTCGCCCGTCGGCCTGCCTCCCTGCCCTTGGCATCGCTCGGACGTGTGCATCTTTCCTTCGGCGAGGACCATCGAGGAGCATCCTTGATCAGTTGGCGAAACAACCACGCACGAAACCAAACAAAAACACGGGGAATGGTCGTCCGAGCGATGGCGAGTGCCTGCCTCCTTTCCCTGCCCTGACCTTCCAGGGTGCCTCCAAAGCAGCACTCCAGACACTCGTCGACCCCTCTGGACTGCCTGGAGGCCTCGCCTGGGTTTGAGGTATCCAGGTCCAGGCGCTGTCTGGCTGGCTCCCCTGGGAGGTCAGGGCGCCTGCCTCCCGGCCTCCTCCTCCTCCTCCTCCTCCTCTTCCTCCTCCTCCTCCTCCTCCTCCTCCTCCTCCTCCTTCCTCCGCCTCCCCCCCCTCCTCCTCCTCCTCCTCCTCCTCCTCCTCCTCCTCCTCCTCCTCCTCCTCCTCCTCCTCTCCTCCTCCTCCTCCTCCTCCCTCCTCCTCCTCCCTCCTCCTCCTCCGCCTCTCCTCCTCCCCCTCCCCTTCCTCCTCCCCCTCCTCCTCCTCCTCCTCCTCCCCCTCCCCTTCCTCCTCCCCCTCCTCCTCCTCCTTCTCTTCCTCCTCGCCTCCTCCTCCCCCTCTTCCTCCTCCTCCTCCTCCTCCTCCTCCTTTTCCTCCTCCTCCTCCCTCCCTGTGCCTCCCTCCCTCCGGGGGCTCCCGAGCGTGGCAGTCATCTCCCACCGGGCGCTTCCGCCCGGGCTTCTTTCTGGCCCGGGGCCCTCTTCACGGAGCGGCCCGGCCCGAGGAGGCGGCGGGGAGCCGGGGTCTGGGGGGCCTGGCCGTGGTGTTCTCCGCAAGGTTCGAAGAAGACAAGGCGCCCTAAACTTTTTTTGCGTCGTCGGCTAGGCAGGTGACGTCTGTGTTTTCGATGGGATGCCTTACACCGGGGATGCCGTCGGAGCGAATTGTGCCACCATGCAGGAGGAGGGAGGGGGGGAGGCGCGGCCGAGAAAGGGCGGACGGTGCGAGCGGCTCAGGCGGGGTCGGATCGCTCCCCGACAGACGCCATAAACGTACACAGTTGGCGCTCCGCGCGGAGCGCCAAAAGTTTATGTTTATGGCGTTTCTCCTTCTTCTGGTTCCGCAGCGTTGGATCTCAGGGCCTCCCCTTGCTCACCTCCTCCCCACCCCCGAGGCATGCAGCCTGGCCGGCTTCGCGGCAGCGAGCGGGCGGGCCCGCCTCCTCGGCCGGAGGGACGAGGGAAGCGCCAGGAGGTCGGAGGATCGAGGAGGGAAGGAGGGAGGGAGGGAGGGAGGGACTGAGGAGGGAGCGAGGAGGGATGGATGGATGGAGGGAGGGAGGAGCGAGGAGTGGGCAGGAATCGGGCGGGCCCAGAACCCAGATAAATCGCACTAGCCCTGAGCCCTGACCTTCCAGGAGGGCTCAACAATAGCACTTGGACCTAGATGCTCACATTCCAGATCAGGTTTTGGGCAGTTCAGATCGGTCTATAGGCCTTGAGTAATGTTAAAGCACTCGGGTAGGTCAGGGGAGGGAGGGAGGGAGGAGTGGGCAGGATTCGTGCGGCACCAGGATCAAGATCAATCGCTCGACAGCGTTCCAGACAGATTTCGCATCGTTCTGGAGCGCTTCGAAACGGCCGCGGCACTCCCTAACGTCCTCCAGAACAGCTGGCCCTCAGAGATCCATGGTTTTGTCCTGGTCTTGGCTTCGACCTCGGAGGGAGGCGCCCCCTCCCCCAGGACCTTGGGCGGACCGCACATTTGGATGCCAGCGATTTGACTCGTTTTCGGCACCCCTGGGAGGGGGCGGAGCCGCCCCTTAACTTCATGCCGGTGAGAATCGCACCCTCGGGATAATAGTGTTAAGGATCATTTGGTTTACCTGGGGATAACGATGTTGGGATGTCTGGATGGATACTGGTCGCGAACTCAGCGAAACCTCAGAAACTTGCGTTTCGCTGGATATATCCACACGACGTTGATCATAAGGGACAGTGATGGTGCTATGCATGACATGAAGATCAGAGCAACGATGCGAACTTGAGGGGTGATCATGCAGTTCGCCCAAAGTCCGCCCCCGGAGCCTCCTTGTGGCAATCCGAGCCCACGTGTACCCCGTGTTCCGCAAGAGCGAGGGGGTGAGGGGGGGGGCGGGGCCGCCTGGACTCTCCGCGGCATGCGGCTAATTACCCCGACCCTGGGTCGAAGCCCCCCCCGCCCCCTGCCCCCCGACGTCCGGATGGAGAGCCGCGCCAGGAACTAGGTGCTAAGGTTAAGTCGGGCATGCCCCTCTACAGGAGGAATATCCAGAAATATCTATAACACAGTTTTGGGACTATTTCCCAACCATCCTGTGGTGTTGGGTCCTCGTTTCGAAGAGACAGCGCCCCGCGTCTCCTCCTCCTTCCTTCCTCCTCCCTTCCCCTCCTCCCCCTCCATCTCCATCTCCATCATCATCATCATCATCATCATCATCATCATCATCATCATCATCATCATCATCATCATCATCATCATCATCATCATGATCAGGATGATCATCATCATCATCATCATCATCAGCATCAGCATCAGAATCATCATCACCATCATCATCATCATCATCATCATCATCATCATCATCATCATCATCATCATCATCATCATCATCACCCGTTTCAGCACACCCCTCACACGTTTCGTGGCCCCATAGAGAGCTCCACCGAAGGCCCCAATGGGACCGCCCGCACGCGTCACGCACCACCCAGTACAGCGTTTCGTGGGCCCATAGAGAGCTCCACCGACGGCCCCAGTGCCACCGCCCGCATGCGTCACGCACCACCCAGTACAGCGTTTCGTGGCCCCATAGGGAGCTCCACCGACGGCCCCAGTGGGACCGCCCGCATGCGTCCGGGACCACTCAGTACAGCGTTTCGTGGCCCCATAGGGAACCCCACCGAAGGTCCGAGCTGGACCGCCCGCATGCGTCCTGCACACCCAGCGTTTCGTGGCCCCATCGGGGGCCCCGCAGATGCGTGGCCCCAGTGGGACCGTCCGCATGCGTCGCCCCCACCCAGTACAACGCTTCGTGGCCCCATAGGGAGCCCCACCGAAGGTTCCAGTGGGACCGCCCGCGTGCGTCCCGCCCACCCAGTACAGCGTTTCCTGGCCCCATGGGGAGCCCCACCGAAAGTCCCAGTGGGACCGCCCGCATGCGTCCCGACCACCCAGTACATCGTTTCGTGGCCCCATAGGGAGCCCCACAGATTCGTGGCCCCATGGAGAGCCCCACGGAAGGTCCCCTTGGCAAGTCCACATGCGCTTCCCCCACCGAGCACACCGTTTCGTGGCCCATAGGGAGCTCCACCGAAGGCCCCAGTGGCAAGGTCCGCATGCGTCTCCTCCACCCAGCACAACGTTTCGTGGCCAATGGGGAGCTCCACCGAAGGCCCCAGTGGGACCGCCCGCATGCGTCCCGCACACTCAGTACAGCGTTACGTGGCCCATAGGGAGCTCCACTGAAGGCCCCAGTGGCAAAGTCCGCATGCGTCTGTCACACTCAGTGCAGCGTTTCGTTGCCATAGGGAGCTCCACCGAAAGACCCAGTGGCAAACTTCGCTTGCGTCTCCCCTACCCAGTGCAGCGCTTCGTGGCCCTATAGGGATCTCCACCTTATACGATTCCCATAATTGCGGCACTCACAACTACATATGGTTGGGTCCTTCGCCAGGTGTTTTTTTCTATTATTTGTTTTACCCTGCTTGACAGTTTGCGACTGTTTCTTATCTTGCCTCCCAAATCCGCCTGTAGGGGTACACGCCCGACTTAATGCTGAGTCACGGCCCGCGCTCCTGATGTGGCGCCCCTCGGCCGACCGCCCACGTGAAGAAGGCGACGGCGTGCCTGCTGGTGGCATGGCGGCCAGCACGCCCGCCGAGGGCAAACAAAAAAACACTGTGGTGACACTCTCGCGGAGCGGACGGCTGGCGCGAGGGCCGAGGACAGCCCCAGCTTTGGAGGGGCACCCTCGTGCCCTCCGTGTGTGGGCTCTCCGCCCCCTGCTTTCGGCCGCGTCCTCCGCCCCTTCCGAGCTTCCTCTCCTGCATGGTGGCACACTTCGCTCTCACTGCTCCCCCGCTTAGGCCGCTCCGCCAGCGCGGGCGACCCCTGCCTCGCCGCCGAAGCCAAACGCGTGTGGGCCCTCCGTCGTGGAAGGCTGCTCGCTGGCCGCTGCTCTCTGCACCGGGCTCCCGTGGCCCCGTCTCGGCTGCAGCGCTGCCCCTCCTCCGGGCCGTAGGGCCCCCCCGGGTCGCCGGGGGGGGCGCGCAGACAGCTGCGCCTCGCGCCCTCCTCGCGCCCTCGCGCCCTGGGCTCTGGAACGCTGCCGGTGGCCCCCATCCCGGCGAAGCCAGTCCAGTACAGCCAGCCCGCCCAGTGCCCAGTAAGGAGGGGCCATCTTCCCAAAGCTGCCCTGAGGTCGGGCACGTCCTCCTGCACGCGGATTGGGGACGAACCGTGTAACATGGTCAAAACATCTTCCCACATGGTCAAACAATAATGGAAAGCTCGCCCCCGTATTATTCCCAACCTTCCTGTGGTGTTGGGGCCTCGTTTTGAAGAGACGGTCCCCGCGTTCCTCTCATCCTCTCCCCCTCCTCCCTACTCCTCCTCCTCCTCCTCCTCCTCCTCCTCCTCCTCCTTCTCCTCCTCCTCCTCCTCCTCCTCCTCCTCCTCCTCCTCCCTCCTCCCTCCTCCCTCCTCCCGTCACCCCCCTCACCTTGGCACGCCTTTCACACGTTTCGTGGCCCCACAGGGAGCTCCACCGAAGGCCGCAGTGCCACCGGCCGCATGCGTCACGCACACCCATTTCGGGACACCCCTCACACGTTTCGTGGCCCCACAGGAAGCTACACCGAAGGCCCCAATGCCAACGCCCGCATGCGTCACGCACACCCAGTTCGGCACACTCCTCACACTTTTCGTGGCCCCACAGGGAGCTCCACCGAGGGCCCCAGTACCAACGTCCGCATGCGTCACGAACACCAATTTCGGCACACCCCTCAGATGTTTCGTGGCCCCATAGGGAGCTCCACCGAAGGCCCCCGTGCCACCAGCCGCATGCGTCACGCACGCCCATTCGGCACACCGATCACACGTTTCGTGGCCCCACAGGGATCTCCACCGAAAGCCCCAGTGCCACCGCCCGCCTGCGTCACGCAACAATTTCGGCACACCCCTCACACGTTTCGTGGCCCCACAGGGAGCTCCACCGAAGGCCCCCGTGCTACCGCCCGCATGCGTCACGCACACCCAAATTTCGGCACACCCCTCACACGTTTCGTGGCCCCACAGGGAGCTCCACCGAAGGTCCCAGTGTCACCGCCCGCATGCGTCACGCACACTCCACCCCTCACACGTTTAGTGGCCCCACAGGGAGCTCCACCGAAGGCCCCCGTGCTACCGCCCGCATGCGTCACGCACACCAATTTCGGCACACTCCTCGCACGTTTCGTGGCCCCAAAGGGAGCTCCACCGAAGGCCGCAGTTCCACCGCCCGCATGCGTCACCCACGCCCGTTCCCGCACACCCCTCACACGTTTCGTGGCCCCAAAGGGAGCTGCGTTCGCCTGCGCCAGTGGCTGCGTTCGCATGCGCCCACCGCGCATATTCCGGCACACCTCTCACGCGTTTCGTGGCCCAATGGGGAATGCCACCGACGGCCTGGCCCAAGTGGCTGCAATCGCATGACCGGGTAAATTTCGGCACGCCCCTCACACGCTTCATGGCCCTCTAGGGAGCTCCTCCGAATGCGGTGCATACAGCAACGGTGCTCACAACTACATATGGTTGGGTCCTCCGCCAGAATATCTTTTCTTTTGCTTATTCTTGAATCTGCCTCCTAGCCGCGGGGTCCGAATCTTGCGTTCTGGTGTGGAGCCTCTCGCAGTGGTGCAGCGCGCAGCCATGGCTGAGCAGGCGCTGGATACATTGCGCACTATGCTTGCAAGCGACGAGGGCACCTACAACGCGGAGCAGAAGGGAGCGATCATGGCGGCGGCATTCGCGGCGGCGCCAGTGCAGGCGGCGGAGGTCCTGGACATGCCCGACTTAAGGCTACCCTCGCATCCTTGCGCACCGTCGGTGCATCCTTGGCCACTTTCGCTTTTCGCTGGCCGGCCTCGCCCGGAAGACGTCCACATGGGCCTCCCTGGCCCGTGCGTCCGCACCGCGCATCCTCCTGATACGGGTCGACTGTACCCCCATGTTCTCCAGGACCCGTTTTTGTTGTTGTTGTTGTTGAATATTATTCCTTCTAAAGAATTATTATTGTTGGGACCCCTGGTGCGCGACCTCTGCGCCGCGCCTAGGCCGCAGCTACATTTTCATCATTTTTTCGCGAAAGCTTCAGAAAAGTGGATTATGTCCGGATCCGGTTTTTTGTTGACGCTCGTTTTCCCTTGCCAAAAACAATAGAAAATGAAAATTCTTGTTCTTACTTGATCAAATTGCAAGAATCCCTTGCAAAAAATAAGGTAAAGTGGACATTCGTGCGCGCAAGACGAAATCCTTCCAAAACCTTAGGTTTCGTAGCGATTTTAACATAAAAACATCAAAAACCCAATGGTTTTTTAAGAAAAAATTGTCAAAATGTCCTTCCGCGCGCGCTGTCCGAATCCCACAAAACCAATGGTTTTTCAACATTTATGTTACATGAGCTCGCGCGAGCTACTTTTTCTTGTTCTAACATAATCAAATTTCAATAATCCCTTGCAAAAAATAAGGTAAAGTGGACATTCGCGCGCGCAAGACGAAATCCTTCCAGAACCTTAGGTTTCGTAACGATTTCAACATAAAAACATCAAAAACCCAATGGTTTTTCAAAAAAAAATGTCCAAATTTCATCCCGCGCGCGCTGTCCGACTCCCACAAAACCAATGGTTTTTCAACATTTATGTTACATGAGCTCGCGCGAGCTACTTTTTCTTGTTCTAACATAATCAAATTTCAATACTCCCTTGCAAAAAAAAGTAAAGTGGACATTCGCGCGCGCAAGACCAACAAAAAACACGACGATCTCAGGAACTTGCCCCAAAAATGTGACCAACTCCGCTCTCTCTGTCTCTCTCTCTGTCTGCTCTCTGTCTCTCTCTCTGTCTGTCTGTGTCATGTATTGTATGTCACAATTGCAGGATGCTGGGCACACGCGCGCCCCGAATAAGTGACCAAGTTCTGTGGGTGTGTACCCCACGCCAGTGTAGTAGCCACGGTCGTCCGCACGCCACGAAGTGAAGTGTCCCAACGTCATAGGGCGGGAAGCTGGGTTTGGGTGGTCGCGAAGAGTCGTTTGGATATTTGGTAGAGCTTGAACTGCCCCCCCACGAAGTGGGGGTATTGTCTCGCGTCGCATGAAAACCCTGGCACTGGTGAGAACACTGAGCGTTCGGGTAAAATGATTGTTGTTGTTGTTGTTGTTGTTGTTGTTGTTGTTGTTGTTGTGGTTGTTATTGTTGTTGTTGTTGTTGATGATGTTGTTGTTGTTGCTGTTGTTGTTGCTGCTGCTGCTGCTGTTGTTGTGGTTGTTGTGGTTGTTGTGGTTGTTGTGGTTGTGGTTGTTGTTGTTGTTGTTGTTGAGGATGATGATGTTGTTGTTGTTGCTGTTGTTGTTGCTGCTGCTGCTGTTGTTGTTGTTGTGGTTGTTGTGGTTGTTGTGGTTGTTGTGGTTGTGGTTGTTGTTGTTGTTGTTGTTGTTGTTGTTGTTGTTTTTGTTGTTGTTGTGGTTGTTGTGGTTGTTGTGGTTGTTGTGGTTGTGGTTGTGGTTATGGTTGTGGATGTTGTTGTTGTTGTTGTTGTTGTTGTTGTTGTTGTTGTTGTTGTTGTCGTCGTCGTTGTCGTTGTTGTTGTTGTTGTTGGTTTTGTTGTTGTTGTTGTTGTTGTTGTTGTTGTTGTTGTTGTTGTTGTTGTTGTTGTAATTGCTGTTGTTGTTGTTGTTGTTGTTGTTGTTGTTGTTGTTGTTGTTGTTGTTGTTTGTCCCTCCCAAAGAGAGCCCGTCCACGGGCAAGTCCGCTTCCCCTCAAGGGGGCTAACACCCCTGCGGCAAGGCACCCGTTCCTCCAGGACCCGCTTCCTGCAGGCGAAGCTCGCTGCTTCGCCGTCGCCGGCGCGCCCGGGAGGGCAGGGCACGGGGGGCGGGCCTTTCTAGCAGCATCGGCGACGACCGAGGGCGTGGCTGCGCCAGGGTGTGGCTCGGCGATCGGCACCGGGGTTGCCCGGGGGGGCACGGTACGCCGCGGTCCTCGTGGGGCCTCCTCGGGGCGCGGCGGAGAGCTCGGTCGAGGTCCTCGCCCGCCCCTCCGGGTGCCCCAGGGTGCCGACTGCAGGCCACACCGTTCGGAGCCGCCGACAGAAGGGGTCAGAAGGTCTCGGGCCTTCTGAAGAGGCTTCTCTTCTGCGAGAGTCACAGAGACGGCTCCTCAGAAGGCAGGAGGGCTTCTGAGAAGCCGCGCCGCCTTGTGAGAAGGCCCACCCCCTCTCAGTGCCCCCCACGGCGCACCGCCGAATAGGAACGCAGTTCCTCAGAAATCTAGATTCCAGGTCGGGTATCCCGTTCGTGGCCGAGGCCTCCCGTGGCGGGACGAGCCCCTGCGTTCCTCGTTCAGAGTTCCGTCCGCCAGCAGCGCACGCAGCAGCCCCCGACAGCGGGTCCTGTGTCAAATATGGGCAGGGACTGCCGTCGGCCTTCGTCCACATTCTTGCCGTACCCGTTTTCGGCTCGCCACCGCGTTTGGTTCTCGGGACACTTTTTCACCTCGGCGCTCCGCCCGGCGCCCCGCCAGGTGGGGATCCTGGCAGCAGTCCGTGTTCCGCGGCAGCCCGCAGCTGGCCCTCGCGGCGGCGCTCCCGGGCTTCGTCGGTCGCCTGCCTCAGCCGCGCCGCGAGCCCTGCTCAGCAACGGGGGGGTCGAGGAGGATCTAGACACCAATCGAGGAGGAGGCGGAGGAGGAGGAGGAGGAAGAGGACCGAGGAGGAGGCTGAGGCGGAGGAGGAGGAGGCAGAGGAGGAGAAGGAGGATGAGGAGGAGGAGGACCGAGGATTAGGAGGCGGAGGAGGGGGAGGCGGAGGTGGAGGAGAAGGAGGATTGAGGCAGGGATGAGGAGGAGGATGAGGAGGAGTATGAGGAGGAGGAGGAGATGAGGAGGAGGAGGAGGAGGAGGAGGAGGAGGACCGAGGAGGAGTTAGGAGGCAGAGGAGGGGGAGGCGGAGGTGGAGGAGAAGGAGGATCGAGGCAGGGATGAGGAGGAGGATAGAGAGGAGTATGAGGAGGAGGAGGAGGAGGAGGAGGAGGAGGAGGAGGAGGAGGAGGACCAGTGTAAACCCAAGAGTCATCAACGATGATGGCATATCCCCTCCCTCAAAGCTCCCTCTTCATAGGCCCCATACAAAGGTTCATTTCCACTGGCGGAACTGCCTCGTTGGAAGGCAACCGATTGAAGACCCTGAATCATGCCAAACATTATTCTCGGGACTCCAATGCATCGGGGCAACCTGACTGTTGCGTCTTGACGATTCCGAATCGTGCCAGAACACCATTCCGGGGACTAAACACAGCGAACCAACGTAATTGTTACACCCTCGTAATCTTGACGGTTTCCAGAGCACAAATTCTGGTACTTTGACCATGGGACCCCGTGAAACTCTTGCAAAGTTTTCAAGGAATGTGGGCGGCGCTAATGTTGTTGATGAGTATGATGATGCTGGGGATGCTGATGCTGAAGGCGATGGTGATGTTGATGATCAATATGACAGGTGCTGATGGTGATGCCGATGATGATGATGATGATGATGCTGATGATGATGATGATGATGATGATGATGATGATGATGATGATGATGATGATGATGACGGTGACGGTGACGATGACAACGACGAAGATGCTGATGATGTTGACGATGCTGATGGTGGCGAGTGATGATGATGATGGTGGTGGTGATGATGATGACGGTGGTGGTGGTGGTGGTGATGCTGATGATGATGCTGTTCCTGATGATGATGGTGATGATGATGATGATGATGATGGTGGTGGTGATGGTGATGCTGCTGGTGGTGGGCGTGCTCATGCCGATAATGACGTTGATGATGACGACGACCATTATGATGATGATGATGATGATGATGATGATGATGATGATGATGATGATGATGATGCTGATGATGATTATTCTGAAAAGGATGGGTCTGCTGCTGATGAGCATGCTGATGCTGATGCTGATCGTGATGAAGGTTTTGACGTTACCGGTGACGCTGTCGATGATGATACTGATGATGATTATGATGGTGGTGGTGGCGGTGATGATGGCGGTGGTGTTGATGAGGGGGACGATGAGGATGAAGACGATTTTGATGATGGTGATGCTGATGACGCTGATGATGGTGATGCTGTTGCTGATGACGATGATGATGCTGATGATGCTGATGCTGATGCTGATGCTTCTGCTGATGCTGCTGTTGCTGATGCTGGTGCTGATGGCGACGAGGACGAGGATGATGATGAGGATGACGATATCGATGATGATGAAGGTGAACTTGTTGATCATGTCAATGATGGTGGTGTTGGCGATAATGCTGTTGCCATTGCTGCTGTTGAGGAGACGGAGGAAGGCAATATTGCTGATGCTGATGATGGCGCTGAGGAGGATGAGGAATGGTTGTTGTTGCTTCTGATGATGATGCTGCTGCTGATGTTGGTGGTGATGGATGCTGAGGAGTATGATGATGGTGATGGTGGGAGGATAGGAGGGAGAATAAGAGCGGAAAGCGAGGGAGAGGAGGAGGAGGAGGAGGAGTCGGAGGAGTCTGAGGAGGAGGAGGAGGAGGAGGATAATGAGGAGGAGGACGAGGCGGATGTGGAGGAGGAGGAGGAGGAGGAGGAGGATGAGGAGTAGGAGGAGGAGGAAGGGGAAGAGTGGGAAAGCAAAAGGAGATGATGAGGGGGAGGAGGGGGAGGGGGATGAGGAGGAGGAGGAGGAGGAGGATAATGAGGAGGAGAAGCAAGCAGAGGAGTCACGCAAGCGAAGAAGGGAGAGGCAGGGGTACCGAGCAGAGTCGCCTCGTGAGTTTAGACAACAAAGGCTCCGGGTTGTCCATCGTGCAGGTGTGAGGCGGTGCCGTCGCCTCCGCCGCGGCGGCGGCGCATCAACATCCGCGGCGCGCGGTGGTAGGCTGGCGACCTCGTGCCGCCTGGCGCCACCTATCAGCTTCATGCTGGGGTCGATAAGCATAGTACCTAAGTAACCTAGGCTAGCTAAGCAATTCGGAAGCGACTCGCAACTCAGAGAAGAGCCGAACCCAGTGATGATGATGACGACGGTGGTGGTGGTGATGATCACGGTGTCGGTGGTGGTGGCGGTGGTGATAACGAGGCTACTCATTCTTTCGATGATGGTGCTGCTGCTGCTAATAGTGATGGTGGTGCTGATGATGACGGTGGTGGTGGTGATACTGATGATGGCGATGACGGGCGTGACGGGCGTGGTGATGGTGATGACGATGATGATGATGATTTTGGCGACGCCGATGATGATTATCATTTTGGTGGTCCCGCTGCTCATGATGCTGGCGGCGGTGACGCTGCTGATGATCATGATGGTGGTTGTGATGATGTTGGCGGTGGTGCCGGTGATGACGGCGGCGGCGATGTCGAGGGGGCGGGTGGGAGGTGATTGCGATATTGATGGCGTTGATGACGCTGCTGATGGTGGCGATGCTGTCGACGATGATGGTGGTGATGACGACGCTAGTGATGGCGGAAATGACGATGTTGCGGCTTCTGATGACGACGAGGATGAGGGCGAGGGCGGGGATGATGATGGCGACGATGGCGTTGGCGATGATGATGATGATGATGATGATGATGATGATGATGATGATGATGATGATGCTGATGCTGATGCTGATGCTGATGCTGATGCTGATGCTGATGCTGCTGCTGCTGATGATGATGATGATGATGATGATGCTGATGATGATGATGATGATGATGATGATCATGATGATGATGATCATGATGATGATGATGATGACGATGATGACCATGACTGGTGGTGGTGGCGGTGATGGCGCTGCTGCTTTTGCTCGGGGTGCTGAGCAGGCGGAGGGGGCGCGCGCTTCCGATGCTGGGGGTGATGGCGATGGGGGGGGGGAAGGGCGTGCTTGTTGTTTTGGTTGCCTGCTGATGCTTGCGCTGCTGTCGTTATTGTTGTTATTGAACATTATTAATTCTAAAGAATAATTATTGTTGGGACCCCTGGTGCACGGCCCCCCTGCGCCGCCTAGGCCGCAGCTACATTTTCATCATTTTCGTGAGGAAGCCTCAGGTAATACGATGTGATCAAGATCCGGTTGTTTTGTTGTAATCCGTTTTCCCTTGCAAAAAACACTATAAAATGACATTTCTTGTTCTAATATAATCAAATTTCAAGAATCCCTTGCAAAAAATAAGGTAAAGTGGACATTCGCGCGCGCAAGACGAAATCCTTCCAAAAGCTTAGTGTTCGGAGCGATTTTAACATAAAAACATCAAAAAACCAATGGTTTTTCAACAAAAAAATGTCAAAATCTCATCCCGCGCGCTCTTGCGGATTCGTAGGAAACCCAACACTTTTTAAACATTTCTGTCAAACGGGCTTTTGCGAGCAACTTTTTCGAACTTCTGCGACAACGGTTGCGCACCTGCCAGGGCCATCATCCCTGTCAAATAATACCATGCGGGACACATTCGTTTTTTCTTCGCGCGCGCACGCCGTCGTCGTCGGCCGCGGGGCCCTGAATAGTAGCCACGGTCGTCCGCATGCCACGAAGTGAAGTGTCCGAACGTCATAGGGCGGGAAGCTGGGTGTGGGTGGTGGCGAAGAGTCGTTTGGAAATTTGGTAGAGCTTGAACCGGCCCCCCCACAAAGTGGGGGTATTGCCCGCCTCCTATGAAAACCCTGGCACTGGTGAGAACGGAGTGTCCCCACGTGCTAGTAATTGTTGTTGAACATTATTTATTCTAAAGAATAATTATTGTTGGGACCCCTGGTGCGCGACCCCCCCCGCCTAGGCCGCAGCTACATTTTCATCATTTTTTGCGAAAGCTTCAGAAAAGTGGATTGTGTCCGGATCCGGTTTTTTGTTGACGCTCGTTTTCCCTTGCAAAAAACAATAGAAAATGAAAATTCTTGTTCTTACTTGATCAAATTGCAAGAATCCCTTGCAAAAAATAAGGTAAAGTGGACATTCGTGCGCGCAAGACGAAATCCTTCCAAAACCTTAGGTTTCGTAACGATTTTAACATAAAAACATCAAAAACCCAATGGTTTTTTAAGAAAAAATTGTCAAAATGTCCTTCCGCGCGCGCTGTCCGAATCCCACAAAACCAATGGTTTTTCAACATTTATGTTACATGAGCTCGCGCGAGCTACTTTTTCTTGTTCTAACATAATCAAATTTCAATAATCCCTTGCAAAAAATAAGGTAAAGTGGACATTCGCGCGCGCAAGACGAAATCCTTCCAGAACCTTAGGTTTCGTAACGATTTCAACATAAAAACATCAAAAACCCAATGGTTTTTCAAAAAAAAATGTCCAAATTTCATCCCGCGCGCGCTGTCCGACTCCCACAAAACCAATGGTTTTTCAACATTTATGTTACATGAGCTCGCGCGAGCTACTTTTTCTTGTTCTAACATAATCAAATTTCAATAATCCCTTGCAAAAAATAAGGTAAAGTGGACATTCGCGCGCGCAAGACGAAATCCTTCCAGAACCTTAGGTTTCGTAACGATTTCAACATAAAAACATCAAAAACCCAATGGTTTTTCAAAAAAAATGTCCAAATTTCATCCCGCGCGCGCTGTCCGACTCCCACAAAACCAATGGTTTTTCAACATTTATGTTACATGAGCTCGCGCGAGCTACTTTTTCTTGTTCTAACATAATCAAATTTCAATACTCCCTTGCAAAAAAAAGTAAAGTGGACATTCGCGCGCGCAAGACCAACAAAAAACACGACGATCTCAGGAACTTGCCCCAAAAATGTGACCAACTCCGCTCTCTCTGTCTCTCTCTCTGTCTGCTCTCTGTCTCTCTCTCTGTCTGTCTGTGTCATGTATTGTATGTCACAATTGCAGGATGCTGGGCACACGCGCGCCCCGAATAAGTGACCAAGTTCTGTGGGTGTGTACCCCACGCCAGTGTAGTAGCCACGGTCGTCCGCACGCCACGAAGTGAAGTGTCCCAACGTCATAGGGCGGGAAGCTGGGTTTGGGTGGTCGCGAAGAGTCGTTTGGATATTTGGTAGAGCTTGAACTGCCCCCCCACGAAGTGGGGGTATTGTCTCGCGTCGCATGAAAACCCTGGCACTGGTGAGAACACTGAGCGTTCGGGTAAAATGATTGTTGTTGTTGTTGTTGTTGTTGTTGTTGTTGTTGCTGCTGCTGCTGCTGCTGTTGTTGTTGTTGTTGTTGTTGTTGTTGTTGTTGTTGTTGTTGGTGTTGTTGTTGTTGTTGTTGTTGTTGTTGTTGTTGTTGTTGTTGTTGTTGTTGTTGTTGGTGTCGTTGTTATTGGCCTTGTTGTTGTCGTTGTCGTCGTCCTCGTCGTTGTCGTCGTCGTCGTCGGCTTTGCTTTCGTCAGCGGTGGTGGCGACGATGGGCGACGAGGAGTTCGATGATGGTGGCGGAAAGGGTGGGGGGGGTGAGGAGGATGAGGAGGAGGAGGAGGAGGAGGAGGACGGGGGAGCAGGAGGACGGGGAGGGAGAGGGGGAGAAGCAGGAGGAGGAGGAGGAGGGGGGGGATGAAGATGATGTGGAAAAACGGGGAAACAGGGGGGCGAACGGGGGGGGAGGAAGGGTCGGACGAGGAGGGCGGGGGGAGGTTGGGGAGGAAGGTGGAGAGCGGGGGGGAAGGGGGAGATTGGGGGGAGGGGGGGGGGCGGAAGAGGGTGGGGGGCAAGGAGGGCGAGGATGGCGGCGTCCTGATTGCACCCTGCCGCTCCGCGGCCTTGCGGACCGATGGGGAGGGCGTGGGCGAGCCGTGCGCCGTGGAGTATCGGAGCTCTGCGCGGATTTCTCGGGTCGGCGCCAGGGCCCCACGACGGGGCCTCCAGCGTCGCCGGCGGGGCGTCCCGAGCGCGCGCCGGGGAGGGGGTCCAGCGCCGAGCCGAGAACTCCGCGCGGCGCTTTGGCAGTCTGCGTTCGCGCAGGGCTGCCCTCCTCCAGGGGTGGGGAAGGAGGCGAAGCAGGACCTAAGGAGGAGGAGGAGGAGGAGGAGGAGGAGGAGGAGGAGGAGGAGGAGGAGGAGGAGGAGGAGGAGGAGGAGGAGGAGGAGGAGGAGGAGGAGGAGTAGAAGGAGGATGAGGTGGAGAGGAGGAGGAGGAGGAGGAGGAGGAGGAGGAGGGCAGGAGCAGGAGCAGGAGCAGGAGGAGCAGGAGGAGGAGGAGGAGGTGGAGGAGGAGGTTGAGGAGGAGGAGGAGGAGGAGAAGGAGGAGGAGCAGGAGGGAGCAGGAGGAGGAGGAGGAGCAGGAGCAGGAGGAGGAGGAGGAGGAGTAGGAGGAGGAGGAGGAGGAGCAGGAGGAGGAGGAGGAGGAGGAGGAGGAGGAGGAGGAGGAGTAGGAGGAGGATAGGTATCCGATGACGTCTGTGCCCGGGCGCTTCCATCCCTGATGTCGTCAGCTGGCGTGTCTATCCGGGCTTGGCTCTCGGGGGCCGTCGGCAGGCCCCTGGGCCGTCGAGGAGGGGTCCAGGGGCGACAAGCTCCCCCGGGTGACCCCGGGGAAGCGGGGTCGGGGACGTCCCGTGTCCGGCGTCGGGCGCTCGCGCGTCGGGGCGCCCCCTGCGCGCTGTCGCCGTGCTTGTTGGGGGGCCGCAGCGTCGGCGTTTTTTTGGGGGGGGGCCTTCCCCTTCGGATGCAGTTCGGGGAGGTTCGTTTCGGAGTCGACGCTGTGAGTCCCAGGTCGAAAAGCTTGCTTCAGCTGTCCAGTTCCACCGGTTGGCTCCCACTCGATCTGGCCGCATCCCGCGCAGTCCAGGCTGAACTGGGGTTGACTGCGGCCGAACCTGGCCCAATGGCCTCTCGATCGATCGGAGCTACGAAATAACCCTTACGTAAATCGTTCTTGCGAAGACCTCTCAGGAAATTCAACTTTGCCCTCCTTGTCTCTGTTGCTCCAAAACACGTTCTGGGGCTCGATTTCATCATTCCACTCCGACCTGGCTCTCGACTTCGCGCCCAGCGCTGATGATTGACGGATGGATCGGCGACGTAAGCGTGTTTTTTTTTGGGGGGGGGGGGGGCACAAAATTACACCCTCTCGCCATCCCCAGACCCCCATCCGGACAATTTTTTATCCCGAGTTGTTTGTTGAAGGTCCCGGGGCCCAGCGAGGGCCCCCAGATGCAGGCCATTTCTAAACAGCTTCCCGTCGCGATTTGTTCCTGACGCAAGGGGGTCTGGGTTGTGGCCGCCACCGTCCTTGTCGTCGGCGTGGTGAATTCCGATTCGATCGATATGGTTCGATGGAGAGTTCCGCTGGCCCGATCCGATCCGATTCCGATACTCCGATTCCGCTGTGGCCCGCTGCTCGCCTGGCGCGGCAGTGCGTGCTGGCACGGCCGATCCGACTCCGTGTTGTTCGATTTGGCGCGCGTTCCGCTCCGACTCGGCTCCCCGAGTCGATGCCGACCGATCCCGTCGCCGGCGCTGGGCTGGCCCAGAGCGGGCGCCCGCGCCCCAGGCCTATGGATGACGAGGGTGGGCTTCGGCATCGGCCGCCAGGCGCTGTCGCCGGCGGAGACGCCCTCGGGCGGCCAGGAGGACCTTCATCGGTGCGGGAGGGGCCCGAGCGGTCGGGCGGTGGTGGAGGAGGGTCACAGAAGGATCTTGGAGGCCTCCACGCAGAAGGAATGACGAATGGTGCGGGGATGACCCGAGCGGAAAAAGACGTGGGAAGAATCAGGACGTGGTCGAGGAAGCGGGAGGAGGAGGAGGCTCAGGAGGAGGAAAAGGACGAGGAGGAGGAGGAGGAACCGGAGGAGGACGAGAAGGAGGAAGAGGAGAAGGAGGAGGAAAAGGGGGAGGAACACTACGACAATCAACCAGCTTCCGGGACCTCGTCAGTAACAGAAGCGGTCGAAGAGCAACCACATCATCTAATTTCAATGTTTGGGAGGTCCTGGCCGACCTCCGAACCTGCACGTTTGTGTGTTCTTCTGAGTATTATCAAAAGGTGGTGGAGGAGTCAGACGAGGATAAATACGTTTCGTGCGCTTTCCCCAGAGTGGACATTTCGCACAAGGAGGAGGGAGGAAGGAAACCTGCTCGTGGGGGTGTGGGCTGCCGTCCTGGTTTACGTTTCCCATAGTTCAACAATTCGAAAAGGGCGAATCATGGGAAACGCAAACCCAGACGACTGCCCCAAGGACACATTGCGCGGGAAACGCGTTTCTCATAATTCGAATTCCGAATTATGGGAAACGCAATTTTCTTTGAAAACCGCACTCGATGGGCTGGACATGCGTGTCCCATAATTCGAATTCCGAATTTCGGGAAAGCGGTGTCCCATAATTCCCTACCTAGGCTCTGCCTAGAGGGTTCTTACTCTCTTAGCTTAAAGGGGCCGGGCAGTGCAAAGCGCCCCGGGCGGTTCCCCCAGTCCCCGCCCCGCGGTTCCCCCACTTACGCCCCCTGGGTTCACCCAGCTTAGCTAAGCCTAGCTTAGCTTAGCTTATCTCATCTTAGCTTAGTTTAGCTCAGCTTAGCTTATCTCATCGTAGCTTAGCTTAGCTTAGCTTAACATAGCTTGGCTTAGCTTAGCTTAGCTTAGCTTACCTTAGATTGGCTTAGCTTAGCCTAGCCTAGCTTAGCTTAGCTTATTGCATCTTAGCTTAGCTTAGCTTAGCGTAACTTAGCTTAGCTTTGCCTAGCCTAGCTTAGCTTAGTTTAGCTTGGCTTAGCTTCGTTTATCTTAGCTTATCTCATCCTAGCGTAGCTTAGCTTAGCTTAGCTTGGCGTAGCTTAGCTTAGCTTAGCTTAGCCTAGCCTAGCCTAGCCTAGCCTAGCTTAGCTTAGCTTAGCTTAGCTTAGCTTAGCATAGCTTAACTTACCTCAGCTTACCTTAGCTCAGCTTAGCATAGCGCAGCATTAGCACAGCACAGCATAGCATAGCATAGCACAGCATATCATAGCATAACATAGCCAATCATAGCACAGCATAACATAGCTCAGCACAGCATAGCATAGCAATAACAAACGCAAAGGCAAGGGCAGAAGCAAAGGCACTGCAAAGCACCACCAATGCGAAATTGTAGCTGTAGATGTAGGTGTAGGTGTATATGTGGATGTAGGTGTAGATGTATATGTATATGTCGATGTAGGTGTAGCTGTAGGTGTAGATGTATATGTAGATATGAGTCTCGCTGTTGATGTTGATGTATATGTAGATGCAGGTGTATATGTAAATTCAGCTGTCGGTGGAGATGTATATGTTGCTTTCCTAAATGCTCCAACTCCTAGGTAGGGTCGCACTGGGATACGTTCGAATTCCGAATTATGGGACACGCAGTTTCTTTTTGGAAAACCGCACTCGATGGGCTGGAATTGCGTTTTCCAGCATTCAGAACTACGGGACACGCAAGTTCATTTGAAAAGCAGCACTCAATGGGCTGGAATTGCGTTTCCCATAATTCGAATTCAGAATTTCGGGAAACTCTGTTTCCTAGAATACGAATCCCGAATTAGGGGGAACGCAAATTCCCTTGAACAACCGCACTCAATGGGATGGAATTGCGTTTCCCATAACTGAATTATGGGATACATTTTTTCCCTGTGGAAAACCGCACTCAGTGGGCTGGACGTGCGTTTCCCATACATCGAATCCGAATTTCGGGAAACGCGGTTTCCCAGAATCCGAATCCCGAATTATGGGAAACGCATTTTCATTAGAAAAACCACACTCTATGAGCTGGAATTGCGTTTACCACAATTCCGACTTTTTGGGAAACGCAGTTTCTTTTGAACAAGCGCACCCAATGGGGTGGAATTGCGTTTACCACAATTCAAATTCAGAATTTCGGGAAACGCGGTTTCCTCGAATTCCAATTCCGATTTATGGGAAACACATTCCTTTCTCGAAAACCGCTTTCAATGGGCTGGAATTGCGTTTCCCATAATTCCGAATTATGGGACACGCAAGCTCCCTTGAAGTCCGCGTTCGATGGGTCGGCATTGCGTTTCCCATACTTCTGGTGGTGGTGGTGACGCTCCTGGTCGGTGCTGATTTTGATGGTGGTAAGTTTGCCCACGACGAGGCTGATGGTTCATGCTGATACTGACGATGACGATCAACCATCTGCTCTGCTGCTTGCCTCCCCTCGCTGCCGCCGAGGAGGCCCGGGGGCGCGCCGAGTCCGAGGTCGCGGGGCTGGCGCTGTCCTTCCTCACCGTGCAGGCGGCTGGGGTCTGCCTGTCGGGGGGCACCTGCGGGATGGAGGACGGGGAGGAGGAACACGGAGGATGACGGAGGATAACAGTGGATGATGATGTTAATGTTGATATGGACAATGTTGATGATGATGATGATGATGATGATGATGATGATGATGATGATGATGATGATGATGTTGATGCTGATGTTGATGAGGCTGATGATGTTGATGATGATGGCGATGCTGATGATGATGATGATGATGATTCTGACACTGATGATGGTGATGATGTCGATGATGTTGATGCTGCTTATGCTGATGATGCTGAGGATGACGGGATCTACGATGATGATGATGATGATGATGATGATGATGATGATGCGGTTGATTATGACGATGCTGGTGAATACTAATAAGCATGAGATGGTTCGGATGTTGCTGATGATGATGCTGCTGATGATGATGGTGATGGTGATGGTGATGGTGATGTGTGATGGTGATGGTGATGGTCATGGATGTGGTGGTGGTGATGATGTTGATGATGATGACGAGGAGGAGGAGGAGACATGCTAGGAAGGAGGAGCTGGAGACGAAGGAGGAGCAGGAAGAGGACAGCGGCGGGGATGGGGACAGGGGCGTCGCCGACGCAGGAGGAGGAGGAGAAGAAGGAGGAGAAAAAGGAGGAGGAGGAGTAGGAGGAGGTGGGATCTCGAGAAGGAGGGAGGAGGGAGAAGGGAGGATGAGGAGGGAGTGGGAGGATGAGCATGAGGATGAGGATGAGGATGAGGATGAGGAGAAGGAGGAGGAGGAGGAGGAATGATGTTCATGAGGAGGATGGATGAGCGGGAGGAGAAATGACAGTGGAATAATGAGAAGGAAGATGACGACGACGGGGACGGGGACGAGGACGACGCCGAATTCGATGTCGATCCAAACGCCGAGGACGCGGAATCTCCTCTTCTTCCCTGGATGGCTTTGGAGGCCCATGTAGGGTCAGGCGTCAGGCATGTTCGAACGCACACAAAAGCATCTCAATGGGGGAACGGTGCCACAAGGTATCCGAGCAGCAGTACCTCTTCAGGGGTTACCCGAGGCTTGTGAGCAATCCTACGCCTGGCACCCTCAGGAGCCTCCAGCAGGGTCCCCTGGGCCCCGAAGGGCCAGCTCCCAAAGCGACGCTCCGCTGGGGGCAAAACGCTGCGGATGAGACCAGAAGAGAGGTCCGAGCCTGGAGGGGGGCTACTGGGGCAGAGTGAGGAAGGGAGGGGAGGGTGGGAGGTGGGAGAGGCACGTCGTGACGTCGTGGGCTGTGCCGTTTTCACTGGGAGCGGCACTGTTGTCGCCGCCCTAGGCGGAGTTCCTAGGGCACCGTGCTGGGGGGCACCCGCGCAGGCCGGTGCTCCGCAGCTGCGTGGCGCATAGAAACTGTTCGTCTCCAGGCTTGGAAGGAAAGGCCTTGTATACTCCAGATTTCGTAATAAAAGGGAGGGGGTCTGGACCCTCCAAGACAAGCCATTTCAGACCTCCCCCGTGGGAGAACCCTCCAAAGCATCGTCCCCAGACCCCCCCTGGCTCTCCAAGATAGCCTGGAAGAGACCCCCCCGAAATGAGACCCCCCCTCCCTTTATTACGAAATCTGGAGTAGAGTGTTTATCTCTGACCCAGTGTCGTCATTCCCTTGCTGACGCCATGGCCTTGTACGGAAGCGGTCCATCCTGTGGGCCACTATCGCTGTCATTCCGCGGGCGGCAGTCGCACCAGTGAGCGCTCTTTGGGGAAAGAGGAGTACCCCCCTCTCCCCGGACGCCCCACTGCCTGCGACGGCGACGGGAGGAATGGGTCAGGAAGGATGAGGGAGGGAGCAGAAAGGAGGGACGAGGGAAGAGGGAGGGGCAGGGGGGGAGACCCCCTCCTCCCTCCGCAGAACATCCTCCCCTCCCCTCCGTCGGCCAGCCTCGCCGCGACGCCGACGACGACGACGACGGCTGCAAGGCGGCCTGCTTCGCCCTCTCGGGCACACTGCCGGGGCGGCTGGGCCCCGGCGAGCTCGGCGCGCCGCCGCTGGGCGGCCCGCAGGCGCCGCTGCCGTTGCGGCCGCCGCCGCCGCCGCCGTCGCAGTTCTCGCCGCCGCTGCCGCCGTCGTGGCCGTCGTGACCGTCGCCGCCGCCAGTGCGGCCGCCGCTGCCGCCGCCGTCGTTGCTGCCGCCGGTGCCGCCGCCGCCGCCTCTGCGTCGTCGTCGTCGCCGCCGTCGTCGTCGCCGTCGCCGCCACCGCCGCCTTGGCTGCCGCCGCCGCCGTCGCCGCCGCCGCCGTGGCAACGTCGTCGCCGCCGCCGCCGCCCCGGAAGGCCGCCGTGCTGGCCCTTGGCGGGGCGGCGTGCCTGGGTGCGGCCGCGCGCGCGGGCGCGCTGTCGGCCGCGCTGGGCGGCTTCCTCGGCTACTGCGGGTCCTGGTGCTGCCCCTCTTCCCCAAGAACGAGGGGGACGAGGACGAGGAGGTGGAGGAGGAGGAGAAGGAGGAGGAGGAGGAGGAGGAGGAGGAGGAGGAGGAGGCATAGGAGGAGCATGAAGAACAGGAGGATGAGGAGGAGGAGAAGGAAGAGGAGGAGGAGGAGCAGGAGCAGGAGCAGGAGGAGGAGGAGGAGGAGGAGAAGGAAGAGGAGGAACAGGAGGAGGGCGGCGACGAGGAGTGCGAGGAGGGCGAGGGGGACGACGAGGAGGACGGAAGAGGAGGAGGACGACTAAGAGGACGAGCCCCGCCTTCGCTCGTTCAGGCATCAAGGTTCGACGTCCAGCGTCTCGAACAAATCGAAACGGTAGTTGCTTCGCCGTTTTGGGCCTCCGAAGGCCAGTCGGGCTTTTGGACTCTAGCAAAAAACGATGCGCGACGACAGATCTCGCCTGGGGAAGGAACCGATGGTTGAGGTCTTGCTTGTTGTGTGGAGGCCTTCTAGGCCTCTGAGGGCGCCCTGTTCGCTGCTGCTGGATTGCCTCTTGTTTTTCCCAACTCGCCCGCCTTGACAGGTCTGGGTTTCCACCACCCCAAGAGGGGAAGAGAGAGAGAGAGAGAGAGCGAGATAGAGAGAGGAAAAACAACACCCAGACGTCTGGCGATTCTATCAGTAGTCGGAACAGCAGCTCAAAGAAAGAGACAGAGAGAGGCCACTCTCCACGCACAGAGCTCGCGTCACGGAGAGCATCACAACTCCAGGCAGCACCGATGTTTTCTCCCTCCTGAATGGGGAGCAGGCCTCGGGGCCAGCCAGGGGGCCACCCTGGGCACATTCGGATGGTTGCCCCTCGTTGGCCCCCAGGGAGTCCTCGTCGCCACAGCTGCATTCGCTTCTCGAGACCCTCGTCGGACGGTCGCGGGCGAGAGCTCCGTCCGCACGTGCTTCACGACGCTGCGGCTTTGCCCACGGCGTCGGCTGCCGCGGGGGGTTGGGGACGTTTCCCGCGGAGGTCTTCGACAGTTCTTGGCAGGTGTCCAGCTGAGGTCGGGGTCCGTTCGGCCGTCCTGTCAAGAGGAGTGGGAGGAGGAGGAGGAGGAGGAGTAGGAGAAGGAGTTGTCCATATCATATCCATTATCATGATCATTGCCATTATCATTGCCAGTACCCCTATCATCATTACCATTCGCATCATCCTCATCTTCATCCTCATCCTCCTCCTCATCATCATCAGCATCATCATCGGCATCGCCATCATCATCATCATCCTCATCATCATCATCATCATCATCAGCATCAGCATCAGCATCAGTATCATCATTGTCCTCCTCACCTGCTCGCCTCCCCCGCTGGCTCGCCTCCCTCTCCCTCCTTTTCCTCCTCCTCCTCCTCCTTCCCGCTTTATCTTAGCCCCCCCTGCCCGAGGCGGTGCTTCAGGGGCGGCAGGCGCCGACTGATGCGCATTCCTATCCCGCGCCCCGCATGGCGCGCCCTTCTCCTGCGGTGAGGCGGCGGCTCCTGGCGAAGCTGATGCCGTGCTGGTTCATACGTGTCGGGTGGCCCTGGGCTCTGGATTCTCCTGGAATGCTTCGAGGTGGTGATATTTGTCCACTGAAATGCCCAGCGCGCGAGTTCAGAGGAGAGACTTTATGGCATCTCTGCCGCATTTCGCTATGTAGATGTGATGTGCCTGAGCGGGACAGGAAAGAAGCGAGGGGATGCCGAGACTCTTCGGGCGCCGCTGCCTTTTCATATTGCCCTTCGGTCTGGCTGGAGCCCCAGCCCCCACACGAACAAGAGCTGCGGGTGCACCATCTTGCGCCGCAAACGGGTCTTCCGCACGCCGCACTTAGTGGACCCCCCTCCAGTGCCAGCGGATCTGAGAGGCCGAGTTTCTTTGACGCGCCTTCGCAGCGGGCGGTTCGACATCTTGGTGCCGATGGCCTACTTCCTGCCGAGACCGTCGAGCCGTCGCAGTGCATCCGGGACGGTCACGGTGGGCACTGCGCGTGTAGCATACAGGGACACCGCCGATGCGATATGCAACTGGATCGAGCAGGCTCTCACTTGGGCTCGAGGGCGGTCCGCTCTCTTCTTTGGCTTCGACCTCAACGACGGACTGACTGGGCATTCGCCAACGATTTGCGCAAGTCTACGAGCAAGTGGACTCGCCCGCTCTCGGACCACACGGGCGCCAGGTTCAGCACTGCGGCCGACAAGATGCTAGAGTTGCTCGAGTGGTTCGCACTCTGAGTGTCGACGAGCGACTTCGAGGTTGCGCCGACATTTCACGGGGCTCGGTGCGCCACTCACATCGACCACGTCGCCATCTTCGCATGGCAGGTCCCATCAGTGCAGACGGTGATGCCGCTCAAGGGCGCCAGCCTTCGCCTGCAGTTGATACCGCGGCCTGGTTTGCAGGACCACGTTCCCATCTTGACGCAAGTGATCTACGCGCTGCTGGTGCCCCCCCCCCCCCGCGGCCGCGGACTCAGTGGGACGTCCATTGGTTGAGCCAGGCACTGCAGTCAAGCAAGGGGGTTTCTGCGTTCGCTCGCGAATTAAAAGAGGCCTGCTCGCAGCACCCCGACTACTTCCACGAGCTGTACTCTGCGAAGGCCCTGACGAGGCCTGGGAGCATTGGAGCGGTCAGCTGCATACGGTGGCCCAGATGCACTTCGCTGGTCGAGCGCCAGTGCCGCGGCGAGTTCAGAGACTTCGTGAGGAGCGGCTTCGACTTCTGGCTGACCGACGCGCTCTTCGAGAGGCGGGCTGCGACGCCGCGGACATGGCTTTCGCTTTGGCCAGGGCTTAGCGCGCGCTGCGCGGCCATCGCCGAGTTCGCCTCGACAGCGAGGTGCAGCTCCTCGTCGATGACATGCGCGAGGCGTGGCAGCGTCGGCAGTTCGCCGAGGCGTGGTGCTTGGGCCACCCGCTGGCAGCGCAGTGCAAGGGGCCGCGGCGCAGGCGCTACAACGTCGCGGACAGCTTCCTTCCACGGCGGACCGAGATCGTGAAGCATTTTGCCCAGGTCGGCGCCAACGGCGGCCTCGCTGCGATCCCGATCGAGTTCGCGGAGTATCGCCAGCAGTGCCTGGACCCCCTGCCCAGCGCCCCGATGCACGCGTGCGACCACCTCGACACTTGCCGTGAGGACTTCGAGAAGTTGGTCGATGTGTTGTCGAAATCTTCTCGACGCCGTGCCGCCCCCCCCGCGGTGTCCCCACGGAAGTACTTCACTTTGCACTCGAGCCTTGGCGTCGGCACGATGGCCGACGACGGCGACGGCGCCCGCGGCGCCTTGGAGATGAAGACGAGGCTGAAATTGACGGTTTTCTTCAGCCTCGGGTCGAGCTGCAGCTTCTGCATCGCCTTGCTGTCGATCGGAGCGGGGTAGGACAGGTGCCCGAGGATATCGACGCGCCCATCGCCGAGCGCGCCCTGTAGACCATCCTCGCCCACATCAGGAGGGCCAGGCGCGTGCCCGTCATCTGGCACCACCCGGTCGCTACGGGGCTGGGCAAACACAGCGGGAAGTCCGAGTTCAACGCCGAGCGCGTCATCCACGGCCAGTGTAGGGTTGAGACGGCCTGGTGCAAAGCGCAAACTGCAGCGAGCTCCACCTGACGAACCACCGCCTCGAGAGCACGGCTATCAGCGAGGTCGCAACCGAGACGGCGCTCTCCTGTGCCATGAAGGGCTTCCCGGTCGTCTTCGGCACCTCGGCGTTTCGAGCGTCGCTGCGAAGGAGGGCGTGCGCAACGCATTCGGCGCCTCTGCTCCCGCCGCCCTGCGCTAGACAGTCGAGACGGCGGCGCGCCCCGAGGGGCAGGGGTATTTCCACCGGCGTCACGAGCCTAGCGCGTTCCGCGTCTCGGGGGCCGACGGGGGCCAGGACCTCCACAACCGCTGCGGCGCCTTCATGGGCGACGCCCCTGCGGCGCTGTTCTTCGCGCGGACCTTCCGCGAGCCCATCGCGGCGTGGCTTCGACGGCTTCGCGCTGCCGCCTGGGCTACCTACGAGCTGCTCGAGACTCCGACGACCGACTCGGAGTGGAAGGCCCTGCCGCTCCTCCCGCCCGCCCCACGTGCGGACATCGGCGCCGCGATCTGGCCGAGCGAGGCGCTATGCACGGCGTGGTGCCCGCCAGTGGGCGCTGCGGCACCTCTGGGCACTCGGATCTACGCCGACGACACCAACCACGCGAGCATCGTAGTCATGGCGCGGAACGCTGGCTACGGTTCCCGCCACTCCCGCCACGAGCTGAAGCGTGCTCTGGAGCCCTACGGCTACACGCACAAACCGTCCAAGAGCTCGGTGTCGCCCTGCTTCTTAGGCCGCGGCTCCAAGGAGGAGGTGCGCCAGCTCCAGCGGCGCTGAGGCCATCGCGGGAGTTGTGCAGTGCGACAACGTGGCTCGCGGCATCCAGGAATCTATCACGGGCAGCGCGCAGACTTTGCTTCGGCGCTGGCTGCAAGCTGCCCGCAGGGGATACTGCAGCATGGGCCGCTTCTGGGCGCGCAACCGCATCTGGCGACTGAAGCGGATCGTTGTCGGGTCCGTGGTGCAGGAGGCGGCGCACAGTGGTTTGAATGTTATGATTCGCATCGAGACGGAACACCGACAGCTGGATGAAGTACGCTTGAGTCTTGGCCGTCGTCTTCTCGCTGGTGCAGCATGCCAGAATATGCCTCTTCTCGCCGACGATGGTTCTCCTCGGTTTGATGACAATGGCGAGCCTGAACTACAAGGCAATGGCAGACGAGGCAGTGTTGAGGAGGCTTGGCGTAGCCCCTGCGCAGGCTGAGCTTCGCGCTCGGCGTCTTCGTCAGTATCAGCACTGGCTTCGTCTCCCTGGTCGCCGCCCTCAGGAGCTCGCGGTTGCGTTCGGCGAGCTGCCGCTGGACAGGACGCCGACGTTGCTGGGCGACGGCTCGGTGGCGGACGACGCCGACCCGTGCTCGTTGCGGTCCGTCGCCGATGTTGTCGCGCTGCTGGCGGCTGCCGAGGCGACGGAGCTGCGAGAGGACCTGCTTACCCTCGGTGGCGCTCTGAACGTTGTCGCGCTGTTCGCCCGCGAGGGCCTGCGCGAGAGCTACCTGATGCCGGATCCCGGGCCGTTGCGGGCGCAGGAGCGGACGGTGGCGATCCCGCCGCCAGGCTGGATACCCCCCGCTGGCGATGGTTCGGCGCCTCCGCCGCCTACCGCGACCTGGTGCTGCGAGCGGCTGGGCGCCGGGGGCGCCCAGCGCAGGCGCGTGTTCGCGACGCGCCGTGCTCTGGTGGCGCATCGGGAGTGTCAGAAAACGCTGTCACGGATGTCGCTCTACGATTCTTTCCATCGTTGTTACCGACCAGTGCTTGTTCTGTGCCGGCGCCTTCATGATTCGCCGGATAGCTCAGGAACATGCGGCTGCGGCCTGTTTGACTCGCAGATGCCTGTCCAGAGATCCCCATACTACCGCCAGATCGAGGAGCCCCAGTCTCTGATGTGCCCCTTGGCCTCTACCAAAATGTCGGCGTTGGTGCCTGGTTCCAATATCCTGGAGCTTGCGCGTGCGGCGGGGGGGCTCTTCGAGCCCCGCGAGGCCCTGCAGGCGCACTTGCTCGAGCTGCGCGCGCCGCGGCCCGTTCCCAGGCAATCCGCCGCGGGTGGTGTACATGGCCTATCGCCTCAACCCGCAGGCGCTGCAGGCAGCAGCCGCCCAGGGCCGCCCCCGCCCCCGCAGTCGCCGAGTCGCGCCAGCGCGCGCGGGCCGCGGTGGCTCCGCGAGCGCCAGCAGTGGCGCGCGCCCCGCGCTCTTGGCGGCGGCCGCAGCGCCGACGCGCGCTCCGCGGCGCCGGCCCCGCAGCCCGCAGCGGGGGGCGCGGCCGCGGCCCCCCCCGCCCAGAGGGCCCGCGGCGGGCGCCCCGAGGCGCAGGGCGAGCTGGCCCAGAGCTACGGCCTGCCGCAGGACGCGCTGGATCGCCTCCCGCCGATGGAGATGCAGCTCGCGCTGAAGCTCATTCCCGTCATTGCAATGGCGATCCTCGGCAATTCGTTCAATATTTGGCAGCTGATGGCGACGACATGCCACGCGCTGTTGGTGGCGGAGAGTTCGGCGATGGCGACAGCTGGGTTCACGGCAGGACGGGCGCGCGCGGCGGAGGCGCAGAGGCTTCGCGATCTTGGCGCAGCCGACCCCGCTCAGCATCGCGCTCTAGAGCTGGTCATTGGGCCCGCCTGCGTGCGGGTGTTCCTGCGGATCGCGCTGGCCGCGCGCGACGCGGGCGATCAGGTGGGGTTTCAACAAGGACGAGTGGGCGGCGATCTACGGCAGGCTCGAACCTATGGACATCGAAGCCCTGGCCATGATGATCCGCGGGCGCCGAGCGTCGCAGTGCTGGAAGGAGAACCAGGCTCGGATCACGGCGGCGATCAGCGAGCACGCCATCGAGGTCTGCTTCCCGAAGTGCGCCGAGCAGCTGGGGGCGGAGATCAAGCCTGGTCCCGCCCCGCGAGGCCACCTGGAGAGGCTGCTCCGGCTGGCCATGGATCAGCTAGCCTAGATGGAGCGTGTCGGCGAGCAAGAGGGCGCCGGCAGGCAGCAGGATGCCCACCAGAAGTGGCTAGTGAGAAAGATGTGGCCACTGGCGGCGGCAACGACGGAAGCCCAGTGATCGCTTCCCCGTGTGAGACCGCGGGGAGACCAGTGAATGATTCTTCCTCATCTGTGTTGTCTCCTTCCCTTTTCGGCGCCCGCGCAGGTTGCGGCCCCTCTTCCCCCTCAGCATAGTAGCAGCAGCAAGACTTCAGCACGTGTACAGCGCAGCACATAGCGAAGCTGAACCGAAGTAGATTTAAAACAATTCGAGAAACTCAATTTGATGGATCGTTTCAAACTTCTCGAATCGCACCGCAAGTGGTGGAGCGAACATGCAGCTCGGGGCTCCCAGGGAGGGCCCGCCATGGTTTGTTTGGATGTGCGCGCGGTGCAGGTCGTACATATCGCATGTGTTATCCTTCGATGTGTTCCACTGGTTGACCTTCGACCCGCGGCCCGAAGCAGCGACCGACCGACCGCTTTATCTTCGCGTCCTCCTCGCCCCCCCCCCCCGCCCCCCCTCTACCTCCCCCCCTGCCCGCCCGCCCGGTGCCTCTACGACGGGCTGTGCTCCGCCGTCTGCGTCCTGTACCCGGCGGGGGAGGACCTCCCAGCGGGGCCTGGCGGCTCTCCCCGCCGGCGGTGTCTCCGGCCTCCTCCTCGCTCTCCCGTCTCTTCGCGCCGTGGGTCGAAGAAAAACGAACGCGCCATCAACACGAATTCGTGGCGCTCCACGCGGGTCTCTTGGATCCGCGCTGGGCCCCCTCGGCGGCGCCTCCGGCCCCGCCCCGGGCGCACTCCGCGCGCCAGGGATGGGGGTCCAGCGCGGATCCAGGAAATCCGCGCCGAGAGCCACAAGTTCATGTTGATGGCATTTTTCTTTCTCGAGCCTCCTCGCGCCCTTGGGAAACGGGGTCATGAGGGAAACGGGGCTTGGACAGTTTTCGCCGTTTTCGCCTCCTCGGGGCCCTCCACAGGCCCCGGGACTGTCAGGAAACGATTCACGATGGAAATCTCGTGGGGAAGCCCCATGGTCCAGGACCCGTTTCCCTCAGGATCCGTTTCCCGTGCTGATCTCCAGCCTCCTCGCGCCGCGCGCCTCTACTCCTGGCTCTCCTTCCTGACCCGCTCCCGCCCCTCGTTCTTCCGCTCCTCTTTTCTCCTCGCCCCTACGGCGATTGGGGTCTTGGCGTCGCAAGACGTCGACGACGAAGACGACACCGGCAACGACGCCGAGGATCCCTGCGGCAGCGACGGCGGCGTGCCCAAGCGGCGTCGACGACGCCGTCGTCTAGCTCCGAGCCTTTGCTCCCCTCGGGGGGGCCAGCGGCTCCTGCTGCACTTTGTCGTTGCGCTGGCCATCTCAGGAATCCTCCCCCCTCTGGGGAGGGGAGGTTCAAGCCCGAATGTGTATTGCTTTCGGGCTGGAGGAGGAGGAGGAGGAAGAAAAGGAAGAGGGGGAGGAGGAGGAGGAGGAGGAGGAGGAGGATGAGGAGCAGGAGGAGGAGGAGGAGGAGGAGGAGGAGGAGGAGGAGGAGGTTTGAGGGAGAAGGAGGAGGAAAGGGGGAGGAGGAGAAGGAGGAGGAAGAGGAGGACCAGTGTAAACCCAAGAGTCATCAGCGACGCTGGGGTAATACATCGGTTCATTTCCACTGAGGGAACTGCCTCGTTGAAAGACATCCGTTTGAAGACTCTTAGGCATGCCAGAAATTGTCCTCGGGATTCCAATACCACGGATCAACCTGACTGCTACGTCTTGACGATCCTGAATCGTGCCAAAAGGCCAATCCTGGGACTGCAATGCCGCGAGCCAACGTATTGCGTCCTCATAATCCTGAAACCGTCCAAAAGACCTTGTCCTATACGCTGATCATGGGAATCCGTGAAACTCTCGTACTGTTGTTAAACGAATGTGCGCGGCGCCTTGGCGAGAGCCACATTTTGAAAAGGAACCGCCCTCAATGCGTGCAGCTCTGGCAAAATTTGAATACGAATGTGCGCGGCACCAAGCCGAGAGCCACATTTTGGAAACCACCCGCCCTTCATCTGCAAAACTGTTGCCACTTTACCTAGCTTCAGCGTCATACATGGTGAGGAAGTATCTGGCGAAACGCCTGGACTGCCCTAAAAACTGGCCTTGAGGTTCGACAGTTATAAGGAAACGGAGTAAAAGAAGAGGGAGACGAGGGATAGGTAGATTGTTGGTGATGATGATGCTGATGATGCTGCTGATGCTGATGCTGATGTTGATGCTGATGTTGATGCTGATGATAATTGATCATGGTGCTGGTGGTATGATGATAGTGATGATGGTTGTGACCATGATGATGATGGTAGTGACGATGGTGTTAAGGATTGTGAATATGATGCTGATGATGCTGATGATGAATTGGATTAGAATGAGGATGAGACTGATGAATGTGACGACGACGATGCTGCTGCTGATGATGATGGCGATGATGATGGTGATGCTGATGATGCTGATGATTATGATGAGGATGGTGATGGTGGTCGTTGTGATGATGGTGGTGGTGATCATGACGATGATGCTGCTGATGACGATGCTGATCATGATCATGACGATGACGCCGATGTTGATGATGCTGATGATGACTATAGTGCTGCTTGTGATGCTGATGTTGATGGTGATGATGCTGATGCTTATGATGATGGTGACGATGGTGATGAGTGTGATGATGATGAGGGATGATGTCGAGGTTGGTGCAGATAATGATGATGACGCTGACGATGATGATGAGCACGAGGAGGATGAGGATGATGATCAGGACGAGGATGATGACGATGCTTATCATGAAGACGATGACGATAATGATGATGATGATGCTGCTGTTGATGATGAAGAGGAGGATTATGATGATGGTGGTGGTGATCGTGATGATGGGGTTGTTGGTGATGATGCTGATGATGATGATGACGATGATGAGGCTGATGCTGATGATGCTGGCGCTAAGAATACGTACGATGACGACGCTGGCGATGATGATGATGACGATGTTGATGATGATGATGATGATGATGATGATGATGTTGATGATGCTGCTGCTGCTGGTGATGCTGACGCCGACTCTGATGCTTGTAATGATGATGATGACGATATTAGGGGTTATGCTGATGCTGCTGATGATGGTGAGGATGATACTGATGCTGTCGATGCCGACGACACCGCTGACCATGATGATGATGCTGATGCTGCTGATGGTGATGCATGTGATGGTGATAGTGATGATGATGATGATGTTGGTGGTGCTGGTCATGGTGATGCTGACGTTGTTGTTGGTGGTGGTGACGATTGCGACCACGATGGTGATGGTGATCCTGATGATGTCTATAATTATAGTGTCGATGGTGATGATGACGATAATGCTGATGCTGATAATCTTGATGATGATACTGATGTTGATGATGATGCTGATGGTGATTATGCTGAAGATGTTGATGATGCTGCTGCTGTGACGACAACGACGATTGTAGATTATGCTTGTGGATGGTGATGGTGATGACGACGCTGATGGTGATGCTGGTGATGATGCTGATGCTGCTGCTGCTGATGCTGCTGATGATGATGAAGCTGATCTTGATGATGATGATGATGATCATGGTGGTGATGATGATGATGCGGATGATGGTGAAGAAGAGGCTGCTGTTGAAGAGGACGATGATGATGCTTGCGATGGTGATGACTACACTGCTTCTGATGATGGCGACGATGGTGGCGATGGTGTGTATGGTCATGATGGTGATGATGGTGGTGGTGCGGGTGCTCCTGCTGCTGCTGATGATAACGATGCTGAGGAAGAGGAAGAGGAGGAGGAGGAGGAGGAGGAGGAGGAGGAGGAGGAGGAGGAGAAGGAGGGGGGAGGGGTGGAGGTACACGGGGAGGAAAGGAAACAAAGGAGGAGGAGGAGGGGCAGGAAGAGGATAATGAGTAGGGCCAGTATTAGGAGGAGGAGAAGGAGCGGTAAGAGGAGGGGGAGTAGGAGGAGGAGGAGGAGGATACGTAACATGCAGAAGAGCATGAGCAGTAGGAGGAGGAAGAAGAGGAGGAGGAGAAGTACCAGTGTAATCCCAACGGTCATCAACGATGTTGGAGTAAACCCTACCTTCAAACTCCCTCTTCATAGGTCTCTACAACGGTTCATTTCCATTGATGGAACTGCCTCGTTGGAAAACACCTGATTGCAGACCCTCAAACATGCCAACCATTGTTTTCGGGATTCCAACGCCACGGGTCAACCAAACTGTTGCGCCTTGACGATCCTGAATTTTGCCAGAACGCCACTCCTAGGACTTCACAACACAGAGACTCAACGTAACTGTTGCGCCCGCATTACCCTGACTCCTTTCAAAACACAAGTTCTGGTACGTTGATGGTGGGAAGTAGTCAAACTCTTGTACATTTGAAAACAAATCTGCGCCGCGCCCAGGCGAGAGCCACATTTTAAAAACCACCCGCCCTCAATCCGTGAAACTCTTGCACATGTTTGAAACGAATGTGCGCCTCAAGGCGAGAGCCACATTTTGAAAACTACTCGCCCTTAATCCGTGAAACTCTTTGCAAACGTTAAACGGATGTGCGCGGCGCTAATGCGAGAGCCACATGTTGAAAACCACTTGCCCTGAATCCGTGAACCTCTTGCACATTTTGAACACGAATGTGCGCCGCGGTAGGGCGAGCGCCACATTTTGAAAACCACCCGCCCTCAACCCGTGATGTTCTGGCAAAAGTTTGAAGCAAATGTGCGCCGCGCTAAGGCGAGACACACATGTTGAAACCCACCCGCCCTTCATTTGTGAAACTGTTGCCGCTTTGGGAGTTTCAGAGTCATAAATGGTGAGGACGTCTCAGGCGAAACGCCCGGCCCGCCCTAAAACATGGCCTTGGGGTGCTACAGGGAAAAGAAGGGACAATGGGAGGAGGGACATTGGGAGGAAAGGAATAAGTGATAAGGACAAGGAATGGAGGAGGTGGAAGAGGGACATTTGGAGGAGAGGAAGAAGAGGAGGAGGAGGAGGAGGAGGATAATGAGCAGGACTATGATTACGAGGTGGAGGAGGGGCGGGAGGAGAAGGAGGATGATGATGAGGAGGAGGAGAGCGACTTTTTGTATGAGGGGAGGAGGGAGAAAACGAGGGGAGGAGGAGGAGGACGAGGAGGAGGAGAAGGTCAGGGACATGAGGAGTGGGGCATCGGCACCGACGCCATGTCAAGCATCGCCACATGATCACCAAACGAAAGAGAGTCACGGGAGTATGAAGTGTGGATGTTGAGGAGCTGGGATCGGAGTAGCGATGCGAAGAGGGAACAATGATAGGAGGAGGAAGGACTGATTGGAGGATGAGGAGGGATATGTGGACCAGGAGGGGGGGGTGCAGGACGAGGAGGGGGTTGTGTGTGAATGTGTGTTAGTGTGTGAGGCTCCTTTTTTAGATCGCGAAGGGAAGCGGCCAGCTGACGGACCAGGGACCTATTAGCCTAAGTGACTGGTCTTGGCAAAGCATCTGCTGCCAGCTCATGCTCGCCCACGTGGTCTCTGGGGCAGCAGGCAAGCGCCCCTCCCGGTGGGGCGACTGCACGCCCGCCCTCCCCGAAGGCGTCTCCACCTGCTGAGGTTCCTACACAGGCTAGGGAAGGACGCGTTCGCCCAATGCCCCATGCGGCATTTAGGCGCCACGTGGCCAGCCCACCTGCCTGCCACGCCGGGAAGAAGTCGTAGTCTCCCCCCTGGCTGACCTTGTCGACACCGAAGGTGTCTTCGACCTCCCCGAGGTGCAGCCCCCGCCCTGTCCCGCCCCCGTCAAGCGGGACGTTGCTACCGTGCATTGTCCCAAGCCGGTCGAGCCAGACCCGAAGAAGGGGAAGGAGGAATGCACCATTGCTCACATAATGGTGCAACTCGCCCGGTCGCTGCACGACAATTTTGAGACGGCCTGGCGACAGTGGACGGAGGAGTGGCAGCAGCAGCGACAGAGCACCGATGGGCCCCACGACGTCCCCCTGGACCCGCGAGCCTGGACAGAAGATGATTGCAAGGTCTTCCTAAGCAGCATCTACGGCCGAAAGATCCCAGACGACGGAATACCGAAGGAGTGCTGATGGGCCTGTTTTCCACAATCACCATCAGAAGCTCGAGGGGAAGGGGGTCCTCCTCCTCCTCGACCTCCTCCTCCTCGTCCTCCTCCTCGTCCTCCACCTCCTCCCCCCCCTCCAGCTTGCGGTGATGGTGGTGGAAAGCAGGCCCATCAAGTGCCCGTGGGACGGGAGGCGCGCCGCCCTGGTACAGTGCCGCTTTCAATGCATGCTCCGCGTGCGGATCATGTATAAAAAATTCAGGGATTTAGAACTGAAAAAGCGATGAGTTCATGCATACATTTATTCATATATCAATCATGTATTAAAGATCCGAGATTAAAAAAACAACAAATCCTATGTATTAGCAACTGCCCTGTACACCTGGTTGCCTACCTCATCAGGCAGAAGGGGCGCAGTCCCATTCGGAAGGACAACCTCCTCGAGCAGTGGCCCTCCTGCCTGGGTTCCGACCATCCCCAGCTGTTCGCAAGCCTGGGCAAGAACCCAAACAGGCACAGTCAACAGCACCTCGCGAGATTCCTCGCCACACATGGGGTGCAGAGCCTGTCATTGCCAGAGCTGGCCTATATCCAGCCCGGCGCGGACGACCTTGACGGGGCGGACCCGAGTACCGCCGCAATGGCGACCCCCAACAGCAGAAAGGCCCCAGGCGCCTGGCCTGAGCGCCCACACCCATCGTGAGCACCGCCTGCTGCCGCAGGGCAGCGCCTCCACGGCCACGGCCCCGCCCGGTAGCAGACCCCCGCAGGGGAACCCTGGCCCGATGGCGGACGACAGTGCAGCAGACGTCGTACCTGCCGCGCGGTTGGAGGCGCAGCCTGCCAGCTCTGCACCCTCCGACGAAGCACCGCCCAAGCCCCCCCCATGCCTCTAGGCCTCCCAGATGGGGTCAGAGTAGATGGGGTCGGAGGATCGCGCCGCATCGCCGATGCATCGGCGACGCGGCTCGATGTGGGGCCCGATTTGCTTCATGTCGACGTCGCCGATGCCTCGCCGACGTCGACGATGCATCGCCAGTGCATCGCCGATGCATCGCCGATGCATCGCCGATGTATCGGCGATGTATCGGCGATGCGGCGCGATCCTCCGACCCGATCTACTCCGACCCCATCTAGGAGGCCTCTAATGCCCAGGAGGCCCGCGCAACCGCCCCGTCGCCCCCAGGTCAGCAGGCACCCGTTGGAAGTGGCGAGGTGGAGGTCGACCATGCGCCGGGCCTTGCCGACGGCAGCCCGCAAGGTGCCGATCCCCGGGCGCGCCCCCGCGCGGGGCCCCGCGCGGCTGACCGCGCCCAGGCGGCGGCCAGCAGCACTGACCCAGGAGACGCAGCGCGACCGGCTCCCCAGCCACCGCGAGACGATCAGGCCGCAGTGGCCATCGACGCAGCTGCGGCGGGCACAGGCGGATCCGGCCCCGGCGGCCGCCGCGGCGGCAGCGCAGCGATGGAGCATGCCGCGACGACCGAACCCAGAGAAGGACGAGCGCGCAAGTCGCCCAGGACGGGGGGGCGAGAGTACAGCGGCCAACCCCGCCGCATCAGGACTGAACAGGACTGAACGCGCCAGCGCCTGGGCCAACCCCGAAGAGTCGGGGGCCTTCTCAACCGCCGGCCCGCCCCGTGCCGGCTCGGAGGCGCGCGAGTGGCGCAGAGCTGCGCGGGCCGATCCAGGCTATGCCCGCGACGACGACCACGTCGACGCGCTGTGCGTTCGGCCCCGCCGGGTGATCACTTGGCAGCGGGCGTGGAACTTCAAGACCAACGCCCAGGAGACCTGGCCAGAAGTCGTCGACCGGCTAAAGCGGGAATGTGGCGCGTTCTTTGTCGACGGATGGAGCGGCCTCTGCGATGCCAGAGACGGCCGAGAGGTACGACGACGTCTGCAGGGAGTTCGTGGACGACCTCGCCCGCGCCTAATACTACATGCGCGGGTTCTGCAGACCGAGGGAAGTCCGGATGGACCGGGGGGCAGTCTGGGAACGTCCGCTCCGGCGCAACGGGCAAAGGCGCGACAAGGGGCGGGGCAGAGGGAAAGGCGACGACCAGGCTGGGCCAGGTGAGAGACGCGCCGACGCCACCGGGCCCAACAACGATCAATGGAGGTCGCTCCGCCCCGACCCGTCGGGCCTACCCGGCCTCTGAGGCCCGCGCACGGTCGCGCCGGGCAACGGCCAGCACCGAGCACCAAGCTTCCGCGCTGCCCTCCCCGACGACCAGGGTCGTCAACGCGGGGGTCGACCTGGGTGGCACCCTCGCTCGGCAACTGCCTGCCTCCCCAGGGCGCGCGCGTGGCCTTGCGGCCCAGGCGCTGCGCTCTGCTGCAGTGCGCGGCCCCGAGTCGCACAGGTTGCTGCACCAGTTCTGGTGCCTGTAGACCTGCCATGTGCTGTCAGCCCAGACAGCGCGTGGCATTCAATTGTTCCTGCCACAGTCCGCTCGCGCAGGTTGCCGCGCGGGTTAGGTGCCCTTGACCCGCCGCGTGCTGTTCGTCCAGACAGCGCGTGGCACTCGCTCCTTCGGCTGCGGTCCTTTCGCACACGTCACGGCACCGGTTAGGTGCTCCTGGACAGGCCGCGCACTATCCGCCCAGACAGCGCGTGGCATTCCACGGCTTCAGCCGCCGCCCTGCCACGCGTGTCACTTTGCCGGTTCGGTGCTCCGAGACTGGCCACGCACTGTCCACGCAGACAGCGCGTGGCCTTTCACGGCTTCTGCCGCAGCTTGGATGCCAGGCAGCTTCCCCGGACGGGCGCCTTCTCGGCCAGGGCCGCAGTCTGACGCCCGCCCAGCTCCGGCCCTGGCCGCCCTCCTCCTCCTCCTCCTCCTCCTCTTCCTCCTTGTCTTCTTCCTTGTCCTCCTCCTCCTCCTCCTCCTCCTCCTCTTTGTCCGCGACTTATCCTGCTCCCTGTCCTCCCCCTTCATCCGTTACGCACCTGCGCGGCGCCGCTGACAGCGAGGTGCTCCTGGCCTGCCCGTCCCGCTCCCGCCGCGCCCCCCCAGTCTGCGCGCTGTGCTGCGCGCCGCTGCTCGGCGCCGCGGGGTGCGAGCCGCCCGCGCCTTTGGCGCAGGCCGTGCGCACCTTGGCCGCCGCCGCCGCCGCCGTCGTGGGGGGAAGGAGGAAAGAGGGAGGAGGGGGGGAGTTCGTCTAGACCTCCTCGATGGGGTCGGAGTAGATGGGGTCGGAGGATCGCGCCGCATCGCCGATGCATCGGCGATGCGCCTCGATGTGTATCCCGATTTGCTTCACGCCGATGTCGCCCGTGCATCGCCGACGTCGACGATGCATCGCCTGTGCATCACCGATGCATCGCCGATGGATCGCCGATGCGGCGCGATCCTCCGACCCAATCTACTCGGGCCCCATCTAGGAGGCCTCTAGTTCGGTACAGTGGACACCCGTGCGCAGAAACACCCTGCTTGCCTCCAGAGTGCCCTTGGTTTCTTGTGTTTCGATGGTTTGGCTACGGTAGAGGGAAACAATTACTGAACACCCCCCCTCTCCCCCCCAAACTCAATGTTTGCACGCGCGGGGGAGACCGCGGTCGAAGTGCATCTCATCAGACCCAACGCCAATTTTGAACATTGGGGGGAGGGGGAGTCGGTGACTAATGAATGTGGCATGTGTTCGCTAATTTGTTCCGAGGCCTGCATGGAGCGCGTGACGTTCCCACACCAAAATTCAAGGGACGTCCTGGGTCTCAGGGTTGGGTGTCTTGTGGGATGTGTCTTGTGGTCGAGATCCTACTGTAGCACATCCTGGGAGCCATGTCTACTCTCTCAATTCCGTCTTTGGCAGTGGTTCGTGTCGACGAGCGTTTGCAGTCGATGAGATAGCGCCGATTTAGCGTCTGCTGGCGTCGGCTAGCGTCGATTTAGCGTCGACCAGCGTCGATTCGCAATAGCCGACAAGATGGTACGGTAGGCTCCCATACGTTGCCACCGACGGGGAGGGGGCACGATGAGGACGAGGATGCGGAATCGTATGGGCATGATACAGATGAGGGTGAGGGTGAGGATGCGGTGCGTGCGGTGTGTGTTTGTGAGTATGCAGCGGTTTCGATCCGACGCCCTTGTCCAAAGACGTGCAGTGTGCGCACGTTCCGAGTTCGCGTTCGCGTGTGTATGCGCGCGGGGGAGTGGCGCCTTCACGTATGGCAACGTACAGGACGCTTCAATGAGTCCAGGCGCGCACGGGGTGCCAGCCCTGCAACCCCCATTGAAAGACACGCGGGATGCTTGACTTGCTCGCAAAGGCATGGGACGGGCATCCAACCCCATGAATGCGCAGTGGAAAACGCGCGTATGCATGCCAACACGTCGAAGACACGTGGCGGGATTGGCGCTCTTCGAATTGGTTCCTAATGTCTATCTTTCAGTGCCCGAACATTCGTCGGGCTGGACGGGATGAGCCCCCAATTGATTCCCAATGGAAGCGACACCAATTGATCTCCTATCGAAGCCCTGCTGCACGCACGTTTCATGTTGACATGCGCAGAAGGGGTGGGCTTGGCGCCACGTGTATGCAGTTCGTGTTGAAGGACAGTCTGGACGCTTCGCGAAACCCCATTGGCCCATCCAGAAACTGTGCCCAGGCGGTTTGCCCTGATCACGGATGCCGAGGAGCATGCAGTGGGCAAACAGGGTTTGGGGAACCATCATAGCACACTAGGGGGATGATGGATGAGCAATCGTCGTCGTCGGTTTAGGAGGAGGGGGCGGAGGAAGAGGAGGGGGCGGGGGAGGAGGAGGGGGAGGAAGAGAATGAGGCGGAGGAGGATGAGGCGGAGGGAGACGGACGAGGAGAAGGAAGCGGAGGAGGGGGGGAGAGGAGGAGGAAGGGGAGGGGGAGCAGGGGGAGCAGAAGGAACATAAGAGCATGAGGAGGAGGAGGAGGGGAAGGAGGAGGAGGGAGGAGGAGGAGGAGGAGGAGGAGGAGGAGTGGGAGGATGTGGACGATAGGGGGAGTGGTGGGAGGGAGCTAGGAGGGGGCAGACGGGTGGAGGAGGAACAGAAGGATGATGAGGATTATATTGATGCTGATGTTGATGCCGCTGCTGATGGTGCTGATGATGATGATGATGTTGCTGCTGGTGATGATGATTATGATGAGGGTGCTGGTGATGCTGATGCTGAGGAGGCTGACGATGATGCTGATGCGGATGATGAGGATGATGCTGCCGATGCTTATGCTGCTGCTGGTGAGGATGCAGCTGCTGATGAGGATGCAGCTGCTGATGAGGAGGCAGCTGCTATGATGGTCATGCTGATGACGATTATGCTGATGATGCTGTTGATGATGCTGATGATGTTGATGCTGATGCTGATGCTGATGCTGATGCTGCTGCTCCCGATGATGATGATGCTGCTGCTGTTCATGAGGCGGAGGAGGGGGAGGAGGAGGATGCGACAGATGAGGGGGAGGAGGAAACGGAACAGGAGGAGAAGGAGCATCAGGATGATTCTGAGTCTGAGGAATGAACGGACGAGGTGGACCAGGAGGACGACGACGAGGAATAGGTGGAGGATCATGGCGGACAGAAAGGCCTCAGGCCTCTTCGATGCCATCGGCGTTCTCTTCGGATGTCTCTTGGAAACGTGTTGGGGGTTCGCTTGGGGCGTTCCTGGGATCTTGTGACGGTCCCAGGTTCATAATCGGAGCGTTTCGTTGCCTCGTGTGGGGTTCTTGGGGCTTTTTGATGGCCTCTCGGGAGCCTATCTGGGACGGGGGCCTTTCGGAGCTTTTTTAGCGCCCTTTGGGGTCCTGTTGGGGCAACCGTGGGAACTTTTTGGGCCTTCTTGGGGCCATCTTGACCGAGATTGACTACATGGACACGGGATCTTCAAGTAGGGTCGCCCCTACAGGAGGCCAACATGGGCCCCAAGCCTGAATGCCACCATTGGTTTGTGCCTTCTCGCCGATGCTTTGTTGGACGCTCGAATGGTTCGCGGGGCTCCCCGTAGAGGGAGGGGGTCGGTGGTGTGGTTATCCCATCCCCGAAAGGGAAGACACGACGTGCTTTAGATTACCTCCGCCCATAGGGCTGGTGGGGCTCAAGCCAGAATTATTGAATTATTGGTGGGGGATCAGGTGGCCGCCCTCCCCAATGCATATTGAGTCACCGCGAGCATTGGGTCTCGAGCTGCCGCAAGCATGTGTTGTGAACACAACTTGCCTGGGGTCGGGAGTGGGTGGGCGGGGAGGGCCCTTCCGGTTGGATTGTGCTGCTCTTCGTAGACTTAGTCGTAATATTGGTCGCAATAGTGGTAGTGTGAGTGGTAGCAGTAGTGGTAGTGGTCGTAGTAGTAGTAGTAGTAGTAGTAGTAGTAGTAGTAGTAGTAGTAGTGGTAGTAGTAGTAGTCGCATCAATCGCAGTCGTAGCAGTACTCGTAACAGTAGTAGTAGCAGTAGTAGTAGTAGTAGTAGTAGTAGTAGTAGTAGTAGTAGTATTCGTAGTAGTAGCAATAGTCGTAGTAGTAGTAGTAGTAGTAGTAGTAGTAGTAGTCGTCGTAGTAGTAGTAGTAGTAGTAGTAGTAGTAGTAGTAGTAGTAGTAGTAGTACTAGTAGTAGTAGTAGTAGCGTTCGTAGTAGTAGTAGTAGTAGTAGTAGTAGTGGTAGTAGTAGTAGTAGTAGTAGTAGCAGTAGTAGTAGTAGTAGTAGTAGTAGTAGTAGTAGTAGTAATAGTAGTGATAGCAGTGGTGGTAGTAGTAGTAGTAGTAGTAGTAGTAGTAGAGTGGTGGCGTAGGGGTAGTAGCAGTAGCAGTTGTAGCTAGTAGTAGTAGTCGTTAGTGTAGTAGTAGTAGTGTAGTCGTCGTCGCGTCGTCGTCGCGTCGTTCGCCGTCGTTCGTCGTGTCGTCGTGTCGTGAGGGTGTTATTCGTAGTATTCGTCGTAGTAGCCGTCGTAGTAGTAGTAGTAGTAGTAGTAGTAGTAGTAGTTAGTAGTAGTAGACGTAGCAGTAGTAGTAGCAGTAGTAGTAGCTAGTAGTAGTAGTAGTAGTAGTAGTAGTAGTAGTAGTAGTAGTAGTAGTAGTAGTAGTAGTAGTAGTAGTAGTCGTAGAAGTAGCAGTAGTAGTAGTAGTAGTAGTAGTAGTAGTAGTAGTAGTAGTAGTAGTAGTAGTAGTAGTAGTAGTAGTAGTAGTAGTAGTAGTAGTAGTAGTAGTAGTAGTAGTAGTAGTAGTAGTAGTAGTAGTAGTAGTAGTAGTAGCAGTATTAGTAGTAGTCGTAATCGTAGTAGCAGTAGTGGTAGTAGCAGTCGTAGTAGTAAGTGGTAGTAGTAATAGTAGTAGTAGTAGTAGTAGTAGTAGTAGTAGTAGTAGTAGTAGTAGTAGTAGTAATAGTAGTCGTATCAATCGCAGTCGTAGCAGTACTCGTAGCAGTAGTAGTAGCAGTAGTAGTCGTAGTAGTAGTAGTAGTAGTAGTAGTAGTAGTAGTAGTAGTAGTAGTAGTAGTAGTAGTAGTAGACGTAGTAGTAGCAATCGTAGTAGTAGTAGTAGTAGTAGTAGTAGTAGTAATGCCAGGATCGTTGGGTTCAGACTCTGTCCGTGCTTCAGACTCCGCCCCCTGGGTGAATCGGGGCCCCGCCGTCATCCGTCGCCTATTGGGGTTAGCTTGGAGCCATCGCGGGGGCACATTGGGATCGCGGGGTCAACTTGGGGTGCCTGGGCAGGGCTGTGCATCCGCATTTGCATGAGACACCTTCGCCATTGAGTGCCTTTGTTTCAAGCCAGCTATGTCTGCGGGGCTCGCCTCGTCTTTTTCCTCGCTCTTGTGCCCCTCTCCCACCTGTCGTCGTGCTGCGCGTGGTATTCGTCGTAGAGCTCATGGTGTCCGTCGTGCTGCTCGTGGCACCCGTCGCGCTGCTCTTAACTCCTGGAGCGCCGGTTAACTGGGCAGTGTGGTGCGGGCTGATGTGTCTCCAGCGGTCTGGTGCGAGCTATCGTGTCCCTGGCAGCCTGGTGCAAGCAATCGTGCCCAAGGCTGTCTGGTGAAAACTATCGGGTCCCTGGCGGCCTGGTGCAAACTATCGGCGGTCTGGTGCGAGCTATCGTGTCCTCGGCAGTCTGGTGCAAGCTGTCGTGTCCCTGGTGGTCTGGCGCAAGCTATGGCGTCTCCGGCGGTCCGGTGCAAGCACTGATGCGAGCTATCGTGTCCCCGACGGGCTAGTGCGAGCTATTGCGCCCCTGGCAGCCTGGTGCAAACTATCATGTCCTCGACGGTCTGGTGCAAACTATCGTGTCCAAGGATGTCTGGTGCGAGTTCTCGCGTCCCCGGCAGTCTGGTGCGAGCTAAGCTATCGAGTCCCCGGCGATATGGTGCGAGTTATCGTGTCCATGGCGGTCTGGTGCAAGGTATCGCGTTCAAGTCGGTCTGGTGCAAGCTATCGTGTCCCAGGCAGTATGATGCGCGATGGCTGCTCGTGGTGGCACTCGTCGTGCAACTCATGAGATTCGTCGTGCTGCCCGTGGTATCCGCCGTGGTAGCCACGGTTCTTTTCATGGTAGCCGCCGCGCTACGCGTGGCACTCGTCCGAAAGCTCATGGTGTCCGTCATCTTGCTCGTGGTGCCCGTCGTGCGGAGTGGAGTTGGATTTGGGGTCTGTGTCAGAGTTGGTGCGGTCGCGAGGCAATAGTGTCCTCGGATCTCGGATCTGCTGTCGGATCTGGCGCTGGAGCTGGTGCATGGGTCCGAGCCGGACCTGGCGCCGTGACCGTGGAGGTGTTGCCCCGAGACGTAGAGCCCGCGCGCGGCGTCGGAGCGGGCGCGCTGCTGCTGCAGCTGCCACTGCTAGTGCTGTTGCTGCTTAGCTTCGCCGTGAGATCGCATATAGGCCAGCACATCCAAAATAGCCAGGGCAGCCGGGTCAGCGGCAGGTTGGTGGTTTGTTGTTGCTGCTAGGCTGGTACATCCCAAATAGCAATTACTGCAGGGCCAGCGGTACGGATCTTAGGGGGGGTCGTGATTAGGGGGGTCGTGTAATGTAACGACGCTCCAAAAGGGTATTTCTTGACATGCGGGCTGCCCGCCCCCTCCTCTTTGTTTTTTTCCAAGGGCATTCCGTGACAGACAGCGCAGCATCTTTCTTTTTTCTTTTTTTTCTTTTTTTTTTTTTTTTTTTTTTTTATTTTCTATCTTTCTCTTTTCTTTTTTTTTTTCTTTTTTTTTTTGTTTATTTCTTTCTCCTACTTATTTTCTTTTTTTTTCATTTTTTTTTTCTTTTTTTGTTCTTTTGTTTTTTGTTTTCCTTCCAAGGGGTATTCCGTGACATAGCAGACCTGCCTTCGCAGAGCCATGGTCGTAATTCTCGGGGGTCGTGTCTTGCGAGTCCGGGGCAGACGCCCTCCGGGAGGCGTCGGCGGATAGGCCCGTACGTCCAGAACGGATGGGTAGTCAGTAGGGCGCCTTTTATATTGGTTAATATTTTCCCCGCGGCCATGCTGGATTAATAAATCCTCTGGTGCGTTGTCGTCAGATGCCCTGGGGCCTTGGGGCGGATCTAAAATGGCGTTCAAGATGCCGTTCCATCTTGATACCGTCGGAGGGGGGGCAGAGCTGCAGTGGGAGTCGGTGGCGGAGTCGGGGCCGTTTGATATCGGAGTGCCGAGCTGGTGGAGGCTGGAGGTCGACAGGTCGGGGTGGGAGTGGGAGGCCGCACGCTGGAAGCTGGCAGTCGGAATGCTGAGGAGGAGGAGGAGGAACATGTGAACGAGGGAGCAACAAGAGAATGAGGATACGGAGGAGGACGAGGTGACGGAAGAGGGTCAGGAGGGAGAGAGCACGGTTCGGTGGAGGTGGAGGTGGGCGCTGAGGAGGGAGGAGGAGGAGGAGGAGGAGGAGGAGCGCCAACCGACTGAAGAAGAGGACGACAGAAGAGCGGACACGGAGCGAAGTGCGGCCACGGGACGACCGAAGAGACGACGGACGAGAGAGAGAGAGAGAGAGTCCCAGTCCACACCGCTGACGGCAAACAAGCACCTAGCTGTTTATACCCGACAGCTCCGCTGACGGAAAACAAGCACCTAGCTGTTTATACCCAACAGCCCCGCTGACGGAAAACAAGCACCTAGCTGTTTATACCCGACAGCGCCGCTGACCCCACAAGAGATCAACCCAGCCAACCGACTAAGGAGGAGGAGGGGGGGTCCGCATGAGTCCTCGGGAGGAGGAGGAGGAGGAGGAGGAGGAGGAGGAGGAGGAGGAGGAGGAGGAGGAGGAGGAGGAGGAGGAGGGCGGCGGCCCCCAGAGGCCTGAGGAACTCCCTGGAAATCCCTAAGTGCCCCCAGAGGCCTCCAGAGGCCAGAAACGGGGCGAAAACGCCAAGAAACCGTCCGAAAACTCTCCCCTCCTCTCTATCCTCGAGGGCCGGGAGGCGCTGCCTGGTGTCGTCGCTGCTGCCGCTGCTTCTTCTGCCGCCCCAGAACTCCGACGACTCGTTTTTTTGAGTCGCCTGCCCCCCGGAGCTCTCGACCCCTGGACCCATTTGTCGGGGCTTGGACTGGGATCGCCGCCCGTGGTCCTAGTCGTTGGAGGAGGTCTGGGGTGTGCCTTCTTCTCCAGGGCGGGTTTCTCACCTCCCCCTCCCCTCTCCCGCCCCTCTTCCTCCCCCCGCTAACTCCCCCTGCTGATGCTCCCCTCCCCCCTTTCCCCTCCCTTTTCTTCCTCCCCCCCATCACGCCCACATCCCCCCCTCCCTCCCTGCCTCCCTCCTTTCCCCTCCCTGGCAGCTTCCCCTCCCTCTCCGGGGGGAGCGGCGCGCGCCGCGCGGGGAGCGCGCGCGGGGCGGCGCAGGGCCCAAGAGGCCCTCCACGCCACGGCCGGCCTTTCCGCGGCCGTCGCCGTCGAGGTCCCGAGCCTCCAGGCGCGGCCGCGGAGGGGAGAGGGGAGGGGAGAGGGGAGGGGGAGGGGAAGTGGGGATAGGGGGGGAAATGTGGAGGTGAAAGGCGAGGGAGGGGAAACGGGAAGCGGCGGCAAGGGGAGGAGGGGGATGGGGGGAAGGGAGAGGAGCGGAGGAGGGGGGGAGGGGGAAATGGGGGGGAGGACGGGGGGAGAGGGAGAGGGGGGAGGAGGAGGGCGAGGCCGGAATTGCAGCGAAATGCGTATCCGAAAGAGGAGGGCGAGGGAGGAATGGGAGAGGAGGGGAAGGAGGGAGAAGTGGATGGGGGAAGGGGGAGGAGCTGCAGCAGGGGCAGAAGCGAGAGCAGCGAAAGCACCGCAGGCGGGAACAGCCGGAGAAACTTGTTTTGGGGGAGTGCAGAAATCTGTGTGAATTGCATATTGCGTTGGGTGTCTCGTTTTCTTGCTCTGAATTAATTAGGCGTCTCGAAATAATTCGAGACGCTCGAGACACTGCAAAAAGAAAGCTCGCCAGAACAGTCAGTAACACAGCTCAAATTCGCTGGCGATGCGCCGAGCTCTCTCGTGCGAGCCGATCTTGCACTTAAGCGCGGCGGCAAGCTTGGGGGCCAAGACCCGCAGGCCGTACTCGCCTTTCTTCTGGCCTTTGATGACCTTCTTCGCGGCAGCAATTTGTTTTTTTTGACAACTTCCCCATTCTCTCCAGGGTGGATTTCCTGCCGACGAGCTTCGCTTTTCCCTTGCATGTGATCTTCTGCGGGGGCAGCTTGGCCTTCTTGCGCTTGAGCGCGGCGACCTCCTTCACCCTAACCTTAAGCTTCGCGTCCCGCGCCATGCCCAAGCGCAGCACCGCCAAGTCTTTCTCCAGTTCCGTCCTGGCGAAGTCTACCCGCCGCTGGAAGACCTATACCAATTTTGTTTACGAAACGCCCTTGGGGCCCCAGGGGCGTTGCTGAAATGCCGCGCTTCCATGTCCCTTGATGATAGCCCCCAGTGGGGCCATCTGAGCTTTTCTGGGGAATCTCGGGGGTCATCGCCTCCGGGACCGCCCCAAGAGGCTTTGACGATTAAGCAGCGCTGTTTCTCCGCGAGTTTGACATTTGTCGTCTCTTCGACGATAGTCGCCCCTGGCTGGCTGGAACCGGGGCCGTCGAGATATCTGGGGCCGCCGCAACGGAACCCAGATAACTCCCGATATCGCCGCCGAGAAAGTTCTGGGACCCCCCCCAGAGCTTCCACAGAAAGCTCGCCCCCTTTCAAAAAAACGACAACCTACAGAAAGTTTGCACCTCCGCCCGCCTGTCGGGGCCAGGGGTGAGGAATCAAACGCGCCTCATGTACAACCGCCTTCGGGAAATATTTTGGACGTGCAGGCCTATCCTCGATTTTCGGCTTTACCCGCCTATCGGGGCCAGGGGTGAATAATGAAACCCGTCTCTAGTGCGACCGCTTTCGGGTAGCATTTTGTGCGTACCGGCTTGTCTTCGATATTCAGATCCGAGGGCCTATCGGGGCCGGGTGTGTGAGAAAAACCCGTTTCAAATCCAACCACGTTTGGGTCGTCAGACCCTGCCAGATTTTACAAGAGTAGCCCCTTGGATACAAAGGGTTGCCTTTCAATCACAAACGCACGCACGTGCGCACGCCTGGAGGGGCCCCGGGTTGTGGTCGAACAAGCCCGGGGCGTCTGCTGCAATGATCGTGACGTTGAGCTTCTTGCTCAACTTGTAGAGCTCTTCCGAGAGATCGAAGTTGCGAGCCACGGCCCTGGACTCACCCACGTACACCTTTTTATGCTTGGTCTTGCTCGCCTTTTCTAAGAGACCCGTGAAAGTTGACCTCAAGGGAGGGGGGGCAGGTGGGGAGCAGCGCGACAGAGATGGAGGTATAGGCGTAAAGAGGAAGGGGCGCCGGGGCCGCACGAGGAAGAGGAAAAAAAGGAAGAGGAGGAGGAGGAGGAGGAGGAGGAGGAGGGTGAGGCGGAGCCGGAGGTGGAGGAGCACAGGAGGAACGGAGGCCGGGGGCCAGAGGCAGCGGAAGGGGAGCGGAAGATGAACGGAGCAGGGACGGAGGAAGAGGAGAAAGACACGTAAAGGACACTATAGAGAATTGGTCCTAAATGGGGGGCCCTTTAGCCCCAAAGTCCCCGACCTTAGCTCAAGCGGCAAAGTACCGCTGATGACGTCGCAGACGAGCTCGACTGGCGTGCTCTTGGTGGCCCCTGCCGCGGAGAGGGCACTGTCGATCTGCCTTTTCTGGCTGCCTAAAGGGTTTTTCGCATTTGTTTTCGAGCTCGTCCGGGAATATGCGAAAACTTTGCCTTTGGGCATCCCGGCTGCGTTGGAGCACCGCCTGGCACGCGCGTAGTACAAAAAACTGATTCGGCCCAGACGGCTGCAAGTCGGCGGCGAGCGAGGGGGCAAGTGAGAAGGAGAAGGCCATCTCAGAAGGCGGCGGAACTTCCCAGAAGCCCTCGCGCCTTCCGAGATGTCGTTTGTGTCTTCGGAGAGGGCTTAGGAACCTTCTCAGAAGGTTGGAGGCCATCTGAGCCTTCTGGGATAGGTGAGCCCCTACTCACTTCCCCCCTGGGCTCGCCGCCAGGCAAAGACTAACGCGAATTTGACACTCTGCGAATCCGCGCTAGGCAGTCGAACAGAAAAACTTAGCGAGGGAGACGAAGGGACGCAAGGAGGAAAGGGGGGATCCAGGGGAAGAATGGGGCGAGAGAGGGGGGGAGAGCGGGGAGAGGAGTCGCCAAGGGCGGACGGCCCTTTCGGAGTTCGTGATGTCTCCCTAGACTGGGCTTGCGCTTAAGGAACCTGCCTGTTTGATTGAAAGAATTGGGCGGGTATGTCAAGATTTCGCCCCATTCGCGCCCGTGCCCGCCCCCAGGGCGCAACTTGTGGCTATGGCGCAACCCATGGTGCAACCGCATATGGCCCAAGCTATGGCGCCGCCTATAGTGCATCCACTTATGGCCCAACCTACTGCGCAACATATCAATCACACTATGGCGAACGAGTGGAATCCTACGCGGACTCAGATTCGACCTCACCATCCCTGGGGGGGTCGATCCGCGAAATTGCCGCCTCTTTCGAAGGTTGCTGGGGGAGGCGGGAGGGCGGGGCCTCACGCGGACTCAAAGTAGACATCGCCATCCCTGGGGGGCTGCGATCTGCGAAACTGTCTCCACCTTCGTGGTCCCATCAGAGCTCCACCGTTCAAACTCAAGGTCCCAGTGGCAACGTTCGCATGTGGAACCCCGGCCATTTAGGCACATTCCTCGCGCGATCCGTAGCCCTATGGAGAGTTCCACGTAAAACCCCCGTGGCAAAGTGCGCATGCGGACAACCGCATGTTTCTGGACACCGTTCACGCACTTCGTGGCCCCACTGGGGGTCCCACCTAAGCGCGGGCATTCATTTGTCATTGATATCCGTGCGGCTGAGGCGGCAATGTGACCATGACTTGTCACGCCTGCGGGCATCGAGCCAAAACGAATTGCCGTCATGCGCTTTTAGGCTTACAGCAGGAAAAGAATATGGCCTAGTCCCTAGTCCAGCTTCTGATTGTTTTCGGGCAGTGTTTCGCTATTGGGTTGCAGCAGTTGTCGAACATTTTCCAATCAGAATCGCTTCCTGGGGGCTGACTTGAACCCGTCTCAACTAACGAATGGGCAATGAGAACAATGGAAGAGAAAAGGGAAATGTGTTGGGAGGGGGACGAAAAGGAATTACATTGTATATGGTGATGATGATGATGATGATGGGGAGGAGGAGGAGGGGGAGGGGGAAGAGGCGGAGGAATCAGAGGGTGATGATGAGGAGGACGAGGAGGGCGAGGAAGGGGGGGGAGGACAAGGAGCAGGGATGAGAAGCTGAGATGAGGTATGTTGGAAATCAAACCCACCCGGCCTCTTTTGCGGCCTTCGTGTTGGCTTGTAAGGCTATAGGATGCGACGTGGCGACAAGGCAAACACAATGTCAAAACCTTCCGTTGGGTTTGTGGACGGTTCGGGCCTCTCAGGGGCAACCCTGTGAAATTGTGTAGCCACCTCGGCCCGTCTCAGCGTTTCTCACTGGGCCTCTTGGAGGCATGCTGGAGGCCATATCATACTCAGCGTTCCTCATTGGGCCTCAGGCGGCGCTGTATGGGCGATGGCCCCCTTGCCCAGGCATTCGGGCAGGGGAATGAGGAATAGGCTCGAGGGGGCCAACCGCGCGTTGGTCAAGAAGACCCCGCGCGTTGCGCGCTGGACCCCGCGCTTCCCCGGGGGGGGGTCCCCCCTCCCTGTTCCCCGGCGTCTCGCGCGAGACCCCGCGCAAACCCTCTCTCCCAGGAGGGGGGGAGCGCACTCAGTGCGCTCCCCCCCCTCCTGGGAGAGAGGGTTTGCGCGGGGTCTCGCGCGAGGACGCCTGGGAACAGGGGGACGGGAAGCACGGGGTCCAGCGCGCGACGCGCGAGCTCGTGAAAAGACCCCGCGCGTTCAGCGCTGAACCCCGCGCTTCCAGCTCCGGGGGGGCGAAAAGACCCCGCGCGTTCAGCGCTGAACCCCGCGCTTCCAGGTCCGGGGGAGCGAAAAGACCCCGCGCGTTCAGCGGGACTCGTGCCGTGCGTTGCGCGAGACACAAAGACCGCGACGACGACGACGACGACGACGACGACGACACGACGGGCGACGACGACGACGAATGACGGCGAGGAAGAAAGTTGCCGAGGGGGGGGGGGGTGTAGGGGGGGGGGGGGGGGGGGGGGGGGGGGGGGGGGGGGGGGGGGGGGGTGTGCGTGTGGTGCCGCCAGCCCGGGACGACGACCCCCCCCCCCCCCCCCGACGACGACGACGACGACGACGACGGACGACCCCCCCCGACGACGGACGACGACGGCGGACGACGACGACGACGACTACGACGACCGACGACGACGCGACGACGACGGACGACCAGAAGAACGGGACGACACGACGACGACGAACGCGACGAGTGAAAGTGCGGAGGGGGGGGGGGGGGGTGCTGCGTGGGCGCCGTGCAAAGCCAGAAGACGGACGGACGACGACGAGACGCGACGACGACGACGACGACGAGACGAACGCGACGAGTGAAGTGAAAGTGCCCACCCGAGAGGGGGGGGGGGTGCCTGCGTGGGCGCGTGCAAGCCGGACGACGAGGACGACGACGACGACTCTTTACGACGGACGACGACGCAAGACGACGACGAACGACGACGACGACGACGACGACGACGACGACGACGACACGACGACGACGAACGACGACGACGGACGACGACGACGACGACGACGAACGACGACGACGGACGACGACGACGACGACTACGGACGACGACGACGACGACGACGACGACGACGACGACGACGGACGACGCACGACGACGACGACGTCCGACGACGCGACGACGACGACGACGACGACGACGACGACGACGACGACGACGACGACGACGACCGACGGACGACGACGACGACGACGACGACGACGACGACGAACGACGACGACGACGGACGACGACGACGACGACGACGACGACGACGGACGGCGCGACGACGACGACGACGACGGCGGCGCGACGACGACGACGGCGGCGCGACGACGACGACGACGATGACGACGACGACGACGACGACGACGACGACGACGACAACGACGACTGACGATGACGACTGATGACGAGGACGACGGCAACGATTTGAGTGACGACGACGACGACGACGACGAGGACGACGACGACGATGGCGACGACGACGACGACGAAGACGACGATGACCACGACGACCACGACCACGACCACGACGACGACAACGACGACGACGACCACGGCGGCGACGACGACTACCACGACGACGACGACGACGCCGACGCCGACGGCGACGGCGACGACGATGACAAAGACGACGACGACTGATGACGACGAGGACGGCGTCGACTGATGACGACGTCGACGGGGGGGGTGCTGCGCAAGCGCCGTGCAGCAGGCCCCATGCCTGGGCGGGGACGGGGACGACCTACGACGACGACGATTTCGACGACGACGAATACGACGACCATCGCGACGAAGTCCCACGACGTCGACGCGACAACAACGACGACGACGTCCACGGACGTCGACCACCGACGACAACGACGACGACGACGACGGCGGCGACGACGACGACAACAACGACGACGACTACGGTGACGACGACGGCGACGAACACGACGACTCGTTGACGACGATTTCGACGTGGACGACGATGACGCGATGACGACGACAATTCTGATTCCGACGGCGGTGGCGAGCAACTCGACGACGAGCGACGGGCACCTAGCAACTCGACGACGAACGACTCGTGGACGACGGGTGACGACGAGCGACGAGCAAGTCGACGACGACGACGACAACGACGACGACACGCGGACGATGACGACGATCCACGTCGAAGGCGACTGCGACGACGAACGACGAACGACATGAATTACGCATTCTGCCCCCCTCCCAGGGATGGCGCGGCCCAACCTGTGTTCGCAGCCCCCCCCCAGGGATGGGGAGGTCTGATCTGTGTCGGCGTAGGACCCCATTCCGCTGGACCCCCCAGCGCAGCCTTTGAAAGAAGCGACAGAATCGCTGATCGCAGCCCTTCAGGGATGGCGAGATCTAGTCTGAATCCGCGTAGGACTCCACCCCGCTGAACCTCCCAGGAACTTTCGACAGCTGCGACAGTGTCGCAGATCGTGGCCCCCAGGGATGGCGAGGTTTCATGTACGTCCGCGTGGAGCCCCGCTCCGCTGCCCCCCCTCCCTTCCCCAGCAGCCCTCGGAAGTGGTGACAGTTCCGCAGATCACAGCCCCCCTAGGGATGGCGAGGTCTAATCTGAGCTCGCGTGGGACTCCAGTCCGCTGCCCCTCCCGGGCAGCTTTCGGAAGTGGCGACAGCTTCGCAGATCGCAGCCCCCCAGGGATGGTGTAATATGATTCCGCGTAGGGCCCTGCCCCGCTGCCCCCCCTCAGCAGCCTTCAAAAGTAACGACAGTTTCGCAGATCGCAGCCCCCCAGGGATGGCGAGGAGGGGGGAAGAGAGGAGGGAGGCGGGAAGGAGGGAGACGCGACCCCACTGCTTTTATTCAAAATTAATACCCAACGCAGGAGGGTTGGGAATAACGCCGCGAATGAAACGCAACGATTGTTTGCCAGTGCGAGTCAGAGTGAGGTGAGCGAGCTGTCATTGATTGTCAATGGCGGCGTGGCTGAAGTGGGATTCCGCGCTGCAGATGGCTGTTGCTGCTTATTTGTTATGTGTTGCCGCCGCCTCCCCCCCCGCGCGACCCGCCCCGCGAACCGCCCGCGACCCGCCCCGCGACCCGCCCCGCGATCCGCCCGCGACCCGCCGCGACTTTCCCACGACCTACCTTGCGACCCGCCCGCGACCCGCCCCGCGACCCGCCCGCTCGCGACCCGCCCGCGACCCGCCCCGCGACTCGCCCGCGACCCGCCCCGCGACCCGCCCGCCCGCGACCCGCCCGCGACCCGCCCCGCGACTCGCCCGCGACCCGCCCGCTATCCACCCGCTCGCGAGCCGCCCGCGATTCACCCCGCGCCCACCCCCTCACTCTCATCCGAAATTGCGGGATGATACATATCTACCATGATTTCGTCGGTTAGGCTCGGGCAACAATCAGGAAAGCTGCCGCCCAGCGGCCCGGCATCAGCAGGATGGCAGATGAGCTTTCCGCTCCGACGCATGCGACCACGCAGCCAGAGTGGGTCAGAGAGCTCCTCGCGGCGTCGCAGAAGCTCGTGAAGCACGACGCGCTCTCGAAAGACGGCCAGGAGGCGAAGAACCGCTTCGTCCAGCTCGGGTTGGCGGGCGAATGCATTCCCGGCGGAAGCTTTGCGAAATTTATGTGGAAGCCGGCGGATATTGAATTTCCTTATTAATTATCCTGATTGTTATCTTGTGGGGGAGTGCAGAAACTGTCGCGGGCCCTGCCCGCGACAGATTTCTGCACTCCCCCAAAACAAGTTTCTCCGGCTGTTCCCGCCTGCGGTGCTTTCGCTGCTCTCGCTTCTGCCCCTGCTGCAGCTCCTCCCCCTTCCCCCATCCACTTCTCCCTCCTTCCCCTCCTCTCCCATTCCTCCCTCGCCCTCCTCTTTCGGATACGCATTTCGCTGCAATTCCGGCCTCGCCCTCCTCCTCCCCCCTCTCCCTCTCCCCCCGTCCTCCCCCCCCATCTCCCCCTCCCCCCCTCCTCCGCTCCTCTCCCTTCCCCCCATCCCCCTCCTCCCCTTGCCGCCGCTTCCCGTTTCCCCTCCCTCGCCTTTCACCTCCACATTTCCCCCCCTATCCCCACTTCCCCTCCCCCTCCCCTCTCCCCTCCCCTCTCCCCTCCGCGGCCGCGCCTGGAGGCTCGGGACCTCGACGGCGACGGCCGCGGAAAGGCCGGCCGTGGCGTGGAGGGCCTCTTGGGCCCTGCGCCGCCCCGCGCGCGCTCCCCGCGCGGCGCGCGCCGCTCCCGGGAGAGGGAGGGGAGGGCCAGGGGAGGGTGAAGGAGGGGAGGCAGGGGAGGGAGGGGGGGAAGTGGGCGTGAGGGGGGGGGGAGGGAAGAAGGGAGGGGAGGGGGCGAGGGGAGCAGCAGCAGGGGGAGTGAACGGGGGGGGAGGGAAGAGGGGCGGGGAGAGGGGGGAGGGGGAGGGGGAGAAACCCGGCCCGGGAAGAAGAAAGAGAGGCAGCAGCCCCAGACCTCCAACGACTAGGAAAACTCGCGGCGATCCCATTCCAAGCCCCGACAAATGGGTCCAGGGGTCGAGAGCTCCGGGGGGCAGGCGACTCAAAAAAACGAGTCGTCGGAGTTCTGGGGCGGCAGAAGAAGCAGCGGCAGCAGCGACGACACCAGGCAGCGCCTCCCGGCCCTCGAGGATAGAGAGGAGGGGAGAGTTTTCGGACGGTTTCTTGGCGTTTTCGCCCCGTTTCTGGCCTCTGGAGGCCTCTGGGGGCACTTAGGGATTTCCAGGGAGTTCCTCAGGCCTCTGGGGGCCGCCGCCGCCGCCGCCCTCCTCCTCCTCCTCCTCCTCCTCCTCCTCCTCCTCCTCCCGAGGACTCATGCGGACCCCCCCTCCTCCTCCTCCTCCTCCTCCTTAGTCGGTTGGCTGGGTTGATCTCTTGTGGGGTCAGCGGCGCTGTCGGGTATAAACAGCTAGGTGCTTGTTTTCCGTCAGCGTTGCTGTTGGGTATAAACAGCTAGGTGCTTGTTTTCCGTCAGCGGAGCTGTCGGGTATAAACAGCTAGGTGCTTGTTTGCCGTCAGCGGTGTGGACTGGGACTCTCTCTCTCTCTCTCTCTCTCGTCCGTCGTCTCTTCGGTCGTCCCGTGGCCGCTCTTCGCTCCGTGTCCGCTCTTCTGTCGTCCTCTTCTTCAGTCGGTTGGCGCTCCTCCTCCTCCTCCTCCTCCTCCTCCTCCCTCCTCAGCGCCCACCTCCACCTCCACCGAACCGTGCTCTCTCCCTCCTGACCCTCTTCCGTCACCTCGTCCTCCTCCGTATCCTCATTCTCTTGTTGCTCCCTCGTTCATATGTTCCTCCTCCTCCTCCTCCTCCTCCTCCTCAGCATTCCGACTGCCAGCTTCCAGCGTGCGACCTCCCACTCCCACCCCGACCTGTCGACCTCCAGCCTCCACCAGCTCGGCACTCCGATATCAAACGGCCCCGACTCCGCCACCGACTCCCACTGCAGCTCTGCCCCCCCTCCGACGGTATCAAGATGGAACGGCATCTTGAACGCCATTTTAGATCCGCTCCAAGGCCCCAGGGCATCTGACGACAACGCACCAGAGGATTTATTAATCCAGCATGGCCGCGGGGAAAATATTAACCAATATAAAAGGCGCCCTACTGACTACCCATCCGTTCTGGACGTACCGGCCTATCCGCCGACGCCTCCCGGAGGGCGTCTGCCCCGGACTCGCAAGACACGACCCCCGAGAATTACGACCATGGCTCTGCGAAGGCAGGTCTGCTATGTCACGGAATACCCCTTGGAGGCGGCGCTGTCTGTCACGGAATGCCCCTTGGAGGCGGCGCCCGCATGTCACGGAATACCCTTTGGAGGCGGCGTCATGGACACGACCCCCCTAATCACGACCCCCCCTAAGATCCGTACCGCTGGCCCTGCAGTAATTGCTATTTGGGATGTACCAGCCTAGCAGCAACAACAAACCACCAACCTGCCGCTGACCCGGCTGCCCTGGCTATTTTGGATGTGCTGGCCTATATGCGATCTCACGGCGAAGCTAAGCAGCAACAGCACTAGCAGTGGCAGCTGCAGCAGCAGCGCGCCCGCTCCGACGCCGCGCGCGGGCTCTACGTCTCGGGGCAACACCTCCACGGTCACGGCGCCAGGTCCGGCTCGGACCCATGCACCAGCTCCAGCGCCAGATCCGACAGCAGATCCGAGATCCGAGGACACTATTGCCTCGCGACCGCACCAACTCTGACACAGACCCCAAATCCAACTCCACTCCGCACGACGGGCACCACGAGCAAGATGACGGACACCATGAGCTTTCGGACGAGTGCCACGCGTAGCGCGGCGGCTACCAGGAAAAGAACCGTGGCTACCACGGCGGATACCACGGGCAGCACGACGGATCTCATGAATTGCACGACGAGTGCCACCACGAGCAGCCATCGCGCATCATACTGCCTGGGACACGATAGCTTGCACCAGACCGACTTGAACGCGATACCTTGCACCAGACCGCCAGGGACACGATAACTCGCACCATATCGCCGGGGACTCGATAGCTTAGCTCGCACCAGACTGCCGGGGACGCGAGAACTCGCACCAGACTTCCTTGGACACGATAGTTTGCACCAGACCGTCGAGGACATGATAGTTTGCACCAGGCTGCCAGGGGCGCAATAGCTCGCACTAGCCCGTCGGGGACACGATAGCTCGCATCAGTGCTTGCACCGGACCGCCGGAAACGCCATAGCTTGCGCCAGACCACCAGGGACACGACAGCTTGCACCAGACTGCCGAGGACACGATAGCTCGCACCAGACCGCCGATAGTTTGCACCAGGCCGCCAGGGACCCGATAGTTTTCACCAGACAGCCTTGGGCACGATTGCTTGCACCAGGCTGCCAGGGACACGATAGCTCGCACCAGACCGCTGGAGACACATCAGCCCGCACCACACTGCCCAGTTAACCGGCGCTCCAGGAGTTAAGAGCAGCGCGACGGGTGCCACGAGCAGCACGACGGACACCATGAGCTCTACGACGAATACCACGCGCAGCACGACGACAGGTGGGAGACGGGCACAAGAGCGAGGAAAAAGACGAGGCGAGCCCCGCAGACATAGCTGGCTTGAAACAAAGGCACTCAATGGCGAAGGTGTCTCATGCAAATGCGGATGCACAGCCCTGCCCAGGCACCCCAAGTTGACCCCGCGATCCCAATGTGCCCCCGCGATGGCTCCAAGCTAACCCCAATAGGCGACGGATGACGGCGGGGCCCCGATTCACCCAGGGGGCGGAGTCTGAAGCACGGACAGAGTCTGAACCCAACGATCCTGGCATTTAGTAGTCAGATTTCGGTGGCCCCGCCCTGCATCTGTATATTTCCTGCGTGGGCGTGGCGCAGGCCCCCGTCAGATCTGTCAATGCCCATTGCAAACATTTCCTTTGCCGCGCCGAGGAGGCCAGTGCGCTGCGACGCGGGAAGTGTCGTCAGCGCAGGCCCTGGCGTCGCGGCAAGTTGCTTACCGAGACAAGCGCTCTGCGCAATCTCATACAAAATCTGCCCTCGGACTGCCTCGCGCAGACAGCAGGGCCCCCTTGTTCGCGGGAAAGATGCAGACCCCCCGGGACTTACAAGACACAGTTAATCGTCGACTCCCCAGAAAATATGGGAAAATATGGGAAGTGGGGGGGAAGGCAGAAACCCAGAAAATATGGGGAAATATGGGGATTGTTTTGTTTGTGTGTATTTATTTGTGTGTCCTGGGGCCCCTTCAAAGAAATCCTCCTGTGTCCCGCGGGTGTCCCGAACTCCCCCCGTGGCTGGGCCGCGGCCGGAGCAAACGTAGCTCCTCCGGCGGCCGGTGCCCCGCGGTGCTCCGCTGTGTGTTCCGTGGTGTCTTGTGGTGGCCCGTGGTGTCCCGTTGGGTGAGATTGACAGTGAGATCGATAGTGAGATCGATATTGAGATCGATGGTGAGTGAGATCGGCAGTGAGATCGATAGTGAGATCGATAGTGAGTGAGATCGACAGTGCGATCGATAGTGGGATCGATATTGAGATCGATATTGAGATCGATAGAGTGAGCGAGATCGGCAGTGAGATCGATAGTGAGATCGATCTGGTGCCCCGAGTTGTCCCGCGGTGTCCCGTGGTGTCCCGTTGAGTGAGATCGATAGTGAGATCGATCGTGAGATCGACTGTCCCGTGGTGTCCCGTGGTGTCCCGTTGAGTGAGATCGATAGTGAGATCGGTAGTGAGATCGGCTGGTATCCCGTGGTGTCCCGTGATGTCCCGTTGAGTGAGATCGATAGTGATACCGATAGTGAGATCGAGAGGTGTCCCGCGGTGTCTCGTGGTGTCCCGTGGTGGCCCGTGGTGTCCCGAGGTGTCCCGTTGAGTGAGATCGATAGTGAGATCGACGAGTGTCCCGTGGTGTCCCATGGTGTAGCGTGTTGTCCCGTGGGTCCCGGGCCCCCCAACGCGCGTTGATGTATATTCTGACCGTTTCGGGCCCCGCGGGGGGCGCAAAAAAACGCCAAAGGGGGCAAGATGGCGCCAAGATGGCCCAAGAGCGCTCCAAGAGAGCCCAAGACCGCACAGGAGCGTTTCAAAATTGGTCAGCATGGCTTGAAGACCGCCCAAGAGGGCTTCAAGACGGTCAAGATGCTCCCAGAAGGAATCCCACGAGGCACTCTGGAGGCGAACAAAGTGTTATGTTCTATGGTTTTTGACGGTTTTTCGTGTTGTCGCTGTTTCGTGCTTCCGACTCGTCCAAGAGCCCACGAGGCCCCACAAATCAACTCGACGCTGCCCAAGAGGCACCCAAAGAGGGCGCCACGACGGCGCAAGAGAGAGCCCCGAGACGGCCCACGAGGCGCCCCGAGGCGGCGCACGAGGCGCCCAGGCTCGCCCACGAGGGCCCCAAGACGGTCCCATGAGGGGCTCAAGTCACCAGCCTCGAACTTATCCCTATCCCTAAGATTGACACGCTAAAAGGAGATGACAATCTTAGGGATACGCCCTCAGAAACTGAGGAAATCCCTAAGATCGCCGTCGTGATGAGGCGATGCCCAACATGGGGATGGGGATATGTTCCAGGCTGGTAATCAAGAGGTGGAACACGGACCGACAATCCGAGCCTTCCGCCCCAAAAGGCCTCCAGGAGGCCCCAAGAGGCTCCTAACAGAGCCCAAGAGGCGCCCCAGAGGCCCCCTAAATGCCCCACGAGGCCCCAAAGAGGCCCCAAAGAGGCCCCAAAGAGGCTCCAAAAGAGGCCCCAAGGGCACCCCAAACGGCCCCCCAAAGACCTTCAGAACATACCGGTGCATAGCAAAGGACCGCCTAGGGTCCCGGACGGCGTCAGAGGCCCTTCAGATCGCTCCAAGACGGCCGAAGAGGCTCCCAAGAAAGCCCAGAGACGGCCCAGGAGGCTCCCCAGATAAGTCAAGAGGGCCTCGAGAGCGCCCCAAGAGAGCCCCAAGAGCGACCCAAGAGGGCCCGAAGAGCGCGACATTTCAAGGTCTCCGGCCTGAGAGGCTCCTAGGACGCCCCCAGAGGCCATCAAGAGGCTCCCAAGAAGCCCCGTGAGGCTCCCAAGAGGCCCCCCAGAAGCCCCAGTAGGCCCCCAAGGGGCCCCCAGGGAAGCCCCCTGCGGGCCCCCAAGACACTTCGGTAAATCGTATTTTCCCAGATAGCTTTCCGGGAACATGATTCCTTGGGCTTCCGCCCACCGCCCCAACCATGTTTCCAATAGGCTTGCCGACAAGGCCAAAAGGCGCCCCTCGGTAAGCCCCAGAGGCCCCCCTCTTAGAGAGCCGAACAAATCATGCTCCCGGAAAGCTTCCCGGGAACATGTTCTCTATCTCGGAGTAGGCCCGGGGGGGGGGGCGGGCCGCTGCCTGTTCCCCCCATCGGTGCCCACCGGGGGTTGCGGGGGGGGGGTCCAGAGCTCCCGAGGCGGCCCGAGCCCGCCCCGAAGCAGGCCACGACAGGCTAAGGGGGTCCCGAGAGGGCCCAAGACGGTCCCACGAGGCCCCGAAGACGCCCAAGATGCCCTCAAGACAGCCGACGAGGACTCCAACACGCTCCAGGACGGACTCAAGAGGCTCCCCAAGAGGGCCCTGGGAGGCAAGATTCGCTCGTTTTCTGAGTGTTTTGGATTTTGGCGTTCTCGCTTTTCCCGCTTTCCAGCGCTCCCTCACGGCCTCGGAGGCCCTTCAGATCGCTCCAAGAAGGCCCACGAGGCCCCGACGAGGGCCCCAAGACGGCCCAGGATGCTCCCCAGACAACCCAAGTGTGCCCCAAGAGCGCGCCAAGAGAAGGCCCAGAGGGGTCCCGAGGCGGCCCGGGCCCGCCCCGAAGCAGGCCACGACAGGCTGATGGAGGTCCCGAGAGGGCCCTAGACGGTCCCAAGAGGCCCCGAAGACGCCCAAGCTGCCCTCAAGACGGCCGACGAGGACTCCAACACGCTCCAGGACGGACTCGAGAGGCTCCCCAAGAGGGCCCTGGGAGGCAAGATTCGCTCATTTTCCGATGGTTTTTGAAGGATTTAGGCGTTCTCGCTTTCCGCGCTTCCCAGCGCTCCCTCACGGCCTCGCTCGGAGGCCCTTCAGATCGCTCCAAGACGGCCCACGAGGCCCCGAAGAGGGCCCCAAGACGGCCCAGGAGGCTCCCCAGACAACCCAAGTGTGCCCCAAGAGAAGGCCCAGAGGGGTCCCGAGGCGGCCCGGGCCCGCCCCGAAGCAGGCCACGACATCCTGATGGAGGTCCCGAGAGGGCCCAAGACGCTCCCTAGAGGCCCCGAAGACGCCCAAGATGCCCTCAAGACGGCCGACGAGGACTCCAACACGCTCCAGGACGGACTCGAGAGGCTCCCCAAGAGGGCCCTGGGAGGCAAGATTCGCTCATTTTCCGATGGTGTTTGAAGGATTTAGGCGTTCGCTTTCCGCGCTTCCCAGCGCTCCCTCACGGCCTCGGAGGCCCTTCAGATCGCTCCAAGACGGCCCACGAGGCCCCGAAGAGGGCCCCAAGACGGCCCAGTAGGCTCCCCAGATAACCCAAGTGTACCCTAAGAGCTCCCCAAGAGGGGGCCCAGAGGGGGACCGCCAGCCGATGTTTCGACGTTTCTGGCCCCAGAGGCCGCCAGTAGGCCCCCAGAGGCTACCAAGAGGCTCCCACGAAGCCTCGTGAGGCGCCCAAGAGGTCCCCAGGAAGCCCCAAGAGACCCCCAAGGCGCTCCCAGGGAACGCCCCAAGAGGCCCCCCAACGCACCCCAAGAAATCATGCCCCCAGAGAGCCATCGGGGACATGGTTTCTCATGGGCCCGCGAGTTCCCGGAGGCCCCCAGGGTGCCCGCAGGGAGCGTCCACGAGGCCCCCCAGCACACCCCAACAGACCAGGTCCCCAGAGAGCCTTCCGGGGACAGGGCTCGTCATGGGCCCGCGAGTCTCCGGAGGCTTCGCAGTACCATCATGCTACAGGAGAGCTGTCCGGGAAGTTGACAGGGGACATGACTGATCGCCCTCTCGCGGCCCTCCGCAGATCGTTTCGCGCAAAGTGCCCTCTCGAACCGACGACGGCGACGACGACGACGAAACGACGACGACGACGACGACGACGACGACGACGACGACGCGCCCCAAGAGGCGACGACGACATTACGACGACGACGGCTGCACGCCCCAACAGGCTCCCCAAGATGCCCCCAAAGCCCATGCTCCCAGAAGTCCTTCTGGGAGCCCGATTCATCCGGCCTCCGCCCCCCTACGCAGCCATTTTCCCCGAAGCCTTTCGGAATGCGGGTTGGCATGCGTGGACTGTGGTCCATTACTTCAGTGGAGCAGTGAATTATTGACGCTTCGCGAATCCCCACCAGCCCATCCAGAAACAATGCCCAGAGGAAGTGCCTCGATCAGGGAATTGGGCAGCACACAGAGGAAACCATTATGAGACATCTTAGGATATCTTGAGCCATCTTGGAGGTCATCTTGGGCTCTCCCAGGCGCTCTTGGAGTCATCTTAATCAGTGCCCCCTCCCCAAGAGGCCAATATGTGGCTAAAACCTTAGTAAAATCAATGATTCGGCATTCTCGCCGAGGCCTCTTGGAGCATCTTGGGTGCCTCTGGGGGGTCTCTTGGGGCCTCTTGGGGGTCTCTTGGGAGCCTCTTGGGGGCATCCTGGGGCCTCTTGGGGCTTCCTGGCCACCTCTTGGGGCCCTCTTGGGGCACCCTTGGGAGCCCTAGGAGCCATCTTTGGGCCATCGTGGGCGCGATCGATCACAGGAGGGGGAGTGTCGAATCAGCGTCCCCCCCCCAGGAGGCCAAAATGGAGCCAAAACCGTAGTAAAACCAATGATTTTGGCTTCCTCGCCGAGGCCGTTTTGGGCGCTCCGACGACTCGCGGAACCCCCTGTCCAGGTCCAGGGGAGGGGGTAGGGGGAGGGGTCAAGACCCCCTCCCCGCCCGCAAGCCGTCTCGCTCACTCCCACCCGCCCTCCCAACACATACGTAGCACCCGAGTCTGGCCCGAGCCTCAGCATATTCAGCAGTCGTCTTTGGATGGGCAGCTATTGGGGGCCAATCCGCCGCCGCCGCCTCCGCCGCCGCCGCCGCCGCCGCCGCCGCCGCCGCCGCTGCCCGCCGCCGCCGCCTGCCGCCGCCGCCGCCGCCGCCGCCGCCGCCGCGCCAGCGTGCCGCACCGCTGCCCCCACCGCCGCCGCCGCCGCCGCCGCGCCCCCCGCTGCCAAACGCCGCCGCCGGCCGAGCGTGCGCCACGCCACCGCCACCGCCCCGCCACCGCCGCGCCACCGCCGCCGCCACCGCCGCCGCCACCGCAGTCGCCGCAGCCGCCGCCGCCGCCGCCGCCGCCGCCGCCGCCGCCGCCGCCGCAGCCGCCAAGTGTACGATGTATTGTTTTTTGTCAGGGATGGTGGGGGGGGCCGCATCGGGTTGGCTGCGCATGTTCCCAATTTGGAGGCAGAGTGTGGTTTGCATTGTTTTTTACAAGGAATGGTGGGGGGGGTGTCGTCATGGACCCTGGTTGGCCCCCAGTCGCCTGGGGGAGGGGGTGTTTATTAATAGGGAACAGTGATAAACCCTTCCCCGAAGGGGAAAAAGAAGGGGTGGAAGAGGAAACTCCTTAAACCACCTACGCCCAGAGAGCTGGTGGGGTTCGTCAAGGCCTGGGGCGTGCCAGAACGTGAGCGCGCGCGAAGCGCGCGCGATGGTTCTAGTATAGATAGAGCTTGCTGGATAGTTTTCGGAATGCCAGGTTTCTCATCCAGCCTCGTCTCGACGTCCGTGCTCCTGGAATGGGCTGTCTTTGATGTCTGCCAGCCTCCCTTTCAGGATTCACGCTCGTAACTATTCTGGCTCAAGATCGCCTGGCGGCGATCGGAACGGGCGCCACGGCGAGCCACTCCCAGGTCGCAGTGTGCGCGCGATCAGCCCTCCTCGCTGGCTCGGGGGCGCTGCTCTGGAGCCAGGTAGCCTGGCACCTGGCGAGCTGGGCTGCTGGGCGCTTCGGGCCAGAGGCGGCTCGGGTGCTGACAGTCGCGGGGGCGCGGGGCGTCGCCGCGCTGGGCGAGGCCGCCCACACTGCCTCTTGCTGGGGCTGGCGCGCTCTGCAGGCGGCAGCGACCTTCGCGAGCTCTCTGCTTGCTCTCGCTTGGGAGCATCGCGGCTGGCTGGCACGGGGAGCCCGAGCCGCCTGGTCGCGTGGCCGCGCGGCGCTGGGGGCCGCCTGGGCTCTGGGCGCGCAGGCCGTCGGAGGGCTCCGTGGCTGGAGGGCGGCCCGTCGGGCCGACCGCGCACGCGCTCGCGAGCTCGCAGCCGCTTCAACCGCTCTCGAGTACGCCTTGGTGGAGATGGCGCTTGCAGGTGGCGTAGCCGTCGGGGCGGCTGACCCGTGCTGGGTGCTGCTTTCCCGCGGCGGCGAGTGGGACGAGGTCCTGATCTTCGGGCAGGTGCGGGGCGCGGACTACAGCCTGGGCTTGACGACGGACGCGACGGGGGTCGCGTTCGTCTGGGTGCTGGTGCGCCTGCTGCCGGGGCATTTTCGCGCTGTGGTCGTGCCTGGAGGGGGAGGCCTCCGCATGCCGCCGTTTGGCGCTCCTGGTGCCCAGGTCAACTGGGTGTGCGAGCCGCCGCACGCCGCGGTCCAGTGGGACCCGAGTGTGGCCGAGCTGGCCGCGCTGCGCTTGGAGGCCCAAGGCGTGGACGCGGCCCTGCAGACCTTCGTGCTGGCGCCGGGGGCGATCTTCGATGCGGGCTCGCAGGCGGCGACCATCCCCGCCTTCATGCCCGTGGGGGGCCCTCTACCACCTGCAGGGGGCGGAGCCGTCGTGCCAGCAGCAGCGGGAGCCGCGGGAGCCGCAGCGGCGCCCCCGCCCGCGGGCGCGGTTGCGCTACCCGCCGCGGGCGCGGCGGGGCCCGCGGCTGCCGCGGGTCTGGGCTTCGGCGCCGTGGGAGCGCCCGACGGGGCGGCAGCCGCCCCCGCAGCGGACATCGATCTGGCGTCACTGCTTCAGGAGGTCCGCGCGATCCAGGGCCAGCTGCAGGATGGGGGCGGCTTGAGCAGCAAGCGAGAGAAGAAAGACAAGAAGTCTGCCACCAAGAAGAAGAAGAAGAAGAAGAAGAAGAAAAAGAAGAAGAAGAGGTCCGACTCCAGCGGCTCGACAAGCTCGAGCGACAGCAGCTCCTCCAGCAGCAGCGACTACCTGCGGTGGCGCGGGCCCAAGGCCAAGAGCCGTCGGGTCGACCCCGCCCAGGAGCGCAAGTTGGAGACCGAGAAGTTCAAGGCCAAGGGCGACCTCCTGGCGTTCGCGGCGAAGCACCCGGGAGCGCTCTCGGGGTACTTCCTGGCGATGGTGCACCGCAAGCTGAGCCACGGGCGCTTGACGGAGACCAAGCAGCTGAGGCGCGCGTCGGTGACGACGTGGGCGCAGGCACACTCGGGCCTGACCGAGCTGCGGGACCAGCGCGAGGTGCAGACGTTGGCGCTCGTCATGGACTTGATCAACGCGCAGGACCTGGCGACCGCGATGGACGTGCTGGCGCAGCGCATCATCGCGATCCAGCGGGCGAAGGCCAAGGGCGGCTCCTGGGAGAAGGCCGAGGCCGCGGAGCTGCTAGCTGGCACGGGGGGCGGGGTCGCTGCAGGCGGCCTCTTGAAGCTCACCATGTGACGAGGTGGCGGAGGGCGCGGCAGAGGTGGCTGCGCCGCGGAGGCCAGGAGTGCACGTTGGCTTCCGTCTTGGTCGGTCTGGGCGACTGGCTGAGCTTCGCTGGAGGGCCGCTGGGGCTGCCACTACGCCGTGGGCACCTCGTTCGGCCGCGTGTCGTGGAGTTCGGGAAGGCCTCGCCAGGCATCTTCCCAGTCCCTTTGCTGCGGCGTGGTGACGCCGAGCTCGCAAAGTTCGGGCGGCAGTACCGGGACGCAATTTTGGTTTGGGCGAACATGTGCATCGTCGCGCTCAACGATCTGTACGACGGAGACGGCGACTACACCATGTTGCCGACGCAAGCCCAGCGTCGTGTGCAAAGGCGCATGCTGATGGGCGTCTCCCGCTTCCTCGCGGCCGAGTTGGCTTGGCCAGAGGCGGCGACAATTCAAGAGGTCCTGCGTCACTCCGACGGCTACGAGCCGTCCAGGTGCGTCGCGGAGCCCCTCGGCGAGCGTGGCGGAGTGCCAGACCGCGCCGCCGTCGTCGACCTGGCTGGGCTGCTGGACGAGCACTTTCCTGGGCTTGCTCATCAGGTGCGCTGCCCTCGTTCGCTGCTCCTGAGCGTGGATCGGCGGCCCGCCAGGCTCAAGAGGCCTCACACGCTGGTGGGGCCCACTTACCCCAGTCTCGTGGCGCGCAACGTGGCGGCGGGCCTGCAGGGGTACGGCTCCAAGAAGAGGGTGCGCAAGCATCGCGGGGTTGCTCTCGTGGCTGGGGCTTTCGGCGTGAAGAAGTCAGACACGGAGCAGCGGGTGATCTCGGACCTGCCAGTGAACCAGCTGCTCAACCCTGATGCCCTCCCTCGGCCGACCTTCGCGTACCCGCCGCGGCTCCGTGTGGTGAAGACGCTGCCAGGCATGCGGGTCAAGCTGTGGAAGCGGGACCTGCGCCACTACTTTCACCAGCTGGCGATCGGCAAAGCCTGGCGGAAGTACATGGCCCATCCACCCGTGCCTGACCCGCGCGGGGGGAAGGGGAAGGTGTTCCCGTTCCACCACGCGACGCCGATGGGCTTCGCGCCGTCGGCGGGCTGGGCACAGGCGGCTTCCGACACCGCTTTCCTGAAGGCAGGGCTACCCCAGGAGCGCAGGGTGACGTTTGACCAGCCCTGCCCCACCGAGCTGCCGCTCTGGGGGTCCATCATTGACGACCTCTGGGCGTTGGACGCGCGCTCTGCAGGCGACCGCGCGCGGAGCCAGGCCGACTTCTGGATGACCAAGGCCGAGCGCGCCTGGGACCGCTTGGGAGTTCCTGTGCATCACGGCAAGTCCGTGGACGGCGGCAGCGGCGAGTTCCAGGGCACCGAGGTCCACCCCACGGAGCACTGGCTGGGTACCACTCGCCGCCGCCGCGTGGACCTCTTCGCAGCCACCCTCGCTCTTCTGGGCCAGCAGCTGGTCTACCGCAAGGACGTGGAGCGCTTGGTCGGGAAGCGCGGTTTCTGCCAGAGTTATCGGCCTTGCTTGCGGTCTAACTTTTCTCAGGTCTATTCCTGGCTGGAGCGCATACCCTTGCAGGGGCGCAAGCCCGTGGCGTGGTGCCCGTTGGCGTGGCATGAGGTGCTGATGTCGGCTATCCTGCTGCCGTTCGCAGAGCAGGACCTGGATGCGGACTGGTGCCCGCGCGTGGAGTGCACGGACGCCGCGCCAGGAGGGCATGGCCGCGCCTGGGCGACGCTGCCGCTGGAGTCGGTGCAGCACATCGCCAGGTGGGCTGACCATCGGGCGCCCTACACCATGCTCGGCGACGGCTTCGGGGTTGACGTGGACGTCGAGGGGCGCTGCAGCCTGGCCCGTGTTACGCTGCCGCCAGTGGGCCACTGGTTCAAGGTGGGCAGGCCAGGCGGCTATCAGCACATCACGCTTGAGGAGGCGCACGCGAAGCTCTGGGGCATGGAGGCCCGTCTTCATCGGCCCTCTGAGTTGGGGAAGCGAGTACTGCATGCTGGAGACAACGCCCCGTGCGAGGGCGCCTTCATCAAGGGACGCAGTGCCAGCCGCAGGCTCAACCGACGCTGCCGCCGTGGGGCGGCTATCGAGCTTGCGGGCGGGTTCTCGCACTTCCACTTCTGGATCTCGACAGGCAAGAACCCCGCCGACGAGCCCAGCAGCTGGCACGGGTCACGCCAGGCGCGTGGCGGCAGGCGCAAGCCGCCGCAGCCGCTGCCCCGCCAGGAGGTGATCCCGCTGGCGCCAGCAGGGTGGGCATCTCGCGAGAAGCTCTTCCTGCACTTCTGCTCTGGGCCCAGGCGCGAGGGCGACCTGTGCGAGATGGTCGAGCGGGAGGCGCGCGGGGCTGGCCTGGTGGTGAAGGCGCTGGCCTACGACCCCATGGTCGACCCTGCCCATGACTTGACGTCGCCTGTGCTGGTGCGCGAGCTGAGGGGGCTGTGCAGCAGCGGCGACGTGATGGGCGCCTTCGCGGGGCCGCCTTGCTCGACCGTCAGTCGCGCCAGGCATCACGCCCTGGGCGGCCGCCGCGGCCCGCGCCCTCTACGCTCTCGGGACCAGCCGCTCTTGCCCTTGCCTGAACTATCAGAGTCCGAGCGCCAGGCTTGTGCGCTGGGAACGCATCTCTTCCTCCTCTGCCTCGAGCTCTTCACCAGAGTCCATATCAGAGGGGGCTGGGCAGGGCAGGAGCATCCTCAGGATCCAGGTCGTCATCCTTTCCCGTCCTTCTGGGTTGCTCAGGAGGTGGTGGAGTGGATCTCAGAGTTCGGTTTGTACGTGGTCTCGTTCGATCAGTGTCGGCATGGATCGTTATCTCAGAAGCCCACGTCCGTTGTCACCAATGACGCCAGGGCCGCCGCGGTCTTGGGACTTCGCTGCAATCATCGACACCGTCACAAGGGCGTGTACGGCCTGGCCCCGAAGGGAGGTTTCGTCACCGCTCAGTTGGCGCGCTACCCTCCGCAGCTGTGTCAGGCTCTGGCTCGCTTGGCGGTCAACGCGCTCGTCGCCCATCAGCAGCACTTCAGCCATGGCCGACGATCCTGGCAGGCGCCGTGGGCGCATCATTACCTTCTTGATGAGCGCGCTGAAGCCAGTGACGACCGACATGTACGCCGCCGCACTGTGCGATTTCAGCTGTGACCTGGAGGCGCTGGGCTACAACATCCACGAACTCACTGAGGAAGAGCTCGATTGGTTCTTGGCCGAACGAGTGGTGGATATGTTCGAGGAGTCTGGCGGGGTGGATGGGCTTGGGACTGCCTCAACCCTGCTGGCCGCCTTCGCGAAGGCGAATCCTCGGCACCACTACCGCACGGCCTGGAAGGCGCTGGACGTCTGGCGCACCCGCAGACCGCCTCTGCAGGCGCCCGCCTCACCAGCGGTCCTGGCGCTGGGCATCGTGAACTGGCTCGTGCTGGCCGGAGAGTGTGGCTGCGCCGCCGCCGTGCTACTGTGCTTCACCGGGTTGCTGCGAGCGTCCGAGGCGCTCTCTTTAGACGGCGCGACCTGGATCAGGACCGTGACAGGGTACGTCGCGCTGCTCGGCCGCACCAAGAGAGGGGCAGAGCAGAAGGTCCTGTTCGAGGAGCCGTCCACCGTGACCTGGCTGGATCACTACATGCTGCGCTTTCCCGCCAGAGCAGGGCAGCGAGTGTGCCCCATCTCGTACCCGCGGCTCCAGCGGTGGCTTCAGAAGGCCGCCGACGCGCTGGGCTTCGGGGCTGTTCACTGGACGTCTCATGGGCTGCGCCGTGGGGGAGCCACGGAGCTGCTGTCACGGGGCGCGCCGCTAGCGGACATCATGCTTTTCGGTCGCTGGCTCTCAGAGAGGTCTGCTCGTGAGTATCTCCGGCGCGGGGAAGTGAGTCTCACTCGTTTGCGTGTTGACATTGCCAAGTCGTCATGGTCTCTTGCCTACAGGTACTGTGCAGTTGGAGCCCAAGTTTGGGCTGTAGTCTGAGTTTCAGTCAGTTTCTTCTTCTCCGATTGTTGTTTCGTAGCTTTCGCTGGATAGGGGAAGGTGGCGAGGCATTGGCCTACGCAGGCCAGCTTGGTGCGATCGTGATCGCACTCCACCTTTGGAAAATATTCTGGTACGCTTCGCGTGCGCCATCCCCTGAGAAGGGTCGGAGAGGTGGTTGTAGGTGACGTTCTGAAATAGATAGAGCTTGCTGGATAGTTTTCGGAATGCCAGGTTTCTCATCCAGCCTCGTCTCGACGTCCGTGCTCCTGGAATGGGCTGCCTTTGATGTCTGCCAGCCTCCCTTTCAGGATTCACGCTCGTAACTATTCTGGCCCTGCTGCGCTCCCACCCACCCGTGGTGGTCACCAACAACAGTGTGGAGTGCGCGGGGCCTAGCACTGCTCCTTGAGCGGCGAGGCATTGGCCTACGCAGGCCAG
>CAUYUJ010017290.1:0-12500 GCA_963575745.1 Prorocentrum cordatum
CCTCCTCCTCCTCCTCCTCCCCCTCCCCCCGCAGTCGTCACTTGGCGGCCGCTCGGGCCCCGGCCCGTTGTGCCGGGGGCCTGGCTTCCTCCTGGCGCAGCCCGCGGCTCCCGTGCCGCGCGCCCTCCTCCGAGGCCTCGCTCCCTCATCCTCCGCCGCCCCCGGCGCTGCGCGGCGCCGCCGCGTCCGCCGCCGCCCTTGGCCGGGAGCCCCGAGGCGGCGCGGCGACCGCGCCTCGCGTGACGGGTCGGTTCCCGCACGTCGGCGGCTAGATCCGAGCCCCGCCTTCGCCGATCAACGACTCGGGCAACTCCAGGGGAACAAAAGTGGCATAAACATAAAAACTCGGAGGTCCGCGCAGATTTCTCGGATCGGCGCTGGGGCCCCCCAGCGGCGCCTCCGGCGCCGCCCCTGGCGCGCTCCGCGCGGCCCTCCGATCCGAGAAATCCGCGCGGACCTCCGAGTTCTTATGTTTATGTTACTTTTTGTTCCCCTAAACTCGGTGGTTTGGGGGGGGGTAGGCTTCGGAGTTTCTCGAGCACGTCGCGAAATCCGAGCCCTGTCCCCGCCCCCCATCGATTCAGGAGAGTCGATGGCTGGCGGGGGCAGGGTCCGCATGTCGCCGCCGACACCCACCAAGACGCACCCGCACCCGCGTCCACTTTTTGTTGCCTGGTCTCTGGGACCCGGGCGTCGCGCCTCGTAAGAATTCCGGGAGCCCCCAACGGTGCGGTGACCAGACCGCGTGGTGAGTCCGTGGGGGGTGAGTCGGTGGGGATCCGGTGTCACCGCGCAGTTTGGGGACCCGGGTCCTCCTTTGAGGACGTCTCGGGCGATTGGGGCTTCCAGGGTCCCAAAATTGTGCGGTGACGATCCGCGCGGCGATGTTAGGGATACCCAGGTCACTACGCGGTCCGTCACAACGTGGTTTGGGGGCCCCAGCATTGGCCCAAGGCGAAGTCGCGCTTGGTCTTCACCCAGGGAACAGCACATCATACTGGTCTTTCTGGTGAACAGCACATCAACATCACCCGTTGGACAGCACATTAATGGCAAAACAATCAGACTTGGGTGCCAAGGGAAGAAGGCGGTTCGAAGATGAAAACAGCATGGACATCAATTGTCGAAGGTGCGTGCGCGGATTTTTTGGATCGGCGCGGGGACCCTTCCCTGGCGCCTGGAGCGCCGCAGACAGGGTCCAGCGTCAAATCTTGAAATCCGCGAGGCTCTCAGAGAGTCTATGTTCATGCTGCTTGTCATGGGAGGAGGACGGGGCACGCAAATCCCTGCAGCAGAGTCGCAACGTGTCGAGCGGATCGCTGGCAGGCTTCTGACGTGCCCCAGTCGTTCTCGCTTGGCCCGCGTCCCGAAGAGGCCCTGCTGCGGGGAGAAATCCCTGCTTCTGAGACCTGGGCACGCAGCTTGCAGCATCTCGCACGGTCTGACCCCTGCCCCTAGCCGATGCACCAGCGGTGATCGAGTAGTGGGGGGGGATCGAGGGCGCCGATGCGCTGTTGTGCCTGAATGCGCCCAGTCAGGCCATCGCAAACATGGATCAAGGGGGCGTGGATTAGCGGCGGGTCCCTTTCCTGTGGGAAATCGCGAATATCCGCTGCCGAAAAACGCGGCACCGGCAGCGTTTTTGGCAGGGCGCCTCCCCCGATCCGTGGACTTGGCGACCGCGCGCCCAGTCCATGGATCGCTAATCCGTGCTTGCGCGCCCACGATCCAGGGCGTGACCCGCAGCCCACCGCGGCTCCTCGACGTGGAGAGCAGGGCCCAGCAGCGGATCGCCGAATCATCGGCACACGGGAGCCGCTCGCGCGCCACGTTGCGTCGACGTGTGTTGGATGCTTTAGGCGGGGCCTGTCCCCAATACAGGAGGAAGATTCAAAACTCATCCAAAAATAGTCAGTGGACGATTTGTTGGGGGCATCCTTAACACTATTTTGGATTACGTCTTGAATATGTTCAATTTCTCGCCCCAAAAACAGCCCGTAGGGGGACGTGCCCGACCTGAGGAATGCCCCGCTGTGTATGGAGAAGGCGGGGAGCATCAGTGACACGCGCGACGCGCGCCGTCGATTCAACGCCGTGAGTGCTACTCACTTGCCCAGTGTACAGAGCCTGGTGCGTCTTCAGCAGTCAGTCGGGGATGGGATCGTCAAGGCGGCGTGGCACTGATTTTGCTCTGCTTACGATGAAATTGCAGAGAGAGAGAGAGAGAGAAAAAGAGAAAGAGAGAGAGAGAGAGACAGAAACAACAAAAAAAGAGATCGGCCAGGCATCCCAGTGTTGTCTGCATGTAAGTTTCGGCATGCTCGTCAAGAGAGTTCTTCCTTTTGGCCGAGCATCGGAGGTCTTGCACTTTTGAGAGGAGGCTTGATAAACTAGAGTGCACCCCAGCCGTTTGCCGTGTTTGGCAATGTCGCGATTATTATGCATTGCGGCACGTTCATTTCTCAGAGGTCTTTCACGGGCATTGTGATATTGATGATACACGGTCTGTTGATGGCTTCGTTGCCCAATTTGAGGGGCCATCTTACTACGCGGAATTATCGAATGAAGGTAAGGGAAACAGAAGGAAGAAGAAGTAAGCGGGGAAGGGGGAGGAGGTGGACTAGGGAGAGGAGGAGAGGGAGGGGGCATGGTTCGATGGAGGAGAGGAGGTCGAGGATTAGGAAGAAGAGGGCGAGAGCGAGTGTGTGCAGAAAAGGGGAGGGTAGGGAGGAGTGAGGAGGGAAATGGGCGAATGGGGAGGAGAACAGCGGCAGGGGGAGGAGGGGGGATATAGGAGGGAGGCGGGGAGAATGGGAAGGAGCGGAGGAAAGGAATGAACGCCACCCCCCCCTCCCGTAGTCTGAGATAGAACCTTTCGACACGGACGAGCAAGCGGTTCGATCGATGTGGTTGTCCATTGAGAAGAACATGAAGGGATCGGTTCGGTTCGGTTCGGTCCGGTTCTGCAGACGGTTCGGTTTTGCTTGGCCTGTTCGGTTTTGACACCGGTTCCGTTTTGGCCAGTTTGGTTTGCGTCTGGTTTTGGTTCGGTTCCTTCTTTTTTTTCCGGGGGGGTCCAGACCAGGGAGTTCGGCCCGGGGGTTCCGGACCGGGGGGTCCGGACCGTGGGTCCAGACCGTCCGAACCAGGAGGTCCGGACCCATTGCACCGCTTGCACATATTGGCTCAAGCTTCGGCTCTGGCTGCCTCAAGCCTCGTCGTCTTCCTCCACGGTGGTTGGGGTGCGGGGGGTCGTCGGCCTGCGGTGCTGTGTGGACTGGGTTGGGACGTCTGGCTCGGTTCATGTCGGTTCGGCTCGGAGGGCCACCCGGTTCCGGTTCGGTTCCGGTTCTGGTTCGGTTCGGTTCCCCTATAGGTTCGGTTCTGAACGAATTCGGTTTGGTCCGGTTCGGTTTTTTCCCAGATCCTGAAATGGGGTTCTTGTTATTAGTTTCACCGTTCCAGAAGGACAGTCACACCCACACCTCCTTCATCGCTCAGATTCGCACATCATTCAGATTCACTCATGCTCTGACTCGCCCTTTCGTTATGTTACGCTATGCTAGTTGACGATGCTGATGATGCTGATGATGACGATGATGATGGCGATGATGATGGTGGTTGTGATGATGTTGGTGATGATGATGGTGATGATGTTGATGATAATGATGATGATGATGATGATGATGATGATGATGATGATGATGATGATGATGATGATGATGATGATGATGATGATGATGATTGTGATGCTGATGATGATGGTGGTGATGTGGTAGTGGTGATTGTGATGGTAAGATTGATGACGATGATGATGATGCTGATTATGATGATGATGATGACGATGACGATGATGATGATGATGATGATGATGATGATGACGATGATTATGATGATCACGATGATGAGCTGATGATGATGCATGCTGCTGCTGCTGCTGCTGCTGCTGCTGCTGCTGATGATGATGATGATGATGATGATGATGATGATGATGATGATGATGATGGCGGAGCAGATTCTGAGGATGTCTCGAGCGAGGCGCGGGTTTCAGCACCAAGGGGGAGCCGCCGGCGGGTATCTCACTCTTCCGTTCGCGCCATCATGGCGGGGATGTCTCGAGCGGTTTGCCTGTTTGTGCCCCCAACATCCTCCGCAGTCGGAGAAGATTTTGAGGATGTTTCGAGCGAGGCGCCCCCAAAGGGGAGCCGCCAGAGGGTATATCAGTTCTCCGTTCGCGCCAAAATGGTTGAGATGTCTCAGGCGGTTTGCTTGTTTGTGCCCCCAACATCCTCCGCTTTCGAAGCAGATTTGGAGTATGTCTCGAGCGAGGCACTGGTTATCGCACCCCTGGTGGCCCAGATTGCGAGGATGTCTCGAAGGTTTGCTTGTGCCAGACTCGTGGGCGTGGATCCTCAGGATGCCACAGGAAGCTCCAGCAGGCTCCAGGAGGCCCCAGGAGGCCACATGAGGTCCCAGGAGGCACCAGGATGCCCCAGGAGGCCACAGGAGGCCCCAGGAGGCCACAGGAGGCTCCAGGAAGCCCCAAGAGGCTCCAGAAGGCCCCAGGAAGCACCAGGATGCCCGAGGAGGCCACAGGAGGCCACAGGAGACCACAGGAGACGCCAGGAGGCCCCGGAAGGCCCCAGGAGCCCTCACGAGGCCCCAGGAGCAGAAGGCCTCAGAAGGCCACAGGAGTGGCTCCAATCCCCTGCGTTTTACACATGTTTCTATAGATTGGGTTTCCCCTGGAGTGCGAATAACTCGATTGGGCCTTCCCTGGGGCACGAGTCCTTGGTGTTTTACGCGTGTTCCTGTAGATTGCCTTTTCCTGTAGCTTCAATCCGAAGAGTTTTACGTCTGTTTCTATAGATTGGGCCTCTCCTGGGGCACGAATCCTCCCCCGGAGGCCCCATGAGGATCCAGGAGGCTCCTGGAGGCCCAAGGAGGCCACGCGAGGTCCCAGGAGGCTCCAGGAGACCCCAGGAAGCCCCAGGAGGTTTCAAGAGGCCCCAGGAGGCCCCAGGCTCATGCGCAGAGACGCACAAATACTACTGAGACTCATTCACGCTCCAACTCATTCACACTTAGATTCACTCCCAGACCGTCAATACTCAAGCCCGCTTCTATTCGAAAGCTCTTGCGCCTAGACACTCACGGCGGACACGTCCATGCTAATAGATGCACATATGGGGAGCTCCAGGCAGTGAGTATTTACTTGTCTTGCTTATGTCTGGTTCGGTCACGGTCATCGGTTCTCGGTTCGGTTTGGTCCCTTCATGGAAGCAGTCGTGCGCAGATCGAAAGGGGGCCGGCGCATTTGGCGCCAGCTTATTGCAGCTGGCTTGCGCAGGCGCCCGTTGAGGAGGACGAGAAGGAGCCGGGGAGGGGGAATTGATGGCGAGGAGGATCGGGAGGCGGATGAGGATGGCGGTGGCGAGGAGGATGAGGAGGAAGGGCCGGACGATGAGGAAGAGAAGAAGGGAAGAGACGGGGGCGGGAGTGAGAGGAGGGGCGGACGAGGAGTTACGACGGTTTGTAACGACTCGTGGGCTGTCTGCGGGCGGCCCCGTCGGCCCTCCTCGACAGGGCTGAAGCCGCTCTGTTGAGAAAGGGTCGTGGGCCCCCCTGGGGATGAGCCCGCTCACCCACCCACACGACCCAGTTCCCTTTTGGATCCTCGGTGCTGGACCACGAACCACGAAGGGGGGGAGGGAATATCGGCGGAGGGGTGTCACACGCCCAGTGAGCCCGGATGGTGTCGACCGATTGAGGGTGGAGGGAGTAACGGGAGCCTCGGTTGGAGCGGAAGAGGAGGCGTAAGGGGGGGAGTCCAAGGAAGGGATGGGTAGTCCGAAGGTCCGCGAAGAGGGGCGGAAGCAGCATGCCAGCATTGGCATCCCCCTCCCGTGCTTGCTTGCTTGCCAGTTCCATCTGCATCGAGAAGCCGAGGTCGCAGAACCCAGACTTTTATTAGGTGGGCCTGCGCGCTGCTCCTTTCGGGTTGTCTCGTCACAAAGGTGCACATGACTCGACGCTTGGAGCGACGTCTCCCGGGTTGTCCAGGAAAAATAGTGTTGCACGCTACTGTGTTGCAGATAGCGTCGTTGCTTTCGCGGGTGAGCGTACGGTGCGAGTGACGACTCAACATTCCCGATTCGGAGGTTTGCCGAGTCAGCTAGCTAGCTGGATGAGCAGAGCTTGTACACGTGGTTGTACGTAACCGTCGTTACCGTTTGAAAGTACGCTATCATGGCGTCTCTAAATGGGGCCCAGAGCAGCGTTTGCATGGCTGATGTGATCCAGGCATGGCCCATCTCGTGTCTTGAAGAGGTTCCTCATGGTTCGACGGCGAGCGCAGCAGGGAAGGCAGGGGGGGCGGGCCGTCTCAGAAGGCTCAGAAGACCTCGGCCCTTCTGAGAAGCTTCCAGAGCCTTCTCCGAAGCCGTAGAGAGCGTCTCGGAGGGCCGGCGGGCTTCTGAGAAGCCCCGCCCTCGCTTTCCCCCTCGGCTCGCCAGCGAACGGCGTGCGGGCGATGAGGGTGATGCCTTCATGAGATGGGCGCTTATGCTGTGCCTGAAAAAAAAGTGGGGTCAGCGCACGCTCTGTATGCCATCAAACACTGCAGTTGCGTGTCGTACAGGTCTCCCGGTTTTTGAGGGTGTGTGGGCGGGTGCCATCGCCATGTGGTGCCCGCTCGTTCACGACGTCGTGGAAGCCTCTCGTGACCCGTTCCAGCGATGTCGTGTATCCAGTTCACGCGTTGACGTGCGGGGTCGCCATTCTTTTCCTTTTTCACCTCAAGTATCTCCCCGCTTCCTCCTCCCCCTCATCGTTCCCTTCATCCTTCTCGTACCCATCCGTCTCCTCCTCCATCCTTGTCCCTCCTATTTCCATAGGTTCTCCCATTACGCTATACAGTCGGACCGAGGTATAAGATCGAGGCTGGTTCGGGGAGGGTACCCTAGTGTTCTTCGTGCATTTTTATGTGATTATGCATCTAGGGGAGGGCATCTTGGATGCTCTGTTTGTGTTGGCCGACGGAGGGTCTCCTGGCTTAGGTCCAACTGTATTCTTCGAAGAAGACAACCACACAGACATAAACTTCAGGCTCTCCGCGCGGATTTCGTGGATCCGCGCCTGGGCCACCCGGCGGCGCCTACGGCGCCGCCCCTGGATCCGCGCCTGGGCCCCCCAGCGGCGCCTCCGGCGCCGCGCGCCAGGGAGGGTCCAGCGCGAATCCAAGAACTCCGCGCGGAGCGCCGAAAGTTTCTGTTCATGTGGTTTCTTCTTCTTATTCTAGTCCTCCTTCCTCCCTCCTCTTTGACGTTTCCCTCCGTGCTCCCTCGTCCCTCGCCCGTCCTCCCTCCACCAGCCTCCAGCGTAGCCTTCGGCCTTCGGCCGCCCTCCTCCTCAACCCCATCGTCCCCTGTTATGTGCTCTTCCCAACCAGCCGACCTCCACTCCCTCCCTCGTTCCTTCATTCCCCGTCGGGTCGCCTCCCTCCCTCCGTATACGTCTCCTGAGTTATCGTCCCTCTGCTCCCTCCCTATCAACCCCTCATCCCCATGCGCTCTTCCCAACCAGCCACCCCCCCTCCCCTCGGTACGCCTCATACCTCCCCTTCCTCCGTACATATCCTCCGAAAGTTCGTCCTCCTCTTTCCTCGTCAATCCTTCGCCGGCAGATAGCACTTGGGTTCAGGACGTTCCATCCGTCCAACGAACACAATTCGCCGTATGTGCATTCCCTTTCAGCATAGGCGTTTTGCCGATGAGGCGCACATCCCGCGCTAGAGGTCGAAGCATCGCTCTCGGATCGGCGCCGCGCTGACTTGTCCTGATAACTGAGCTCCCGCTTGGTTTCGGCGTACATGTTTCGCTCGCGAATTCTCCACCGCGAAAAAATCGAACACGGCGCTCTCGCCAGACAGACGTAGCCTGAAAGTGGCGCTCCCGCCTCGTCACAGCGCATCCTGTGAACTTGCCAGGGTCGTTTGGGGCGGGGCGGACGCTCGTCGCCCTCGCGCACCTCCGGGCAGATCTCGCGTGGAAGAAATGCTCCCGCGCGGGCGCCGTGCATGACCCGGTTGCCGAGCCGCATGGACGCGGCAGCGTCAGCGGTGCCATGTTGTCCTCGCCCAACGCCGCGCAGGTTGTGCGTGAAGTTGGCAGTGTTGATTCGGCTCGGTGCGGCGAATGCTTCGTGTGTTCGGCCACGCGCAAAGGGGGGTCTCTGGGGGGGATGGGAAGGCCTCGTTGAAACACCCCTGCATCTTGTCCGTAGAGTTTCATGCTGGGCCTTCTCTGTAGACGGAAGGCCCGCGCCTTTTAAGAAGCAGCCTCCTAATAAGGAGCATTCCCCCCCCCCCCCTACCCCGAGGTGTGCGCCGCCAAGTCTTCGCCGCGCTTTTTGGAAACTGAAGGCGCCCGAGGGAAGGTCGACAGGTGCACTCGCCGCGGCGCCGCGCAAGGATGTTCCGACCGCCCATGCGCTGCCCGTGTTTATGCCCTTGCCAAGTCTTCGAGATCGGGACCGCGCGCGAACTCGCTCTGTTCGCTGGGCGGGAACGTGTCCCAGGCCCCCGGCGCGTTGTGAAACAATCGCGGCGGGAGGTTGTTTCTATGTTTTCGGCTTCCCGGGGCCCTCTCCGGGCCTCCTGGGCCGTCAAAGAAAACCTTTCGGGATGAGGAACCAACTGGTCCCGGGGAAGGGGTCGAGACCTTTGGGGGTCGACGTTGTGAACAAATCACGGCGTCAGGTGTTTGGGGTTCCAGCCCCAATAATCACGTTACATCACCATTGGTCATGCTGGACGCTTCGCGGGACCCCCACCAGTCCATCCAGAGACGAGGCCCAGGCGAGTTACCGTGATCAGGGATGTGGAGGAGCACACCGTGGAATAAGGGGTTGGGGAAGCCGTCATATCTCAAGAGCGGGAGGGTGGAGGAGGAACTAGAGGAGGAGGAGGAGGAGGAGGTGGAGGAGGAGCAGGAGGAGGCGGACTAACGCCACAGGGTAACCTAAGGTCGGTCTAATGTAAAAGGAAGAGGAAAAGGACCAGTGTAGACCCAAGACGCATCAACGATATTGAAATACACACTCCCTCCAAGCTCCCTCTTCATAGGCTCCCTCAAGGGGCCATTTCCACTGGGGGAAGTGCCACTTCGTGGGCCAACCGTATGAACATCTTGAAGCGTGCCAACACACAATTCTCAGGACAACGCCACGAGTGAACCTGACTATTACATCTTGGTCTTCCTGATTCGTGCCAGAACGCCAACACAGCGAATCAACGTAACAGTTGTGCCCTGACAATCCTGCGTCAGTGAAACCTTGCACATGATCCATGAATCAGTGCAACTGTCGCGCCCTGACAATCTTGTATCAGTGACTCCTGAGTCATCTCTGGTACGTCAATCATGAAAATCAGTGAAACCCTTGCAAATGTTTAGATCGAGTGTTCGCGGCGCCAAGGCGAGAGCCAAAGGAGGTATTCTCAATCCATGAAACCCTTGCAAATGTTGACAACGAGTATGTGCGGTGCTATGGCTAGATCCACATGTTGAAAACCACCCGCACTCAATCCGTGAAGCTCCTTCTATTTTTGTATAGCGAATGTGCGCGGAGCTAAGGCGAGGGCCACACTTCTTTTTCACCCTCAATCCGCGAAGCTCCTGCAATCAGTTTACAGTGAATGTGCGCGGCGCTAAGGCGAGAGCCATCTGTTGAAAACCATCCACCCTCTATCCGTGAAAGTCTTGCAACTGTTTGATGCGAATGTGCGCGGCGCTGAGACGATAGTCGCATTTTGAACAACAATCCACCCTCAATCTGTGAAGCTCTTGCGTTTGTTTAAAACGGATAGGGGCGGCGCTGCGGCGAGAGACACATTTTGCAAACGGCCCGGCTTCCATCCATTAAAGCGGAGGCGGCGCTAAGGCGAGAGCCACAGTTGGAAAACCACCCGCTCTCCATCTTTGAAGCGGCTGGTAAGTTTAATCTGCAAGAGGGTCATACATAGTGAGGAAGTCTCAGGCGAAACGCCCGGCCCGCCCTTTCGACCGGCCTCGGGGTGCGACAGGGAGGAGTTATTCATAACATGTATAAGGAAGAGGAATGGAGGAGGAGGAGGAGGAGGAGGAGGAGGGAAGAGGAGGATGAGGGCAAGGGGGAGTGGGTGGGAGGACGGAGGAGGACGAAGGCGGGACGAGGAGGAATAGGTTGATGCGGAATAAGAGGAGGATGAGGAGGAGGAGGAGGAAGAGAAAGAGGAAGAGGAATAAGAAGAAGAAGAGGAGGAGGATGATGAGGAGGACGGCAAGCAGAAAGGCCAGAGGCCTGATGGATGCGGCTCGGGATCTCTTCGGATGTTTCTCGAGAGCATCTTGAAGTCCTCTTGGGGCGTCTCGTGGGCCTCTTGGCGGTCCGGGGGCCTCTTGGAGCGTCTTTCTGTGTTCTGGAGGAGCCTCGAGAGGCCTCTTCGGGGTTTCTTGGGAGCCTCTCGGAGGTCTCTGGGGCTTCCTGGGGCCTCCAGGGCGCCTCTGGGGGCCCTCTTGGGGCCCTCTTGGGGGCTTTGGGGGCCATCTGGAGGCCATCTTGGAGGAGACCCATCGAGAAAGGGGGGGGGCAATATTTACCCCCCAAGAGCCCAAAACGGGCCCAAACCAGAACAAACAAATCTGACTTGTGCCTTCTCGCCGAGGCCGTGTCGGACGCCCCAGTCTGGCTCGACCCTCCCCCCTCTCCAGGTCCAGGCGAGGGGGTAGGGGGAGGGTCAAGGTACCCTCCCCGCCGCGGTCTCGCTCACTCCCACCCCCCCTCCCAGCACATAAGTAGCACCCGAACCGCAGCTCGCTCAGCGGTAGTCTTTGGATCGTTAATGTGAACCAGAATAGACCCTATGTGCGCAACGCTGGGGCGAGGTGCGCCAAGCACCCCTGTGGTCCAAGCGTGCCGGGCACGCCTGGTGCGCTAGATGCGCCAAGTGATCCACGTGCGCCATGTGTGCGCATAGCGTCTGGTGGGCTTGCATATAGCAGGCACCCCGCCGTCCTGTTCAACATCCCATGTACATCGATCGCGGGGTGCCCGCGCATGATCTAGATGTTACCTCGAAGTGCAATGTGTACGGTTGCTTTGACTGGGATGCGGGCCCTGTGCGCAGCAGGCAACATGCAGGCACCCCCGCCGTCTCTTTCAACAAAAGTTATTCCGACTGAAGGACCCCGCGTGATAATATGTTTAGCTTGCCCTTACCCTTTTCCTCCTTGCCCTGACGGACACTCTCCTCTCGCCCGCCTTTTCTGTCCTCACCTACTCCCCCTCCTTTTTTTTCTCCTCCTCCTCCCCCTTTTTCCACTTCCTCCTCATCATCACCCCCTCCCTACCCCTTCCCCGTCCTCGTCCTTCCCCTGCTTCTTCTCCGCGCGTTCCTCCGTTTCCCCCTGGTCGGGGCAAACAGATCGATTTTCCTCGGCGCCGTCGCCGCCGCGGCCAGAGCGCGCGCATTCCCCGACGGCTGGTTCGCGAAGCCTTTGGGACAACCCCGCGGGCCGCTGGGGCGCGGGGGCAGGCGGTCGGGACAACCCCGCGGGCCCCATGGTGGGGGGGGGGGGGAAACAAAACAACATTGGCGCTAGTGGCCCCTTACCCACGAGAACGCAAGGCATGTTTTGTGGAGGGACTGGTTTCGGGCGCGGATGGGTTACCACCCGATCCCCAGACGCACGGGTCTCCCCCTGCGCCCGATTCGGGTGACGATGGGTCACCACCGCCAGCCCGGACGCAAAGGGTTCCCCCCTGCGCCCGATTCGGCCGACGATGGGTTACCACCGCCAGCCTGGAGACAACTGGTTACCCCTGCCTGCGATTCGGCCGACGATGGGTTACCACCGCCAGCCCCGAGACAAGGGGTTTCCCGTGCCCCCGGTTCGGCGGGGGATGGGTTACCACGCCCGGCCCGGACGCAAAGGGTTTCCCCCGTGTGCCCGATTCGGCCGACGATGGGTTACCACCGGCAGCCCGGAGACAAGGGGTTACCCCTGCCCCCGATTCGGCCGGGGAGTGGTAATTACCACCGCCAGCCCGGAGACAAGGGGTTACCCCTGCCCCTTATTCGGCCGAGGATGGGTTACCACCCCCAGCCCGGACACAAGCGGTTACCCCTGCGCCCGATTCGGCCGCCGATGGGTTACCACCAGCGGTTCGGAGACAAGGGATTACCCCTGCCCCCGAGGATGGGTTACCACCCCCGGCCTGGACACAAGCGGCTACCCTTGTGCCCGGCCGCTGTCTCGTCGTCGTTGTCGTCGTCGTCAGCTCCTGAGTCACTCAGTCGCCCTTTCGGGCACGCAAGCCCATGACAATAACAAATTTGCCGACGACCAGCTCAGACGAGGCTACCCGCACTTCGCTCACAGACGAAGCTCTCGCCTGATATTTCCCCCGCTTTCTGGCCGCAGGAGCTGGGGAGCCCTTCCCCCGTATTCACGCCGCATGAG
>CAUYUJ010017290.1:17500-60944 GCA_963575745.1 Prorocentrum cordatum
CGGTGCTCTCCAGCTTCTGGACCACGTCGTCCAGCTCTGTGCGGTCGAGCTGGCCGCAGTGCATCTCGGCCAGGCCCCTGCACCAGGTGGCCCAGGCCGTGGCCCTTCCGGTCCTTGGCGGCTGTCTGGGTGTCGGCCGCCCCCCACCCCGCACGAGCTGGGCGACCTGGCGGGGCGACTCCAAGACGTACAGCCACGCGCAGAGGGTGTGGGGGGAGGGGGGAGGACTCCCCAGAAGCACCCCTGCTTCTTAGAAGGCGCGGCCCTCATCTACAGATGCAAGGCTGGCTGGGGGGGGAGGGGGGAGGGCTTCTCAGAAGCACCCCTGCTCCTTGGAAGGCGCAGGCCTCATCTACAGATGCAAGGCCGGCGCCTTCTGAGAAGCAGCCTCCTTTAAGAAGCCCTCCCCCTTCCCTCCACCCCCTGGTGCGCGCCGCCAAGATGCACACGTCCAGAAAGCATGCCGCGCATCTTCCTGATCAAACGGGTGTTGATCCCGAGCTGCTTGATGATCTCGCAGAAGGAAAAACATAAAGATAAACTGTTGGCGCTCCGCGCGGATTTCTTGGATCCGCGCCCGGACCCCCCCGGCGGCGCCTCCGGCGCCGCGCGCCAGGGAGCCAGGGACGGGGGTCCTGCGCGGATCCGAGAAACCCGCGCGGAGCGCCAACAGTTTATGCTTATGGCGCCCTTTTTGTTCCTCTTCTCCCTGATCAAGCGGGTGTTGATCGCGAGCTGCTTGCTGAGCACCGTCAGCGAGGCGCGGAGCGCCGTGCCCTCGGCCTCGACTGGCCGCGAGTCCTTGCTGCTGCGCGCTTGTTCGGCGCCCGCCTCCCCTCGCGCCGCCCCTTCTCGTGCTCGGGGCGCCGCCTCCGGGCAAGGACGCGCCGCCTTCGGGCGTCCCCGGCGGCCAGGAGCAAGCCGTCATCCATCGGAGCTTAGGATCACCGGGCGCGCTGCACTGCTCGCAACGTGCCTACTCGCAGACGCCCGAAAAAACACAGATCTGCTTCGATGTAATTCATCGTATGGCCCCCGCGTAGAATCCAGGCGATTTGCGAGTAGCTACCTTGCGAGTAGTGGAGCGCGCTCGTCTAAAGGAGACGGGGGTCAATGCAAGCGGGGGTCAGCCAGGGCACCGGATCCTGCAGGATCCTGCGAAGACCCCCTCTGGCTGACCTGGGTTAGCGAGCCGCTCGTGGCCGCGAGGCGGCCGCCCATATTGCCTGACCCGGGTTTGCGACGCCTTGCGTTGCAGTTGTTTTTTCCTGCATTGCTGTGTTTTGGTTTCTTGCTGACCCAGGTCTGAGTGACCCGGGTTAGCAGATCTCCGAATCCATGCCGGTACAATCGGGTGTGTTCATGTGTGTGTGCGTGTGCGTGTGACCACGCGCGTTCTTTGTCTCTCTCTCTGTGTGACCACGCGCGCTCTCTGTCTCTCTCTCTCTCTCTCTCGCCTTGACTTTCTGCGCCTCGTCGCTGCGCGCGGGGCCGCGGCGCCAAACATTGTGTGTATTTGTCTGTGTGAGTTCCTCCTCCCTCTCCTCCTCCTCGTCCTCCCCCTCCTCCTCCCCCTCATGTGCCTCAGCCTTTCCCTGCTCCGTCCTCGCCGCCCCACCTCTCCAACCGTTGCTGCTGCTGTCCCTTCTCCTTTTGATGTCTCCGCATGCTGTTCCGTCTGTCGATTGGAACCCTCCCTCTTCCTCCTCCCTTGCACGTGGCATGGACTACGCTCATCAGATCGCAGCGTCTAGGCGGATGACTTCCGACTTGAGCTTGGCGTTGCAAATCTAGCGTGCGAGTTTGTGCCGCCTGCTCGTTTACAGTCAACGCGCACAGTAAGGGCGCGCGCCTTGTTCTTGGGTGCCATAGTGTCCTTGCCTCTGCGGCCCGCCCTTTGCCGTTGCCGTTGGGATTCTGGTCGCCCGCCGCCCAGGACATCCCCCATTCAGCCTCCAAGGGTCTTGCGTCCTTACAGTGGGGGCGCGCAACAAGAAACCATCTGCTTTTCGTCAGGGTACCCTGGGTTTCTTCGCTCCGCGCGCGGCGCGGCGACTTCCCGCGGCCGTTGAAGGAGCTGCTGCGTTCAGAGTGCTCCAGGTTTCCCCTCCGGTGCACTTCGCGCGCGGGTTTTCAGGGTTGGGTTTCTTGCGAGGGTTTCTTGCGGCCGCACCCGCACTGTACCACCCGTCCTTCATCTGCGTCCTCACTGTACTGCACGGTATCCGCCCCCTGTTCTCGCTGTCTCACACGGTGTCCGCCACCTTGGGAGCAGCGTGCGCCGGGGAGGCCCCGGCAGGGGGTCGGCGCGTATACCGGCGAGGCCCGCGCAGGGGGGGTGGGGCGTGCGCAGAAGGGCCCCTCGCGGCGGCACGGCAGAGGGAAGCAATCAGTGGACAATTGGAGGCCGAGGTCGTCGCCCCGAACATGCGTATCAAAGCCCTTCTGAGCGCCCTCCCCTCCCCTCTCTCCTCTGCCTGTCCTCTCCCCCGCTCCTTCCTCGCCCCTCACTAGTCTTGGCACGTAGCACTGCCGTTCCGTCTCTGGAGAAGTATAGCACAGGCAGTCTCCATGGACTCGAGCCGAAGTCTGAAACAAAAACAAGTCCCCCGCTCACCCAAAGTCAAAGCTGGCACGCGCGGGGGAGACTGCAGTCGAAATGCAGTCCACCAGGCCCACCGCCAGGCTTGAACATTCGGGAGAGGGGGAGGCGCTGGCCGATCAGCGGCATGTTGCGCCTCGGGAGGGCGCTGGCCCACGGCCCAACAAGACACGAGCCGTTTGCAGTGAGTTCTCGGGGCCCTCCGCCCTGGGAGGGTGCGCCTCCAGCCTGCCCCCTGGGCGCCACTGTTCCCCCTCGCAGCAAGTCTTTAGGCGAGCCCTCGAGGCGGTTCTGGGGTTGATCGATTAACGCGGACCGGCAAGAGTTGGCTGCAGTACGTTCCGTCGGCCGCGCGGTCGGGACAGAGTTCCTCCTTCGCCCTCGCCCGTCGGCGAGGGCGGATGGCCGCCCACGCCCCGCAGGATGCCACAGGCGCCTCTCCCGCAGTGCCGTCTCAGCAGGGGCGGGGGCGCGTGGGGGCGGGATTCGGGGGGCCCGCAAGGCAAACGCCTTGGTGGCCCAGCTCCGCCATCCCCACTGCAGAGCCTCCGAGGGCCACCACCCTCGCCATGAGTTGCCCTGTCGTGCGCCGCATATCGGTTGAGTTTTACACCAGGCCCCTCACGAAACGTCCGTCCTGAAGGTGCATTGGGCGCAGTGCTGGGAAAAAAGAAGCGGGAATCGGCTTCCGAAGAGAAGACACGTTCTCGGGGTTCGCATTTTTGTAGGAGCCCGCCAAATACCACCCAAAACTGACAGCGGCCGCTGTTGGGCAGGTGGCCTTCTGTCTCAACGCACAAGGCCCGCGGCGGCACCGACATCACATCCTGTTGCAAATAGACGGGAACTGCTGTCGGTCCTCGTCCCATCCTTTCCTACCGACCCTCCCCCCGCTTGTCGGCGGCAAGCCCCAGGGGGGAATTGAGAAGTGGCCGGCCTCCTCAGGAGGGCCAGCAGGTTTCGGGCCTTCCGAGAAGTTGTCGGAATTTTCCCTGGAGACAAACGATTTCCCAGAATATCGCAGGGTCTCTGAAAGGCCCCGCCGCCTTCTGAGAAGGTCCCCCCCTCTCTCGGACGGCTGGTTGCCTTGGGGCCATGAGTCGCACCTCGACTCTCCAGCGGCCGGAATGAAGACGATCCAGGCCCCCCCCGCACGCCACCGGCGGGGCGCAGCCGCGGAAGCGCACCCCCGGGGCTGGAAAGTCGACGAGGGCGTACGCAAACGCCCGTGGACCTCGAACCTCCCGAACCTTCCGCGGCTCACTCCGCCCTCCGGGTCCCGTCGGGCATGTCCCTCTGGGGACGAGTTTTCTTGTATGTTTTGACTCTCTTTTTGAGCGCGTGCTGAGTTGTTCTTTTGCAGTTCTCCGCCAAGATCCGCCTGTATAGGGGGACATGCCCGACCTAACCCCAGTGTCGCCGCCCACCTTCCCCCCCCCCCCCGCGTGCTGCCCGATCGCGCCCGCCAGGTGTCAGGAGGGGAAAAAGCACGCAGACACAAGTCATCGTCGACTCCCCAGAAGATATGGGAACATAGGGGAAGTGGGGGGCGAAGACGAAAACCCACAAAAATATGGGAAACTGTGGGGAATCTGTTCATTTGTGTGTTTGTGTTTGTTTGTGTGTCCCTGGGCCCCTTCACGCCCGCCAGGTGGCCGGCGGCCCCGTGCCGTGCCGGGCCGCGCGCTCCGAGCGAGCCCGGCCGCGCGGGGCGCGCGGTGCCCGGGGCCCGCGGGCCGGCATGCCGCGCGCGACGGAGGCCTCGGGCGCGGCGGGCCTGGCGGCAGCCCGAAAACCCGCGCACGTCTCCGAGGGTCATCAGCATGATCATCATCATTATCACCATCACCATCACCATCACCATCACCATCATCATCATCATCATCATCATCATCATCATCATCATCATCGTCGTCATCATCATCATCATCATCACCATCACCATCACCATCACCATCATCAGCATCATCATCATTCAGAACAGGAAAAAGCACATAAACACAAGGGGTTTTACTGGTTTTACGCTGGAAGGGGGCGTCGTTGAGAGGGTGCCTGGCACGGATGCGGGGATCGGCGTGGCGTCGGTCTTTGGAGCTGGCGGTTTGCGTGGCAAATGCGTTTAGCTGGTCGCATGTGTTCGGAACGCGTGACGGGTGGAAAAGCCGCTCACCAGCAACTGGCAGTCCTCTGCCCGCGGGCCAGAACAAATCGTCGCGCGCTCGCAACGGGGTGTGGGAAAGGGAGTTGGGAAGAGAGCGCGAGTCTCATTCCCAAGAGGTCCCTTCGATAGGCAGCAAACAGTTCTTTTTCTATTCATCTGCCGCACGGCCAACCGAACGAACGAACAATTGTCTCGGCGCGCAGTGTTAGCTGCGCTTGCGCGCATCCTGGTTTCCTTCCGTTGCTTCCTTCGCTTCTTTCTCGCCCTCCTCTTCTTTTTCCTCTACCCCTGCTTTGCCTTGTCCCGCCCTCCTTTCCTTTCCAGCTCGGAGCTGTCACCGCGCGCGAAGAGCGCAACCCAAAGGGCGTTGCTGTAATTCCTTTGTGTGCCACGAAGTCTCGTGTAATTCCTTTGTGTGCGGTCTGGTTACACCGCCAACGCGGGGGGCACACAAAAGGAATTTCCTTTGTGTACGATCGTTTTCGCCGCCCCCACAAGAGCACGCGCGATTCCTTTGTGTAGAGCTTGCTTTCTCGCCCCGAGGAGCGCACGGGGCCTGGCGCTACAATCACAAGGCCGCGGCGCCTGGCAGTGCGATGCAGCTGCGCCGGATACCACGCCCAAAACGATCCTGCGTGGATTTCGGCTCTTCTGCCGAAATCGCGCTGGCAGCTGGCCAGCCACATCGTCGGCTCTGCGTGCCCGCGCGCGCTACTGCGTTTTGCTGCCGCGACGCGTGCTGCTGTCAACGGATGAACAAACTGACGTTGCACGGTGGTTTGGCTGTGCCAAACCACCATGGAATGTTTGTTGGTAGCGGATATTGGGATTTTGTCGCCGCCCACCGCCTTGCCACACCATGCATGTCAATTGCATCCTAGAACGCGGCCGTGCATCAACCGTGGTTCGGATCGCTGGGGATCCAGTCGCATGTGTGCACATGCGTTGCGCCGTTGGTGGTGCCAAAACCCTTCGTGGCTCCTAATCATCAGCAGCATCATCAGCATCAGCATGAGCATCATCATCATCAGCATCATCACCGTCGCCATCATTACCAGCACGTCTCCGAGGGTCATCACCATCATCATCAGCATCATCACCATCACCATCAGCATCCTCATCATCAGCATCATCTCCATCATCATCATCACCAGCATCAACATCATCATCATCATCATCATCAGCGTCATCATCAGTGTCATCACCGTCGCCATCATGACCATCAATATCATCAGCATCATCATCATTACCATCACCATTATCATAAACACCATCAGCGTTACCATCATAACCATCTGCATCAACATCATCATCAGCATCGCCACCATGATCATCAACATTATCATCGGCATTATCAGTATCATCATTATCAACAGCAGCATCAACATGATCACCATCATTACCATCATCACCGTCACCAGCATCATCATCATCATCATCATCATCATCATCATCATCAGCAACATCATCAGCATCATCAACATCATCATCGTACTCTGCTGCGGCTCGCTTCCAGGGAGCCAGCGATGGCACGCAGCCGACCCGCACAGCCAGGGTGAGCGGTGTTCCAAGGCCGCCCCTGCGTCCTTCCCCTCCGCTGCCCATCCGTGGCCGCTCCCGCCGGCCGCGCCCCGCGCGCACAGTGCCGGCACGGCCCTCCGCGGCCGTTGCATCTCTACCGCGCGTCATTCTTCTACGGGCCGGCTGTAAACATGAACCTCCGGAGCTCCTTAGCATCGCTCGGGCGTGTGCACTTTTTTCTCGGCGGGGACTATCAAGGAGCGTCCTGGGTCATCCTGCGAAGAAAACCACGCACGAAACCGAAAAAAAAAACCAGGGAATGGACGTCCGAGCGATGGCCGGAGCTCCGCGCGGCTTCTGCGGAGCGGCGCTGCCCCCCCCCCCGCGCCACCCCCGTGGCGGCGCCTCCGCGGCCGCCCCGGGGCGCGCGCTTTCCTCAGAGAGGCACCGAGCGCGGTCCACGGCTCGCGGAGTGCCTACTCGCAGACGTCCGAAAAACACGCGTTCGTCTCGATGCAATTTCTCGTGCAGTAAACCCGCCTCAAGAAACCATATGCTTTTCGTCAGGGTATCCTGGGTTTCTTCGCTGCTCGCGCTGCGCGGCGACTTCCCGCGGGCGTTGAAGGAGCTGCTGCCTTCAGGGCGCTCCAGGTTTCCCCTCGGGTGCACCTGGCGCACGGGTTCTCAGGGTTGGGTTTCTTGCGAGGGTTTCTTGCGGCCGCGCCCGCACTGTGATTCCTTCGCGGCTGATCCAGGTCGTTTGCGAGCAGTGATCTTGCGAGTCGTGGAACGCGCTTGCTCCTAGAGAGGGGGGGGCCCAGCGCAGGGCCAAGAAGTCCGCGCGGACCGCAGAGAGCTCATGCTCATGCAGTGCGCTCTTCCTGCTCGTGTGGCCTCCTCGCCTCCCACCCTCCTCACCCAACCCTCCCCCGCCGCCGCCTCCGCGTCTTTCTGGATGTTCGCCCTCGCGTCGTCTTCGATGTTCCGTTGGGGGGGATGGGGCGGGAGGGGGGAAGGGCGAGATCCGTTCTCACGTTGGATTCCAGTGCCCTTGTTCCAGCCATTAAGTGTGCACGATGTTGTCTGCTTTCTGTTTCTTCCACATGATATCGGCCAAGCCCGTCGTTTCAACTTTCCTCCGCACCGATCCCTCCATTCCGCGCCGCTCCCGATGCATTGTCGGCCGCTACCCATGCATCCTACTGGTTACGTTACTCTCGAAGCTCGCGGGCGCCACCTCCTCCGTTGCATCCTCTGTCCTCCTCGTTCTTCTTTCCACCTCCCTCCTCCCCCCATCGTTCACCTTTTCGTAACTCGTTCTTCCGCCTCCTCCTCCTTTCACTTCCTCCTCCTCCTCCTGAGGCACCCTGCACTCGGGTTCGGCGGCGTCGGCTCAAAACCGGGTCACCGTGCGCTTCCTCGACGACGACCGGTCGAGAGATTTGGCCCGGCCCACCTCTTCTGACCACGCTGCCACAGGAGGAACACGTATAGATGCCCACACCCGTCGTGCACCATTCAGGAGGGAAGAAAACACACAGACACAATGAATCGTCGGTTCCCCAGAACACATGGGAAACTATGGGAAAGGGGGGGGGAAGACAAAAAAATCAGAAAATCTGGGAAAATGTGGGGCATCCTGTATGATTTGTGTCTACTTATTTATTGGTATGTCCCAGGGCCCCCCTCAGTGCACCACCTCTGCCTCGTGACCCGAGGGCGCCGGTGCCTGCTCTCTGGGCCTGCTCCCTCCGCCTCTGCGGTCCCCGCAGAGCGGCACCCGCCGCCCGGGCGGCGCGCCCCGTCGGCGAGGGGGGGCGCCGCTCGGGGCTGGGCGCGGCGGCGTGGCCGAGAGGCCAGCGGCCGCTGTCAGATCCACACTGGGCCCCTCCTCCTCCTTTCTCCTCCTCCTCCTCCTCCTCCTCCGCCCCTCCTCCTCCTCTCCTCCCTCCCTCCTCCTCCTCCTCCTCCTCCCTCTCCTCCTCCTCCTCCTCCTCCTGCCTCCTCATCCTCCTTTCTCCTCCTTTCTCCTCCTCCTCCTCCTCCTCCTCCTCCGCCTCCTCCTCCGCCTCCTCCCCCTCCTCCTCCTCGGCATCGATCTGTCACCGACTGCCGCGGCCCCCCGCCGCGGGGAGGCACCCGGGCGGCGCTCCTTCGGCGGCGGCGGGGCGCCCGGGTGCACCGCGTCTGGCGCCGAGGTCGCCGAGGGTCCGGCTTGCACCTGGGACACGTATTTTTATGTCGGGCGTGTCCCCCTACAGGGGGGTTTTCGACGAACACTTAAAACAAATACCCCAAACAATATTCCAAAAAGGTCGAAACAAATCAAACAATAGTCCCCAGACTATTTTTGGGTTATGTTTTGATTATTTCTAGGGTATTTTTAATTTTTCGTCGAAAACCCCCCTGTAGGGGGGCAGGCCCGACTTAAACTCACTTTTCAAGAGGGGCTCGGCCGTTCCTTCGGTTCGCATGCGTTCCGCTGCCTTCTTGGAGGCGAGACCCCCATGGGTTTCCTTTCGGGCTTCCTGGACTCACTTGGATCGAAAAAATGGGCTTCGTTCCTTATCTGTCGTTCCTCAGGTCAGGCCGAATACTGCACTGCACGACGGTCGTTGAAAAGGTCGGCACTCCGAGGCGGCTCGGTCGCGAGACGAAGTGGACAGTCCCCCCAGATCTGCACCCAGTGCTCAGTACGCTCCCCCCCCGCATCCGGTTCGAGCCCCGCGCCCCTGTGCGGCCCGACTCGGGACGTGTTCCGATCCGATCGGACTTCCCGATCCGATGGTGATTGCTCCTGCCCTCGAGATCTTCGGGCAGGTGGTACTGGAGCGTGGCACAAAGTGGGGTCGAGAAAAGGGCCCTCCAGGGGCCCTCCAGGGCCCCCTTTGGAGCCAGCTGTGGCCACTACCCCATTCAGGACCCTTCCCGTCACCCCCCACTTCAGTCACCCTCCACTACCACCCGCCCGATCGTTCGGATCCGATCGGACGTCCCGATTCGATGCTGGCTGCTCTTGCTCTCGAACCCCGCGGGCGGGTGGCGTCGGGGCTTCTCAGAAGCCGACCAGCCGCCCGCGAGGTTTTGTGCGTCCTCGGGGGAAGACTAAGAAAACTCTCGGGAGGAGGAGGAGGAGGAGGAGGAGGAGGAGGAGGAGGAGGAGGAGGAGGAGGAGGAGGAGGAGGAGGAAGAGGGAGGGAGACGAGGAGGAGGAGGAGGAAGGGGGAGGTGGAGGAGGAGGAGGAGGGAGGGAGGAGGAGAGGAGGAGGAGGAGGACCAGGAGGAGGAGGAGGAGGCGGAGGAGGAGGAGAGGAGGAGGTGGAGGAGGAGGAGGAGAAGGCCCGCGGACTTTGAGCCCTCTGCACAGGCCCGCCGCCTCTCGATTCCCCCCCTCGCCGCCGACGTGCCCGCGGTAGCCCTGGGGAGCAGCAGTGCATCTGGAACGCTCTGAGAAGGCCGCGGCGCCCGAGGAGTCCTCCAGGAGCCGCCAGGTCTGAGAGATTCTCGATGTGTCCTCACTCGACGTTGCCCTCGTCCTGGCTTCATCCTACTGTGAGGAGAGGAGGGGGAGGGTAGGAGGAGGAGGAGGAGGCACGGCCGACCAGTCGTGAAACTGACTGACAGGAGCACGGGCCCACCCATAGGAAAACTATGTCAGGACCCTACCCGTTTTAGGGTCCTTCCCAGCCCTAATGGTTGAGATGATATATTTCTGCCTGGATCGGGTGGGCCCGTGCTGGGAGGGGCCCACGCAGGCCGTCGAGCTTATCTTACAATTCGCAACCTTCCCCATGGACACTTGATAGGAGCCACAGGAGGTGCAGACCATGCACCTATTGGTCACCAACACCTGGTGCCCATTGAGCTCGACGATAGCTTCAGAGGGCGGCACTGACGGATTCGCGACAGCGGAACCCTCGGGATCATTCCTACAAGAAGCCTCAACAGCCACACGCACTGCCTCCGACTGCATCGGTGGCGCGCACTGCAGCTCAGGTGTCATTCTAGCTCACAGCCTCTGCTGGGCCGTGGGCTCACACGAGGTCCCTAGGATCCAGCTAAGACTCGCCTTGGTCCTAGCCATGCCCAGACAAGACTTACATTGGAAAACCCCAGGCTCACTAACTACCGTTTCATGGGCCGTGGTCCCAATGGGCCTCACAAGGGGCAGGGGCTCTCACAAGTCTACTTGGCCTTTCAGTGAGTGAGTCACGATACGCCATCTTGCAAACCACCCAAGGCAACATCCTGGCCTGCATCTTGGCGTCGCCAATTGCAGACTCGAGCGATAACTCCAAAGTCTCGGACGGATCATGGTAACATGCACCCCACTTAGCAAATCTGTCCGCCCATGCGTTGCCCAGGAAGTACTCCCATGGGTGCTGGTCCTGCTCGATACACTGCTGCGCCGTCTTGTGAGCAGGACACCAGCAAAACTTGGGAGGTATCTTAAGCATGCTACTCATCATCGAACACATTTGCCTCCAAAGGTCAGCGTACGAGGCGTCCGCCTCCTGCTATGCGAGTCTCCAGTCCGTGCCTTCTCTGACGAGGCTGGAAAGGTCTGACACGACAAGCTTGACATCGCGCAGCAGCTTCAAAGCGAAGAAGAGGGCAGCTCTTTCAGCTCGCCCTACCGTCTGCAGTGGCCCTTCTAGGGGCCCATATGCACTTCTGACGGGCAGCACATTGTCTTCCAAACACACGAATCCCCGTCCACATCTGGTGATCTCAGGAAGTCCTGGAGCAAGCCCAGACCCGTCCGTGTAGACCACTGAGGTCCAACTTTACTGATCAGACTCCCAGTCGTCCCAGTAGTGAACCTCGAGCCCGTAGGAGACCTTGGGAGGCACCACAGGGTACATAGGCATACACATTGTACATTCAAACCTGTCCCAGTCAGGAGGTCCCAGAGCATGTACACCACGATCCTTGAGGCACTCATAGCATGTATTTAACTTAGGATTCCAAATCAACTCCTCATCATGACAATCTTCATATAGACCATTGCAATCGTATGTACAGTGTCCCAAAGACGACCGTTCAGCAGGGCACCAGGGGCACTTCGCCGAATTTTTGTATCCTGCCTGGTGCTGCCTGTCCCGAGTCCAGAAGCCTCCTGACCAGAGCGTCCTGAGGGCTCCCGAGAATATTGCACTTCTTATGGCAGCCTTAGGCCCACCAATACACATGCGAAGCGCACGAATCCAAATACACTCATGTCCATTGCAAATGTCTTGATACTGGGCAAGGATCTGTCTGCCCTGCCGGCGCTCCACTCCTTGGCGTGCAAACTCGATGACAGTCTTGGGCGGCAGGCGCAGAAGATCGTATGCGTAGCCCTGGTCATCCACCAAGGTCAGATGTGGTCGCCTGCCAGCTGAAAAAGGTTGCGTGCGGGATGTGCAAGAGATGGAGGCCGCCAGCGCCTGAGTCTTTGAAGCTCTGTGCGCCGTGCCAGCGCCATTCAAAAAAAGCCGTTCTGGCCCAGCTCTTCCAGTCCTGCTCGCTTCGTTTCTGCAAGCTCTGTGCTAAATCATCAGCGTGTTCGATGATGCGGAAACCTTGTTCTCAAACTCAACATCGGTAAAGGAGAAGACTCCTGCCAGTAAGAAGTCACGTGCTTCTGAGTCCAGACAGCGCAAAAAGCTCATGCTGCATCACGATGCGCCGATGGAAATCAAGAACCTGCTGTATAGACTGCGCTAGCCTTCTTACCGGGCGTCTCTCGTCATCCTCATTTTCCATCACTCGCTTGTCTTTCCTGCTGCGCCTGCGAACCTTTCTCCATCCTGCGTCCAGTGCGTCCTTCACCGTCACGGCCGTCCATGGTGAGGTGTAGTCTGGCAATCTGAGTCCTGTACCAGCAAAACCATATGCACCGATCATCCTGATCCAAAAGGCTCTGACACGTATGATATGTTTCGCCCATCGAGCTGCAGTCATCCATGCCTTCGCCGTGGGCCCATACTGTTGTCGCACGTGCCTGCTGCCTCATTTAGCTTCCACGAATTTGGCAACAACGGGCCCCGCTCTGCCAGCATATCCTCTGCCTTCATCTCCCACTAGATCACGACGTGCTAAGGCTTCAGCCTCAATGCCAGATACCACCAGACCCCATGCATGTCGTAGCTCGGTCTCGTTGCTGACTTGGAGCACGATCTTCATGGTGTCATCCCACTTTGGCGGCGGTCTCGAACATCCCACGTGTGGGCCCTTAGGTAGTTGCTTGGGTTCCTGTGGGGCCCTCAACCATACTTGCCTGTGTCCATCAATATTCGGTACAGAAGCTGGATAGTGCACAGGTAGCCCGCCCGCAACATCAACCTCTGGGGGGGGAGACCTTTGTCGCGAGCCTACCCGGGATAACGAAGTAGTCGTACGTGCTTCCCTCGGAGGCGTTCGTTGTGCAACAAGTGATCTGTGTCGGGACCAGGAACAACGCTCTGAGCTGCTGCAACCAGGCCTGCCCATCAAACGTCGTCGACACCATACTCCAATCACTTCCCACCATCCAACACTGCCCCATGTCGTTGAGGCTCCCAAGGTAGCATACAAGCCTATACAACATGTCCTGATTCTGCTCATCCAGTCCAACAGAATCCTTGACATACACCGACACCGCCGCAATCACTGCAATGATGTCCCAAGCTATCTTCGCCGCAACCATTCTCTCTTCATATAAGACTGGGCATTGGAATCCTGGCGGCCTAGTGACTGTGACGCACGTCGGTGCGAGCACCGCAACCCCAGAAGATGTACCGTCCAATTCAGTACGTAGGGCTGGCGCAAATATACCATGATAGCCCAGCTGCGGTAATCTTCTCACTAGCCCAGGTAATGCTGCTTCATCAGCTGCGTGTTCTTGAACCAGGAAAACTGCTGACCTGCAACCTTCCATGTACCTGAGCAGTGGCCCCATGCTGTCCACGTCGATTGTGGTGACGACTCCCTTAGCAACCTGGTAGCCTTCCCTACCTTGATTATGACCATTGATGTTTCCTGAGCCTGGCCCAGCAGAAGGTGGCGTTGAGGGAAACTTCGCACTCTGGAATGCGTCTTCATCACGAGACGCCTCCTCGTCATGTGTCATATGATAGGGAGCTTCAGCTGTACACGTACCCCCGACCTTTGTAATAGTTTTCGCCATGTTCCATGATATGTTCACCATGACAGCGATGACCATCCATTCAACACGGTGTTAAAACTTGGCGCTGAGTACTTTGACTCCACTTGAAGAGCCTGTTGGCCGCCTGCCGCACCTCTTCCTCTGTGGCCGTCTCGCCGATCTGGACCCCCACAGCTCCGAGGTGTTGACGTAGCACCTCAGCGTCGGCCTCACGCACCGACGGGGCTTCAGGAATCGGCCCCTCAGGTACAGGCGCGTGAGCGCCACCGACATCAGCCCCACGGTCAGCAGGGAAAGCAGGCTGTGCAATCCCTCCTGCGGTAGATCCAACCATTGCAACCGATGCACCTGTGACCCAGGAGGGCAACTGTCGAGCGATCTCCTCGGCCATTGGCTCAGCTGCCTCATCTGCTCCGAGTTGCTTGAGGATGCGCCCCAGGGCGGAGCAGTCGAGGCCGAGCGCCGTGATAGGGTCAGTTTGCAGGGGTATTCGAGCCCCTCCCTCGGACAGCTGCACTGCCGCCTTGGCAAGCTCGAGCTGCCGAAGTCGAAGCTCCTCGTGTTTGGCTTCCCGCTCAGCAAGCTCACGTTGCGAGACCTGCAATGCTACCTGCAACTCGTTAATGTGCTGCGCCTGCTTCTCAATCGCCAGCTTGGCCTTGGAGATCTTCTGAGACTCTTGATAGAGCTGACGATTGATCCGGAATATCTGTGCAGAAGCGGGCTCGAGAGCATGGACGCGTTGTTGAAGCTCATCTTTCTCGCTGCGCAACGCGGACCGCAATGTGTCCCAATGCTCACCCACTCCTTTTGCCATGTCCAACCGCTTTTCAAGCTCGTGAATCCTTGCTCTGGCCTGGCCTTCATCCAGCGTCTTCCCATCATCAACAGCCATGTCGGAAGAAACCACAGGCTCTGGCGAAGGAACCGACTCTGGAAGTAGCTCCTGCTGCTTGCGCTGCTGCATCTCCTGCTCAAGCTTCTTGATCTGCTCCTGTGCATCCCTCAACTTCGCAGACAGAGCCCAAGGAGTATCATCATTCTTCTCTCGAGCACGTTGGGCTGCCTCAGAGCGCTTCGATGGTGCAGCAGTGGCCTTGTAGCTGTGGTAACATGAAGACTTGGTCCTCTTGCACTGCCAGCAACTCTGTCTTCCTGGCGTGTTGATGAACCTCTCTCCGCTACCTGCGTGGTAGCAATCTCTGCATAGCCAGGTGCGATCATCACTGCCCATGGGGACTGCTGATCCGTGATGGCTGCTCAAAATCTCACAGTCCCGCTGATGTCGCAACCTGTGCCTGGCCGCGGCGCGCTGGCGTAGCTGGGCACGGTGCCACGCGGGCGAGGGTGAACGCGCGCCCGTGGTGGTGGCGGTCGCCCAAGGGCTGGGGTCGCGGTCTGTCGGGCTGGCACGAAAGGAGGCGCCTCGGACCACTACGCTTGGGAGGAGGAGGAGGAGGAGGAAGGGGAGGAGGAGGAGGAGGAGGAGGAGGAGGAGGAGGAGGAGGAGGAGGAGGAGGAGGAGGGAGGAGGAGGAGGAGGAGGAGAGGGAGAAGGAGGAGGAGGAGGAGGAGGAGGAGGAGGAGGAGGAGGAGGAGGAGGAGGAGGAGGAGGAGGAGAGGGAGGAGGAGAGGGAGGGAGGAGGGAGGAGGGAGGAGAGGAGGAGGGAGGGAGGAGGGAGGGAGGGAGGGAGGGAGGGAGGGAGGGAGGGAGGGAGGGAGGGAGGGAGAGGAGGACGAGGAGGACGAGGAGGACGAGGAGAACGAGGAGGACGAGGAGGACGAGGAGGACGAGGAGGACGAGGAGGACGAGGAGGACGAGGAGGACGAGGAGGACGAGGAGGACGAGGAGGACGGGGAGGACGAGGAGGACGAGGAGGACCAGGAGGACCAGGAGGACCAGGAGGACGAGGAGGACGAGGAGGAGGAGGATGTGGAGGAGGAGGAGGAGGAGGAGGAGGAGGATGTGGAGGAGGAGGAAGCTGATTCTTGCCCTCGAGACCTCCGAGGAGCAGCAGTGCATCTGGAACTGCACGCAGCGCCTCTTCGACAGCGAGCAGTTCCTGATGCGGAGCGCCCCGCCCGCGGCTTCTGTGGCGCCCCGCCCGCCCGCCTCGCGCGGGCGGCGGACAGGCGCGCCTCGCCCTCCTCCCGCTAGCGGAGGGGGTTCTGGATCGATGTTTCAGCGGCTCGTGGCCCTCGTGGACCGCCCCAAGGGCATCCTCGAGCCCTCGTGGCCCGTTTTGGGGCCCTTAGCCCCCCGAAGCGCGTTCGGCCGGTCTCCGGGGAGGCCCCCCCCTTCCAAATCGACCGGCCCGGACTCCCGGGGGAGGGGCTCGGGGAGGGGGAAATATTTCTTACACGCCGATGAACCCCAAGGGGTCGGCGGATATTAACCCCCTTTCTTCCTCCTCCAACTTCTCCTTCGTCGCCTCCTCCTTCTCCTCGTTCTCTTCCTCCTCCTCCTCCTCCTCCTCCTCCTCCCTCCTCCTCCTCTCCTCCTCCTCCTCCCTCCCCCCCTCCTCCTCCCTCCTCCTCCTCCTCCTCCTCCTCCTCCCCCTCCCCCTCCTCGTTCTCCTCCTCCTCCTCCTCCTCCTCCTCCTCCTCCTCCTCCTCTTCCATTCGTTTTCCTCAAATAATTTCTCCCTGTCGCACCCCGAGGCCAGTTTTTAGGGCGGGCCGGGCGTTTCGCCATACTTCCTCACCGTGTATGATTCAGAAGTTTAAAATTTGGCAGCAGCTTCACAGACGGAGGGCGAGAGGTTTTGAAAATGTGGCTCTCGCCTTAGCGCGGCGCCCCTTCGATTTAGAAATTTGCCCGAGTTTCACATATTGTGGGCGGGTGGTTTTCACAATGTGCCTCTCGCTTTAGTGCCGAGCAAATTATTTTTTTAATTGCAAGAGTCTCACAGATTGAGGGCGGGTCGTTTTCAAAATGTGGTTTTCGCCTTAGCAGGCCAGCCACAACTGGGGGAGCTGTGGTCCTTACCCCCCTGGGGGACCCATCGATTTCGACACCGCTCTCGAGAGATCGTCGATGCGATGGGTTCCCCCATGGGGGTAAGGACCGCAGCTCCCCCAGTTATCGCTGGTCGGCTTAGCGCCAAGCACATTTTTTTTTAACATTGCAAGTGTTTCGCATAGTGAGGGCGGGTGGTTTTCACAATGTGGCTCTCGCCTTAGCGCCGCGCACATTCGTTTTAAACATTTGCAAGAGCTTCACGGATTGAGGGCGACTCCTTCTCAAAACGTGGCTCTCGCCTTAGCGCCGCGCACATTCGTTTTTCAAACTTGCAAGGGTTTCATGGATTCCCATCATCAGCGCAGCGTACCAGAAATGGTGTTTTGGAAGGATTCAGGGTTAAGCGGGTGCAACAGTTACGTTGCTTCTCTGTGTTGAAGTCTTAGGAATGGCGTTCTGGCACGGTTCAGGATCGCCATGACGCAACAGTCAGGTTGATCCTGGGCGTTGGAATCCCGAGACGAATGTTTGCCATGTTTCAGGGTCTTCAAACGGGTGTCTTCCACCGAGGCAGTTCCATTAATGGACATGAACCGTTGTAGGGGCCTACGAACTGGGAGCTTGGACGGAAGGTTTACGCCAACATCGTTGATGTGTCTTGGGTTTACACTGGCCCTTCTCATCCTCCTCATCCTCGTCCTCGTCCTGATCCTCACCCTCCCCCTTCTCCTAGGGGAGCGAGCAGTGACATAAACTCAAAACTTGAAGGTCCGCGCGGATTTCTCGGATCGTCGTTTGACCCCCCTGGCGGCGCCTCCGGCGCTGCCCCTGGCGCGTGCCGATCCGAGAAATCCGCGCGGACCTCCGATTTTTTATGCCATTGTTTATTTCCTTATCTCCCCCTTCGCCAGAGTGCGGGATATGGTTTGCCTGCAAGGTCAGAGCGTTTGGTGATGCCCACGCTCCTGCGAGTGAATGGGGCTTAACCCCAGAAGACCCAGAACCAGACTGATCCAGAGCCAGTGTATTATGCAGCTTGTAGCATCAGTAGCCAATCAGTTGACGGCATGTTGGGTCCGATTCATGCCTTGTCTTGTCTTCTCCCTCTCCTCCCCGTCCTCCCCCTCCTGTCCCTCCTCCCCTCCCCCGCCTAGACCCACTCGCGTCGGGGAAAAAAAGAGCGACGGCGACCTCTGGGGGCCTCGCTGGGCCCAAGCCGGTCCGGGGGAATGTCTCAGATTTCTGGGGGGCGTTTTTGTCAAATTAAACATGACGTCGGGGGTTTGGGGAGGTGGATCGGCTCGAGGGGGGGGAAGTGTCGCCATTCGGCGAGGGGGTCCTGAGAGAAGCGGGCCTAAAGTTTTCGCCATATCTGGCGTCCTGGGGCCCTCCACGGGCCCCAGGATTGTCTGAGAAGGACTCAGGACGAAGACTTGGTCCTGGGGGGAGGCCCAGGGGTCCAGGACTTAGTTTCCACTGGAGCCGTGTTCCTCATTCTGATGGAAGAGAGGGGGTCGGAGGAGGGGAGGAAGAGGAGGGAGCAGCAAGAATCGGAGAATGCCAGTCCAGAACGGCGGCCAGCCCTGGTGTTCTGCGCCATTTTTGGGCCTCCTGGATGATTCTCGTCGCCACGGCTGGATCCAGTTCGAAATCTGGTTCAGGATGGACTCCCGGATGTGTTCAGGTCAGCGGGTTCAGGCCGAGGATCGGTACGATCTAAATGGGTTCAGAGGACATGGGGACGACGACGCACAGCAGTTCTTGGCCACGTTGGGCAGGCGTCAGCGTCGATGTCGCCGCGGGGCGCTGCCAGTTTTGAGGCAGAGGGGTGCCTGCCAAACAGGGGCCGCTGCTGGTTTCGGGCAGCATCTGCTGTTGCACACCGCACCTCGCAAAACCCATCTTCAAGGGAGGGAAAGGCGTTTACTCAAAAAGCTTTGGGCGTTCACTAAACAGCCTTGCCCCGTTCGATTCTTGGTGGGTGCGTTTGCTAAACGTCCCACCTCGGGCGTGCCAAGTGATCGTTGTTTTATATAATATTTTGCCGATCGGCGCGGGCCCTAGCCCCCCCCCCTCCCTCCCCCCCCTGGAGTAGATCTTGGCTGTTTTAGGCGCCTGTTTCGAGCAGGCGCAGTCTTACCCACAGGACGCAAGGTTCCAAACAGCCGCACTAAGCAGAGGTCCGGAGCCAAGCCCCCCGCTCCCCCTCCCCCTTCCGCCCAATGTCGAAACGCCGAATGAACAAAAGTTCACCAAGAGGAGGCGCTTGGCATCGGAGGTTGACAGACCTCCTACCCTGACACGTCGATTAGCGAATTGGCCGTTTTCGGTTCGCGCGAGGGCGTCGCGGCCGTCATGTTTGCGGGCCCATGTCTGTCGGTTTCGGCCCCAGGCCGTTTTCACGAAGGGGAGGACTACTAAAGGGAGGTCTGTCCACCGCCGACTATGTTTGGCATCACCTCACCTCGGTGCCGATCTGACGGACTCCCGCAGTCTCTGAGGGCGCATCCCCAGGATGGTCATCGCTCCTGGCTTGCCGATCTCAGGGGCCGGGAGAAGGTTCGAGTCGGGTCAGCAGCGGTGTAGGATCGGAGGGTCGGAGATCGCAGGGCAACGGGGAGCCCCCCCACAGGGGGGAATCGCTTTCGGTCTCGCGTGTGTGTGCGCGTGTGTCGCGCGTGCGTGGAGGGGTTCTCCGAAGGGCTTAGGCGACCCGTCCTCCTCCTCCTCCTCCTCCTCCTCCTCCTCCTTCTCCTCCTCCTCCCCCTCCCCCTCCTCCTCCTCCTCCTCCCCCTCCCCATCCTCCACCTCTCCCTCCTCCTCCTCCTCGGGTCGCCTACGGCCCCGGGGGAAACCGTGCACGCGTTGAGGCGAGGCGAAGCTGCGTGCGCGCGCGACAGAACTGACCCTGCCGTCGCTGGGGCGATTCGGATGCAGCGGACCGCCCCTCCGCCCCCAGTGGGCGCGCGGTGGCCTGGGGTGTCCTTTGGTGACCCGTTGGGGTCCCGTTGGTGTCCCCTCGGTGTTGCGTCGTCGGCGGGCGGGCGGTGGCCGGGTGTGTCCCGCCTTGGTATCGATAGTGAAGTCGATCATGGGATCGCTAGAATGAGATGGATAGTGAGATCAAAAGTAAGATCGACAGTGAGGTTGATTGTGCCATTGGTTGTAAGATCCATAGTGGGATCGATAGTGATATCCGTCGAAGGAATGGATGGTGAGATCGCTAGTGGGACCGATAGTGGGATCGATCGAGTGCGACCGAAAGCGGGGGGCGATAGTGACAGTACCTCGTAGCGCAACATCGTCATCACGCGCCTTCGCTAACTCGATGGCGCGTCACCTGCATCGTCATCACGACACCCATCGCATTTGCCACGGGTGGCCGTATGTATATATAAACATTTAGATGCACACATACATGTATGCATGCATTCACACATACATACACATATGTATATACACATGCATACAAGCATACATACATGCATACATACTTACAGACAGACAGACATACACACATACAGGAATGTCGGCATACATACATGTATACATGCATACAATGCAATACAATGCACTACACTACAATACAACACAATCCAACACAATACACTGTACATATACATACATGCATGCATGTATCCATACATACATACACACACATATACATACTATATGTATGTGTGTATATGTATATATATATATATATATATATATATGTATTCCGACTCCTATGTTTTATTACATGGCCCCGCCTAAACCAGATCCCCCCAGGGACGACGTCTCGGCGGCCCCCTGGACGCCCCCGGAAAAGGTCCGCTGGCCCTTCCGGACCTCTTAGGGCGCCTTGCCGGGCCTTGCGAGCAGACTCAAGGCGATCAGAGGGGTCATCGGAGAGGCGCAATAGGGACTCAAGACAGCACAAGAGTGTTCCAAGAGGAACCTCGATGGTCTGAAGACGGCCCAAGAGGCCCCCAAGACGCCCCAAGAGGACGTTAAGAGAGCCCCGAAGAAGCAAAAATCGTCCCATGCCCTTGTGATGTGTTTGAAGTGTATCCGCTTTTTGGATCTTCGCAGCGTTCAAGACGGCCCGATGGGCCCCCGATATCGCCCGAAGACGGCCCAAGAGGCCCCCCAGAGAGTTTGAAGACGGCTCAAAAGGGCCCAAAGACTGCTCCGGAGAGCCCCGAGACTGTCCACAAAAAACCCAAGATGCCCCCAGAAGGCTCCCAAGAGAGACCCACGAAAGCCGCGGGAGACCCCCAAGGCCATTGGAGGCCCCCAGGAAGGCCCTAGGTGGCTTCAGAAGACCTCTGGAGGGCCCCAGCTCCCCAAGACGGCCCAAGAAGGTCCCAGGATGGCCCAAGAGGGCCCCAGGACGGCCCAGAAGAGCTCCAAAAACGCCCAGACGGCGTTCTCCTACGATGTACATCAAGCTGACCCGACGATTTTGGTTCCACGCTTGAGGCTCGAGGTGTAAATTCCTCGATCGAGAGAAACAGGCTATGGATCTAGATTCGAAGTTCGACGATCGAAGATTTCCTGAGTGCCTGGAGCCTTCTAGGCATTCAGGAAGCGACAAAAAAGCTATTTGTGTGGAGCTACTGGGACTTCTTCGGGGTGTCACGGGAACGCTCCTTATTTCTTCAAAGGATGGATTCAACCACTGGAAGATGCGGAAGTGGAGGAAAGGAGCAGGAAGGAGATGAAAAGCCAGACCAAGTTGTTTTCCCTACCTCCTCCCATGAGGAACGGTGCTTTTTTTGGGGGGGGCCACTGCGGCCAGACCAGTTTGTAAGCGGCTGCCTGGGCAGCCCTTCAGAACAACGCCAGCAAAGGGACCAGCAATCGACCACGGACACATTTCCCAAGAAGGGAGGATGTCCCTTGGCCACTCGCCAGTCCCCCAGGCATTAGTCTGACCCCGACTCCGAATCCACAAGGCGGTTCGGAGTCAGAGGGGCTTCATCTTCCTCGCGCAACGGCAAGTCGGACATGCCCCTCATCCCCACACGGGGGTCAGACCCAGCGGAGGTGTCGCGCACGGGAGCCTCTGTCATTGCACCAGGCTCCCTGCCCTCCAACAAAACGCGGGCTTCGGCTTCCTCAGCCTCAAACAAAGCATCAAAAACTTCGTCTCCTGGTGCAGGGTCCTGCACTCTCGGAGCTTCTTGCTGTCCTCCCCGCCCACCGCTCCCGAAGTCCACCCGCACCCCCGTTTCTCTCTCAGCAATCCTAGCCCTCAGAGGGGCCAGACACGCCAGATGAGACGAGCACGGCGGAATGAGATGAACCCGCGAAGCGGTGGCGAAAGCACGCACCGCAGCTCCTGACGCTGGCCGTTCAGGAGCTGCACAAGACACTGCGACATTGCGCTGAGGGTGGAGGCCTCTCTTGAGCCTACTCAGCACACTGGCACCTGCACTGTGTTCCCTTGGATCACACATCCCTGCCAGATTACGCACTTTTTCTTGCGAGTAGCTACCACAAAGCATACAAAACACCAGGGGCAGCTCCTCCTCACCTACTTGCGTACTAGCTAACTTGTGGCCATGGGAGGGGGCCTCAGAGAGCAACTTGGTGAGGCTTCTCGAGAGACCCTTACACCCCACCTCTGGCCTATCTTGGAGGTGTCCCCCATAAAAACTTAAACACTTGGCGCACCTGTGACCCCACAGCCAGGGTTCCCAGTCGTGCCAGCTCGTTGCGCAATCAATGACCTTGCGCTGGCGCTCACGACGGGGCGGGCGTTGGTGGTGCACCCTAGGAAAACACGGCCACACATTCGCCACAAGGCGGGCGACCGTTTCGAGACTCTCGATCGAACTATCTAACTGCTGCCAGTCGGCGGGCGCGGGCCTGGGATGGAGGTCAAGGGCTCCTTTCGCTTCCCGATCCGCTCGCCAGTTAGCCTGGCCTATCCACCGCTCAGGTGGTGGCAGTTGCTCGATGTCTTCTAACTTCCTATGGGCTGGGGTGTGAACAGCTGGGGCATACTTTTGATTCTTCATGTGGAGCAAGGCCCCCCTTCTCAACCCTCCATAACGTTGCTTGGCCGACACTTGACATGACGGTTCCATGCTATCCAGTTTGACGGCATTCATGCAGTCGCTGTACAACGTCGGCCCATGATTTGGCACATATATAGGTAACAAAGCGAGCTGGAGCTGTTCTGCCGCTTGGCTGGTTTGGGGTAGGCTCGGCCACACAACTCCTTTTGCAACATACCTCTGCACACCCTCCGCATCAAAGAAAACCCACGAGTACGCCGCCCTCGAGAGTTCTCTGATGGTGTGCCTGGCGCACGACCCATCTCCTGCTTGGAAAAAGGCGGACCCATCAAACTGCTCCCACTCCACTTTTTGCCCATTCATGTCGAACAGCTCAGGCTCGTGCACATCCGAAAGGTTCGGCCACTCGGCCGCTGGGTGCTGAAACTTGAGGGCCTCGAAAAACTGCGTGTCCCCGCACTGAGCACGCTCGATAAAGGCCGTGGAGACGTCGGCGGCCTGCCTTGCCGCGACGACTTCCTCGTGCTGGCATCTGAAGATCCTGTGGCCTACTGAGTCGGGCTCTTGACACAGGGGGCAGAGGCCTGGTGTGATGTATCCTGACCGCAAAGCCCTGTCCTCGGTCCAGAGCCCTTCACAAAAACACGCCATCACTAAGTATTTACCCTGGGCGTTGAGACCGATACCTTTTATCCCAGACCTCGTAATGCGTCGGACCGGTTCAACACACACTCTGGTCCCAGGGGTCCACCCGAGCTTTTCCCCCAGGACGCGCTCGTGGTGCCTCTGAACCCCTAAAGAGAGCCAGTGCCCCATCATTGACGGGGTGGTGTACAGCAGGGGTATCTCCACGCCATTATCATCGCGCCAGTCGAGGGGGGTGTAGGCTTCCCACCCGATGCGCTGCAGGGAGAGGTGCATTCGACTGATCGGGCCTTTGCTTTTAGCCCAGTTGTGGCCTGCGGGCGGGACGGTCCGCCACATACTGCACAGCTCCTGAATCGAGAAGAAGGCGTGCTCGGGGCGCGTGGTGGCCATCCAGACCGCATGTGACCACGCCAGCGCAGGGGCGATCATGCTCCTCCACATAGGGTCACCTAGGAGCGCCGTCTTGGCTCTCAACGAAACCCCAGCATGCCTGGGGGCCTGGAACGACAACATCACACTACGCGCTCGCTTAAGTTCCGCGTCGCTCATCCCGACCACGGTGTCCCCGAAGCTTAAACCAGGTTTGACCCCCGCCGTGTAGATTTTCCCAATCCTGAAACGCTTCCTGGGGAGGGCCTTCCTATACTTACACAAGGTCCTGTGTCTCTTGATCATGTCCTTTATCCTGCATCGTCTTTTGTTCAGATGGCCTTTCTTACTCCGTTCGCCCCCAGGGGCGAGGTCGCACCCTAAGGTCACCATGTGGGTCCCGACCTGACCCGCCAATTTGTCGAGCTGCTCCCCGAGGCGACAAGCAACCCTGGGGGACGATCCAAAGGTCATCAACTTATCATGGGCTAAATTGACTCCGAGCTCCTGCTTGAAAACGCGGTGCAAGTCCTGCGCAGCAGCAGTGAGCGTGTGGATGACCTCGGTCTCGTGGCCGTACGCTGAGACCGTGTCATCGTCCACATACGACGCCAGGTCAATACTGGGGTTCCGTCTCACGAAACCGTCGAAGGCTCGAGCGCATACACTCGCACAAAGATATCGTTAACAAATCGACCCCGCTGGCAGCCCGCTTTTAGCGTGCAACACCGCCAGCGCATGATCCGTGCCTAAACGCAGGATCCGAGGGCCCCTCCAAAAGTTGTACGTGACTTTGAGCACCACGGGGTCGAGGCCAGCTCTCTGGCCCCTGTCGCGCAGAAGTCTCAGGTCGAAACTCTCATAGTACTTCGGGCCGCCCCACGAACAACCCGCAGTGACCCCGCCTTCAGCCACTCGGGCCTCCGCTTTGACCGCCTGGTTCCACACGCTTCCTTCCGCCGACTTCCCAGCACCGAAGGCCCAGTACCTACGCGGGTGACGGTCGTTGAAGGACGTCAGCTTCGATCTCCGAAGCCGCTCCCAAAGCCTAATTGGGGAGGAACACAACAGAATCGGGCGCAACCCACCTTTCGCCTTTTCCAAGAGGGGGAAGAGCATCCAGTACAACGCCCGAGGAAAACGACCTATCTTTTCAACGCACTGAAAAATGCACGCCAGGGTGTCGAGGCCCGTGTCCGACATACAAGCGAACTGCCGCACGTGCACCCCATCCAGGGACTGAGCTGTGTGCGGCGAGAACATCTTGGCTGCAGCTCGCAGCTCCGCCGCGGTGGCTCGCTCAAAACAGTGCCTATCTGGGACTTCAACAGGGGGTGGGGTGGTGGTGGCATTCCAATATCCTCCCAAAACATTGGCTTCATGGGCTAACAACTCCCTCGGGTCCGACGTGAAGGTCCCAGGGCTGGTTTCTATCACCGTCGGTTGCCACTTGGCCTTCAACCTCGTAAGCCTATGCATCTTTCGGGCCGACCCCGCCAGGGCCTCGGTCTGCCACTGGTCCCAGCTCTGCTTAGCTTTTCGATCCAGCCCGTCACGGGCCGCTTGAAAATCCTCAGCCCAATCCTCTAAAGTCTCCGAGCAGTGATCGATCCATCCCGCGAGGGCCACCAGGTCTTGCGGCCATGCCGCCGCCAGCTCGCGTGCCTTGCGGACAGTGAGATCCAATCTCGGAGACAAACCTTCAGCTTCAAATGGCTGAGAGACAATCTGCACAAGGTTAAGGGCAGCCTGCACTTCACTATGATCAATGAACTTGTCAGCTTGGACGAGGATGCGCTGACTAGTGTTCCTAAGGTCATTCATCCCCTGTTGCAGCCACACCCATCCCTCCCCGATGCGCACCTCATCATCATCTTTGCACTTCGGGGGGGTCATAACAGGCACCCACTTAGCCTGCAGCTGCTTACCTTTAAGTCCTTTACGTTTGATGGGGGTGCCCGTTCTACTTTCTAACTCTAACTCCATCGCGTCCGAGAAAGCTTTCCACGCACTGTCCAGGATCCCCCAAACAAGCCCAACCTCGTCCTGGTCGGCCCTGCGGTTCGCTTCTTCGGCCACAGCTTGGGCCACGGACCAGTCGATCGGGGGGGGGTGGGGCCGACGGGCAAATCCACTGGGAGTTTTTGGTGAGTCTGGTACACCAGTTGCCGCAGCTTGGTTGCCCCAGGCCTTGATCGAAGCTGCACAGGGCGGTGGGGCCTCTTCGGCCACGTGCTGTCGACCACGGTGGTCTGCACAAGCTTGCAGAAGGCCGCGGACGCCATGAAATAATCAATCTTGGCGTTTGCTTTCGGCGTGGCGCACGTTTCGATACTGGGCTGCATTATCGTCATGGAGGCCTTGCGAGGCATGCCGGACGCCTCCGCGACCACGGCCGAGAAATTCCAATCCGCAGCAAACGCCGAGAGATGCACACCTTCTAAGACTTCACCTGCATGTCTTAAAATCTGGAGGTTCCGCTTGCTCAGCCCCTCACTGGTGAACATGTACGCGCATCCCGCTAGCAGCTCTGGCCATCCTGGAATATCAATCGTAGCGAAGATCAGTCTGTGTTGAACAAGTATGCCTCTAGGGAGCTTAGTGGGCCACCTCAGGCCGATGGACGTCCGTGCAAGTATCGCCACTCCAGCTGACGTTTGCCCACCTGCGCACTTGACCGACGGGGTGCAAAGCATGTTCCAGCCTAAACTCTTAGCAGCCGAAGTTCTCGCTGCCAGGTCTTCATCAGTAATACCTATTTCCTGTGCAAACACCACCAGGGCCTGTGTACTCCTCAGCCTCTTCCTGAGTGTGCCCCAGCTGTTACCGTTATCAGATTCAAAAACAAGCGTCTGACCCTCCAGGTCAGCAGGGGCGGCGGCTTTAGGCGGTAAGCCAACTCCGTGTGCCGTGACACGCAAACCAGTGCACTTGGGCCCCAGGTGGGGCCGCACACGGGCACTGTCACGCAAGAATGGCGGCTGCGGAACCTCAGAGGGACTCACGTGCTCGGGCACTGCCTTGTGCCTGGCGACACGCTCCTCGTCATCCTCGCTAAACTTGATACCCTGTCCGTACTGCAGCACGTCCAGTAGGTACCACACTGCCTTCAGGTCCATGTAGGTCTGAAGGTTGAGCCACTTCTCGTCGCACGTAACCTCGAAGAAGTGCACAGCGTCATCAGGTAAGGCTTGAGGAACTTCTGACCTTGCATCGTCAGTAGCCTGTCGCCGATGATCACCTTCGCCAGGAACATCTGGCATGCGTCCGACGCCCTCAGATCCCGAAGAACCTGAGGTATGTTTTTCATCACTGCATGAAGCAAAAGGTTTGGAGGAGAATCTCGCCGCCGTCCGCGTCGAGCCATGCCACCTAGCCCATGACGGTGGGTGGCTAAAGCTGCGGCGCCGTCTTCGGCTTCTTGAGCTGAGCGCCCAGCAGGGCTTGGGTGAAAGCACGCTTGTCACCGCGGTGCTTCTCCCAGAAGGCCTCTGCCGCTGCCTCGTCCTGGAACGCGTCATCCATCTCCTCGTCGTGTGGCGTGGGCACCTGCTCACCGTCGTCGACGTTGGATTCAGCGTCTGCATCAGGGCCAGAGGCAGCTCGATGCACAGCAAACAACTTAACAAACTCCTTGAACTCGGCCGTCTCGAGCATGGACTTGATCGCGTCCTTGCCTTCCAAAGCCTCAGGAGGAAGGGGGAAATCGACGGGCCTCTTGTCGCCCATGTCAGATGCCTGACCAGGGAGCGACTGCACGTGCTGCCTCTGAAGTTCAGCGACCTCAGCCTCCGCGGCGATCTTGCGTGCCCTGGTCTCATCCGTCTTGACATTGAGCTCATCGAGCAACTTGATGTGCTCCTCCAGCTCTGTCGTGACCTTCTCCATCTTAGTAGTAGCACGGGCCAAGCGATGCCCCACATTGGTGTGCTGCGTGATACTCGGCTTCTTGCTCTCGATCTCTGAGCGCACGGCCTTGAGCTTGGTCTCAAGCAGCGTCCGTGCCTCGATCGTGTCGTCGCTCTTGCCACAGGCCTTGATCGCGCCCTCCAGCTCGAGCACTCGCGCCTGCAGCGGATCTTGTCCATCGCCACCACCGCCGTTGGACTGCGTGCCCCCATGTTGGCCAGGCCCCTGTCCAGTGGCGGGGGCACGGGCAGCCTTGGTAGCACCTCCGATGACCTGGTCCAGCTTCTTCTGCAACTCTGCCAGCTTGGATTCCAGTTTGGCCTCACGCCGCGAGCCAGCAGCAGGAGGACGGCCACGGCCAGGCTCCAGCCGAGGAGGGCTCCCGCCGCCACCAAAGGACTTGGCGCGCTGCAGCGCGAACGCGGGAGCCTTCGCCCCGCAGCGGCACCGCAGCCTGCACGCCCAGTTGCTGGTGAGCCCGCAGCTCTGGCAGCCCCAGAAAGGCGTCTTGGGGCCGCGGACCACATCTGCACCATCCATGAAGGCCGCCGCACAACTGTGCCTGCGACCGAATCCCTCGGAGCGCCGAGGGGCGAAAGACTTGCACCTCCAGGTGCTCACTGAAAAGCTAGCTGAGGCAGCCAGGCCAAAGGGAAGGGGCCGCCCTTCCACCTCAGCCTCGAGCCTTGAGCCAAAATGGCTACGGGAGGAACGGTGCTGAAGAAAGCGATGATTTATTTCCCAACCATCCTGTGGTGTTGGGTCCTCGTTTTGAAGAGACGTCGCCCCGCGTTCTCCTCCTCTCCTCCTCCTGCTCCCCCTCCCCCCTCCCTCCTCCCACCATCATCGTCATCATCATCATCGCCGTCGTCATCATCACCGCCATCACCATCATGGTCGTCATCATCACCATCATCGTCATCATCACCATCATCGTCGTCATCACCATCATCGTTGTCCTCGTCGCCATCATCGCACGTTTCGTGGCCCCATACGGAGCCCCACCGAAGGCCCCAGTGGGTGTGCCCGCATGCGTCCCGCACACCCATTTTGGCACACCCCTCACACGCTTCGTGGCCCCATAGGGAGCTCCACCTAAGGTCCAAGTGGCGCAGCTCGCATGGCGCCACCGCCCCATTTTGGCACACCCCTCACACGTTTCGTGGCCCCATAGGGAGCTCCATATACGGTCCAAGTGGCGCAGCTCGCATGGCGCCACCGCCCCATTTTGGCACACCCCTCACACGCTTCGTGGCCCCATAGGGAGCTCCATCTACGGTCCAAGTGGCGCAGCTCGCATGGCGCCACCGCCCCATTTTGGCACACCCCTCACACGTTTCGTGGCCCCATAGGGAGCTCCATCTACGGTCCAAGTGGCGCAGCTCGCATGGCGCCACCGCCCCATTTTGGCACACCCCTCACACGTTTCGTGGCCCCATAGGGAGCTCCATCTACGGTCCAAGTGGCGCAGCTCGCATGGCGCCACCGCCCCATTTTGGCACACCCCTCACAGATTTCGTGGCCCCTCAGGGAGCTCCTTTTGGCACACCCCTCACACGTTTCGTGGCCCCATAGGGAGCTCCACCTAAGGTCCACGTGGCGCAGCTCGCATGGCGCCACCGCCCCTTTTTGGCACACCCCTCACACGTTTCGTGGCCCCATAGGGAGCTCCATTTACGGTCCAAGTGGCGCAGCTCGCATGGCGCCACCGCCCCATTTTGGCACACCCCTCACAGATTTCGTGGCCCCTCAGGGAGCTCCATCTACGGTCCAAGTGGCGCAGCTCGCATGGCGCCACCGCCCCATTTTGGCACACCCCTCACACGTTTCGTGGCCCCTCAGGGAGCTGCGCCTAAGGTCCCAGTGGTGCAGCTCGCATGGCACCCCTTCACACGTTTCGTGGCCCTGGACTGCGGCCGCCACGAGGTCGGGAACGGCAAGAAGGAGGACGACGACTGGTGGCTGGAGCTCTATGTGCTGCTTCTCGCGCGCCACGCGCCACGAGGACCTCCTGCTCATGCGGGCGCCGCGCATCGAGTTCTTCCTGGCAGGACCGCCGGAGGGCCTGCGAAAGCAGCTGGAGCAGTTTGCAGCGCGCGCGAAGCGGTGCAGGAGGGAGGCGACGGCCCTCGCCAGGGAGCTCGGCTTCACCGAGTTTATCCGCGAGGCCTGACCTGAGGAGCGCCCCCCCCGAGCCGCGCCTTCTCTCGACTGCCCGCATAATTGTTCGGCCTCGCGCCGCGGACGACCCGCGCGCGTCGCTGGGACCCTCTCGGGGCGACCAGCGCGCGTCGCGGGGATTCCGCGCGGCGCTCTGCTCAGCGCCTCGCTCGCCCGTCGTCGCTCTGCCCAGCGGCCGGAGCCTTGCCCGCAATCAGCCGGCCGGCTAGCTCTCTGTGCTCCGCGCAGCGGACGACCTGCGCGCGTCGCTGGGACCCCTCCGCGGCGACCTGCGCGCGTCGCGGGGACTCCGCGCTGCTCTGCGCCCGCAGCTTTGGATTTTTGGAGCGCGCAGGCAAAGAGGGGGGAAAGGAAGGGACGGAAGCGGGTGCGATCCCCGTGAGGGGCGTGCCGACATGGGCGTCGCGGCGCGCGGGCGCTGCCGTCGGGGTTCCCGCGGAAGCTGCCTGCGGCGGCCACGCCCAGTGTCACAAGTGTTCGGACAGGCATGCTCGAGCCATTCACATTCATATACATTTACACTAGGCGTAGCCAAGATCGCACCCATGCAAATATACTCACTCCCACGCAGACCCATTCACACTCAGACTCTCTCGCGCTCTGGCTCACCCGCGTTCATTCTTTCGTAATCTGACCTATCGTATTCCTTTGCGTTGTGTACCCCGCCATATTTCGGCATGCCCCTCATGCGGTTCGTGGCCCCATAGGGAGCGCCACCGAAGAAGGTACTCACAATTGCGGCACTCACAACTGCATATGGTTGGGTTCTTCGCCAGGATAATGTTTTGCCAGGGAAGCGTCCGGAACAAGGCGCATGTCGCGAAGCGACGCTGCAGTCTTGCGTATATCTAGATATATTTATACTCGACTCAGATGTTCGCATCCAAATTGGGGCGCATAGTGCTAGTATGGCCGCGTGCCTCCGAGAAGGAGGCATAAACGAGCGCAGAGTAGAAAACCAGCGTGGGGCCGCGAGCGACAGGAAGGAGGAGGAGGAGGAGGAGGAGGGGGAGGAGGAGAAAAGGAATAATAAGAAGAAGAAAAAGGAAAAAGAGCAGGAGGAGAAGCATAAGGGGCTTGGATTTGTCCTTGGAGCGGGAGTGGGCAGCATGAAGATGAGGATGCTTTGCAGTGCGGCCCCCATGCGCTCGGGGCGCTACAATTCCCAGTCCACAGAAGCCAGATGCGAGGGCCAGAATACCCTGGAGGCGAGCCGCGCCCAGAGCGACCCGAAGAGGCGGAGGAGGGAGGAGGAAGGACGATAATGACGTTTGAGCCAGCTTGGGGGCTGAGGTGGCCCAGCACTGGTGGGGTTCACGAGACGAGGGTCAATGTAAACGGGGGTCAGCCAGGGATCCGGATTCTGCAGGATCCTGCAGGGCCAGGGGTGCACTGACTCGGGCTTGCGTGCGAGATCCTGCAGGATCCTGCAAGACTTTGCAGGATCCTGCAGGGCCTGACTGACCCGGGTTTGCGTTGACCTGGGTCAGTGCGTCCCCAAATTGGTTTTGGCCAGCAGAAGAGGGGAAAAGGATACTCTGGACGCGGCTCGAAGAACGGACCCGATTCGACCGGAGGGATTTGGGGACCGATTTTGAGTGGTTTTGCCCTCGTCTCCCTTCTTGGCCGATGTTCTCGGGGCCCATCCATCGCGGACCCCCCAGGTCGCTGCCAAGAAGGAGCAGAGAAAACGTGAAGGCATGGGTAGTTGGGGCCTGGCACTGCGAAGTGGCCCAGGGCGAGAGGGGGAGGAATGGAGGAGGAAAAAGAGGAGGAAGAGGAAGGGTGGAGGAGGAAGGAGGGTGGAAGGAGGTGGGTCGAGGGAGGAGGGTGGAGGGGTTGAGGGGAGGAGGAGGATGGAGGGAGGAGGGTGGAGGGGAGGAGGAGGAGGAGGAGGAAAAAGAGGTGAAGGGCGAGAGTGGGAGGAGGGAAGAGGGCGGAGCAGGAGGAGGGGGTGGAGGAGGAGGAGGAGGAGGAGGAGGAGGGCCAAGGTAAGCCCAAGACTCATCAATGATGAAGAAATAAACCTTCCCTCCAAGCGACCTCTCTATTGGCCCATACAAGGATTAATTTCCACTGAGGGAAGTGCTCCGTTGGGAGACAACGGTTTAAAGATCCTGGATTGCACTAACACCATTTTCGGGACTCCACCGCCACGAATCAACCTGACTGTTGCGTCTCAGCGATCCTGATTCGTGCCAGAACATTATTCCTGGGGCGCTCACACCGCGAATCAACGTAACTGCTGCGCCCTGGCAGTCTTGAATCGTTCCAGAGCGACATTGTTGGTATGGTAACCATATGAGCCCATACAACTCCTGCAACTGTTTCACACGACTGCGCGCTGCGCTGAGGCGAGGCCCGCATTTTGAGAACCAGCCGCCCTCAATCCGTGAAGCTCTTGCAACTGTGAGGACGCGGCGATGAGGCGGGAGCCCCACTCTGGAAGTGGCCCGCCCTCCGATTTCAAAGCCTCAGGATCTACGTGCTGAGGCAGCCTCGGCCGACACGCCCAGCCTGCCCTTCCAACTGTCTTCGGCGTGCGGCAGGGCGGAGTTGTCTGTAAGGAACAGAGAGGAGGGGGAGGGGGAGGAATGGAGGAGGGGAGGCAGGAGGAGGCGGAGGAGGAGTGGACTGGGGAGGGGGAGAGGGCGAGAGAGAGAGAGAGAGATAGGGAGGGGGGAGGAGGAGGAGGAGGAGGAGGAGGAGGAGGAGGAGGAGGAGGAGGAGGAAGGAAAGGGGGAGGAGGGGGAGGAGGGAAGTTCCAATGGAGGGACAGGCAAATTCAGCGCATTCTTGTGTGTTTTCTGGACCTCCTGGAGGCAGCTCGTAGTCACGGTTGGATATGCCTCGAAATACGGGTCAGGATGGACCCATCGAGATTGGGAGCAGGAAGCGCGCCATCACCACCACCATTTGGGGGGATTCAGGATGAGTTGATGTGCGGGATGCAGGTGTGCATGATGTCCCGCGAGAGCGCCCGAACGGATGTACACCACCACCAGCCTTGACCACCTTCTGCCTGCATCCTCCAGGTGGGGGTACTTGTGGTGGTGCGTCTCATGTTCTCTAGGAGAGATCTGGGAACTGGCTGTCGACTGCAAGGATGTAGGTCGGGCGGGAATGTTGCCGATTTCTCAAGTGGCCTGCCTCCAAGAGGGGGACGAGAGAAGGAGGGAGAGAGGATGACGACGAGGGGGATGGGCCCCTGGAAGCGGAGGACGAGGAGGGGGGATGAGGAAACGTCCTCTTCCCAGTCGTCCTCCTTCGCCTCCCTTCTCCCTCCTCCATTTCTGTGACGTTGGAAGTACGTACATAGGCATCGTGGCGCTCTCCCTCTTCCTCCTCATCCCTTTCCGTCTCATCCCTTTCTTCGTCCTCGTCCTCGTCCTCGTCCTCGTCCTCCTCCTTTCCCTTCTCTTGCTTCTGTTCCTGGAGTTTCCACCGTCAAGATATCCTCCCAACCCTCCAGCCCACTCCCCGCCCCCCAGCCTCCTCCTGTCGACGGCCGACAGGAGGCTGCAGATGCGGGCTCAGAAGGAGCAGCAGGGCCAGCGGTGAGCGGCTCGCCCTCTCCTCCGCCTCCTCCTCCTCTTCCTTGAGGAGGCGTCGGTGGCCCCCCTCTTCCTCCCGAGGGACTTCCTCTTCCTCATCCCCCTCTCCTCTTTTTTTGTATGTGTTTCGCATCGCATGTATAAAGACAATCCAGGTTCGGGAGGCCACAGCCTGACCCACCTGGTCTGAGATAGGCCCAGACACTGTCCGCAACGGTGGTCGCATCGCATCGCAGGAGGGGTGGGGGCATGGACGGAGGTTATGTTTCCACATCCACCGCTTGGGAAACCGACGCAATGGGGCCCCAGAGGGCGGTTCCGGGGACCCCATGTGGATGGATATGTCGTGGCCCGCCTCGCAGGATAGGCCCTGAGTGGACAGACCCCATCCCTTCTCCTTCCCCTCGCCAGCCTCCTGCCCTCCTCCGCTCTCTTCTACAGGGGGACGAAGCGGTGCAAGCATAACCTTCCGGAGGTCCGCGCGGAGGCGGGTCTTGAATTGGCGCCGGGTCCGCTTCCCTGCCGCGCCGAGCGCGCCAGGGGCGGCTCCCAGCGCCGCCAGGGTGGTCCGTGCGGGCTTCCAACAGTTTATGCTTGTGTCGTTTTTTGCTGCTCCTCGATCTTCCTCCCCACGCACCTCCCGCCAATCCCTGGTGTGGAGCCCGGCCCATATGCCAGATTCCATCCTCAGGAAGCGACTGGTCCCAGCACTCACGGGCACCAGTTTCCAACAATGGGCGAGTTCATGATCGGGCGGGGGGCAACGGGGGGGGGGACCTTCAAGTGGGGGGTGAAGGAAGGGCCCCGAAGTACCCCTTGAGGGCTCCTTCGAAAGCCAGCTGAGGCCCAAAAGGAACCCAAAGGGCTCCTTTAGGGTCCTTCTCTTCACCCCTCATTTTGGCCACACCCTCTTGCCAACCTCCCGATCATGAGTCCCACCCAGCATCGGCACGGCTATGCCTACATTCAAGAGCATCAGCGCTACAGACTACATTCCTCCTCGCCCTCCTCCGCCCTCTCCCTCCTCCTCTTCCTCGCCGCCCCGCTCGCTTCACAAGGGTTCGTAGAGTCTACCCGCCGTTGATGGGAAAAGGAGGAGCCTCCTCCAGCTCCATCTTGAACACGCGTGGTGGGCGGCACGCGCGCGTGGAGGGAGGAGAGGCAAGGGAAGCAGCAAGAGGGACAGGGGTATTGGAGGGGGGGAATGGCCTCCTCCTCCTCCTTCTCCTCCTCCTCCGTTCCCTCCTCCTCCTCCTCCTCCTCCTCCTCCACCTCTCTACAACTACTCAATTCGAATACTTCTCACATCTTTTCCCCGAAGATGGCAGCGGAGTCGCCCACCCCCTCCGCGAACTGTTCTTTGTTACTTCGAGGGTGTCTCAGTGTTGTATTTTCTTATGTTTCCTGTCTCATAGCAACGTATTCTGGTGCCTCGACATGATGCCGCAGCTGAAGCGCCACCCTCACTTTGGGATCGGCGCTTCGCTCCCGGCGCTCAGAATGGCGCTCTCGCCCCAGCGCGGGACTCGTTTCTGGATTCGAGTCTTCCCTCATCGCTGTCTTTCCCCTCTTTTTACCTCCTCCGCCTTCTAGCCCTCCTGCTCTTCCCGCTCCTTCCACTCCAGTTCCCGCTGCTGCTATTCGTCCTCCTCCTCTTCCCTCTTCCTGTCCCGCCTGCTTAGTCTAGTGCTAATCCGCCACCTCTTCCTCTCCCTCCTAAGTACGACGTCCCCCTTTCCCGATTGCGCATAATGCGATGGGGTCTTGTGGGAGTGCCAGATCCGCCATGACGCGCCTGTGCGGACAGATAGTGACTGTTCTTTTATTTCCTTTGGACGTAACGCATGTTACCCCCCCCCCCGACCCCCCCCCACTCGTAACGCTAACGCTGGGAAACCGGCTAAAGGCGTGAACGTGTGCCGTTCCTCATAGAGGAGGTGAAGAAGGAGGAGGAGGAGGAGCAGAAGCAGCAGCAGCAGCAGGAGGTGCAGGAGGAGGAGGAGGAAGAGGTGGAAGGAGGAGCTGTGTTAGGAGGTGAGAAGGGGGAGGAGGAGGAGGAGGAGGAGGAGGAGGAGGAGGAAAAGGAGTGGGTGAAGGAGGGGGAGGAGCAGGAGGACGAGGACGACGACGACCGACGTGATCCAGAGCCCCGAGAGGTGCACGCAGACACGGGGGCCTTGTGGGGCACACGGTTGCTGCCGCTGCAGTTGCGGCAACAGGTGGTGTACAGAAACGTTGTGGTGCACGCAGGCATCGGAGTGCACGCATGGCGAGTTCACACAGATCATGTTGTGCACGTTGGCACGGTGGTATACACGAGCGCTGCGGTGCACTTGGTTGTTTGTTTCTTATCCCAACACAACTACTAATACAACTACAAGTACTAATACCACTATTTCTGCTACAACTACTGCTACTACTAGTACTACTCCTACTACTACGACTAGTACTACTCCTACTACGGCTACTACTAGAACTACTACTACTTCTTCTGCTACTCGTACTCTAGTGCTACTACTACTACTCCTACTACTACTACTACTACTACTACTATTACTACTACTACTACTACTACTACTCCTACTACTACTACTACTGCTACTACTACTACTACTACTACTTCTCCTACTCCTACTACTACTACTACGACTGCGACTACTACTACTACTACTACTACTGCTACTACTATTACTACTACTGTTACGGTCCCCTACTACTACTTCGACGACTTCTATTACTACTACTACTACTACTACTACTACTACTACGACTACTACGACTATTACTGCTCCTACTACTACTACGGCTGCGACTGATACTACTACGAGTACTACATCTGCTACAGCTGTTACTACTACTACTACTACTACTACTACTACGACTACTACTACTACTACTACTACGACTACTCTTACTACTATTGGTAGTACCAGTACTATCGCTATCTACTGCGACTGCGATACTAGTAATTCGACTGTTCGTACGAATGCTGCTGCTACTATAACGACTTCTACGAGGACTTATGACTTTTACTAATACTACCACTCCTATTCTTATTACTACTACTGCTACTACTACGATTACTTCTACTAATATTATAACTACTATAGGAGCGCTGTGGTGCATTATCAATATTCCTGCTACTACTACCACTAGTACTACTTCTACGACTACCAGTACTACTACTACTGCTACTCCTACTACTACTACTACTACTACGATTACTATTACTATTACTATTACTAGTATTACTACTACTTGCATTACGGCTACTGCTACTGTTGCTAGCGCTACTAGTATTATTGCCAATATTACGGCTACTTCTACGACTACGATTATTGGTAGAAATGGCAGTCTTAGTATAATAGCTACGGCTACTGCTACTATTACTACTACTACGACTACTACTACTACTACTACTACAGCTACTACTACTACTACTCTTAGTTCTACTACTTTACTACTTCTACGACTACGAATACTACGACTACTACGGCTACTACTCTTACTACTACCCCTACTACTACTACTACTGCTACTACTACTGCTACTACTACTACTACCACGACTAAAGCTGCTACTACTACTACTACTACTACTACTACTACTACTACTACTACCACAACGACTACCACTTCTACTACTGCTACGAAGACGACTACTGCTACTCCTCTTACTGCTCCTATTACCATTACCATTCATCTTGCCACTACTACCATCACTTCTACCTTTACGGCTATTGCGACTACTCGCGCTTCTTTGTAGTGCTGCGACTACTACGATTACCAGGACTATCGCTACTGCTGCTACCGTACTACTACTACTACTACTACTACTACGACTACTACCACTACTACTACTACTACTACTACTACTACTTCTACTACTACTACTACTACTACTGCTACTACTGCTACTACTGCTACTACTACTGCTACTACCACGACTGCTACTACTACTAACTACTACTACTAACTGCTACTACTAACTGCTACTACTACCTACTACTACTACTACCACCACCATTCATACTACTACGACTACTACCACTACGACTACTACTACTACTGCTACTACTACTACCTACGACTACTACTACTACTACTACTACTCCTACAGCTACTACTACTATTACTACTGCTACTACCACCTACTACCACCTACTACCTACTACTGCTACTACCCCTGCTGCTAGTACTACTGCTACGATTTCTACTACTCCTCCTACTACTATTAGTACTACTACTGTTTCTACTAATACGACTACGACTACTACTACTACTACTACTGCTACTACTACTACTACTACTACTCGTACTACTACTACTACTACTACCACTACTACTACTACTACTACTACTACTACTCCTACTCCTACTACTACTACTACTACTACTACTACTACTGCTGCCGCTGCTACTACTACTACTACTACTACTACTACTACTACTACTACTACTATACTACTACAACTACTACTACACCGACTGTGGCTACTACTACTGCTACCACTACGAGTACGACTAGTAGCATTGCTACTGGTACTACTACTACTCGTGTTACTGCTACGACGACGACTACCACGACTACTACGACAACTACGACCACCACTACTACTACCACAACTGCCACCACTGAGACTACTACTACTCCTACTACTACTTCTACGACTACGACGACTACTACTACTACTACTGTTACTACTACTAGTACTACTACTACTACTTCTACTACTACTACTACTAGTAGTACGACTGCTACTACTATTACTACTACTACTACTACTACTACCACTACTGCTACTACTATTACTACTACTACTTCTGCTACTACTACCACTACTACTACTACTACTACTACTACTGCTACTACTACTACTACTACTACCCCTACTACTACTACTACTACAACTACTACTACTATTACTACTACTACTACTACTACTAACTACGACTACGACTACGACTACAACGACTACGACTACGACTACTACTACTACTTTTACTACTACTACTACGACTACTACTACTACTACTACTACTACTACTACTACTACTACTACTACTACTACTACTACGACTACGACTACGACTACGACTACTACTGCGACGGATACGAATACGAATGCAGCTACGATTGCGAATGCTCCAATTATTTCTGTTCCTGCTACTACTGATACATATACGATGCTCATTGGTACTACTAGTCCTACCAGCACTGCTAGCACTACTCGTACGGCTTGCAATGGCTAGTACGACTAGTGTTACTGGTACTACTCGTACTACTAGTCTTGCTCGTGCTCGTACGAGTTCCAATACTAGTATTCGGCGTGGCGGCCGCCGTTACCGTCACCTCTTCCCCCTCTCCCCCCACGTAGCATGCGCTACCCCCCTTAAGGAAAGTAGCCCCGCGAAGGATCCAATCATATGCAACGGTGGGCACCGCAAGCGTGAATATATTATTCGGTGGGGTTCTTTTTGGGGGGTGGGGCGCGCGAGACGTGAGGGTGTGCCAACTTTGGATGGCGGCGGCGCGCGGGCGCCGCCACTGGGGCATTCGGCGTACCTCCCTATAAGGCCTTCGGCGCGGCTTCCCCCATTCGCGATCTTTTCGAAGGGGCGGGGTCGCGAGAAAAGCTGGACTCCTAGACCGTCCTGAACGGGATCTCTCTTGTTCTCCTTCTTTGCCCGCACGCTCCGATGCCCCAGGCTGCGCGCGCAGCGCCGCGCGGAGTCCCCACGACGCGCGCTGGTCGCCCCGAGAGGGTCCCAGCGACGTGCGCGGGTCGTCCGCTGCGCGGAGCAGAGAGAGTTTGGCGGCTGGCTGGTAGCGGGCAACGCTCTGACCGCTGGACAGAGCGACGATTGGCGAGCGAGGCGTTGGGCTGAGCGCAACACGGAGTTCCCGCAACGCGCGCTGGTCGCCCTGAGAGGGTCCCAGCGACGCGCGCGGGTCGCGGCCAAACACTTGGACAGTCGAGAAGAGGTACGGTTCGGGCGGGCCGCTCCTCAAATCAGGCCTCGCGGATTGATCCGGAGAGGTCTGGAGGGACCTGCCGTTGGGGCCTCCGGTGGAGGTCCCTACGGGGCCACGAAGCGTGTGAGGGTGTGCCAGATTGGGCGCTGGTACACCATGTGGACCCTGCCGTTGGGGCCTTCGGCGGAGCCCCCTACGGGGCCACGAAACGTGTGAAGAGCGCAGGTACGCCACGTGGGCCCTGCTACTGGGGCTGTCGGTGGAACCCCTATGGGACCACGAAGCGTGTTGGGGGTGTGCCGAATCGGGCGCGGGTAGGCCATGTGGACCCTGCCGTTGGGGCCTCCGGTGGAGCCCCTACAATCCACGAGGCGTATGAGGGGCGTGCTGAACCAGGCGCGGGTACGCCATGTGGACCTTACCGTTGGGGCCTTCGGTGGAGTTCCCTGTGGGACCACGAAGCGCGTGGAGGGCGTTTTGAACCCTTGCAAGGACGGGAGAAGGAATGAAAGGGAGAGGGAGGAGACGAGGAGGAGGAGAGGAGGAGATTAGGGACGCGGGGCACCGTCTCTTCAAAACGAGGACCCAACATCACTGGATGGCTTGAAACAAACCCATCACATTAACAATCCTGGCAATGGAAAGGGATGTGTGGGACTTCCCTCCCCACCCCACCCCTCTGCCGCGGGACCCCCGGCTTTCCAGTAACAAAGTCGGGGAACGGTTGAATCTCAGATATGGCGCGTCCTCCTCCCCCTCCTCCTCGTCCTCTTCCCCCTCCTCTTCCTCCTGCACCTCCACCTCCTCTTCCTCCTCCTCCTCCTCCTCCTCTTCCTCTTCCTCCTCCTCCTCTTCCTCCTCCTCGTCTCCTCCCCTCCTCCTCCTCCTCCTCCTCCTCCTCCTCCTGTTCCTCTTTTTCTCCTCCCCCTCCTCCTCCTTCCTCTCTCCTCTCCTCTTTCTCCTCCTCCTCCCTCCTCCTCCTCCTCCTCCTCCTCCTCCTCATTTCCCCCCCGCTATCCTTGTCTTCCTCCTCTTCTTCCTCCTCCTCCTCCTCCTCCTCCGTCTCTTTCGCCTCGTTCTCCTCCTCTTCCTCCTTTTCCTCCTCCTCCTCCTTTTCCTCCTCCTCCTCCTTTTCCACTTCTCCTCCTCATCCTCCTTCTCCTCCTCCCCCTCCTCCTCCTCGTCATCATCATCTTCCTCCTCCTCATCTCTTCCTCCTCGTCCTCCTCCGCCTCCTCTTCCTCCTTCTCGGCCATTTCGGCGCGACCAGGGGGTGTCGCGCGTGGGGCCGCGCAGTTCGAAGTGGCCATGGAGCTCCTCCAGCGAGGCAGCAGAAACGCCATGGAGGCAGGGGACGAGGGCGGGCCAGAGCTTGCCTGGCGGGCTCACGGCCCTCGTCGAGCGGACAGTGGCGGCGGCGGTTTCGGCGGCAGTTTCGGCGGCAGTGACGGCGGTGGTCGCCCCGCCCAAGACGCGCCCGCAGCAGCCGCCGAGGCCCACAGCGCAACCGCCGCGGCCCTTGGCGGGGCCAGCGCCGCGACCGAAGCCATCGCAGGCGCCGCTCCTGGCCATCGAGGACGGCAAGTTGGAGAGGGTGGAGGAGGCCCCGCAGCCCAGTCTTCGCAGGTGTGCCAGGAGCTCGACTGGACGGTCAGGTCCGCCAAGTCCGCCACTTGGCAACCTGCGGCCAGTGGAAGCGGGCAAGTCCTCTGTCCCGCCGTCGGCCTGGGCGGGGGCGGGCCCTGCCACCAGCCCCAGGCCGACCGCCGTGCTGCACCGCCAGAAAGTGCACTGGAAGGGCCGATCACGCTCCAGGAGGCAGAGGAGGCGCAGGGAGTTGTCGGAGCCCCTGGAGCTCGACTGACGGGCAGCATGGACAAGACCTTCATCGCGAACTGCAGCCAGTTCGAAGATGGAGATAATGAGACGATCTACAAGGGGCAGGAGATGGAGCTTGAGGGTGGCTTCAACATGGGCAAGGACCTCATCGGGAACTGCAGCCAGTTCGCGGATGGGGCCGAGGTGAAGATCCACGAGCAGAGTGGGAAGGAGCTCGAGAAGGGCTTCAATGCGCAGGTGTTCAGGCGGACGATGACAGCATCGAGTGCGCCGACGGCTGGGCGCTCTGGCACATGGGAGAACAGGAGTTGGGAGGAGAGTCGCACATGCCAAGTGCGCTAGGTGCGAGGAAGGACCCGCGGCCGAATCCTCAGGGAGTGCGAGTGCGCAAGGGTGACTGCGACTTCAGCGAGGTGCGGAAGGCCAATAGTGAGCTATTCCACAAGCAGCAGAAGGTGAAGGGACAGGATCTCGGAGTGGAGGCTGGCCAACGACGTCGCGGTCGGCGTGCCCCCGAAGATGGAGATGGAGGAGCTGGGCGGCCGCGGGGAGGTGGCACCCCTGGAGATTCCGCAGTTCCCGATGCTTATCGAGGACGGGGGCTCCCTCGACAAGAACATGGAGGTGAAGCAGCTGACCGAGGACCGCTCCAAGATCGGCGGCGACAACCTCGATCTCTTCGCGAAGGCGGCGCAGCACGGCGCCTTCGATTGGCAGGGCTACACCGCGGGCGACCTCGGGGCCTGCTTGGCCCGCAACTTCGACAGTGAAGGTTCACGTGGTTCGACTGCGGCCTTTGCGCGACTGAGGCCTCTGCGCGATAAACTACAAGGTGGGGCTTCATGAACCCTTTCGGGGCCGTGGAGCTTGAGGGGCCTGAGGGCTGCTTCGAGGAGGCCCATCCCCCCTGGCGCGCTCCTGGCGGGCCCTGGGGCTGGGGTCTTGTTTTGTTTTGGGCTGCGCCTGCGGGCATGGCTTGGCCTTTTTAGGCCTGCTGCCGCCAGGGCGCCTCTGGGGGGCTGAGACCTCTTCGGGGCAGCGGCGGCGGCGTGCGGCCGCGTGGCGAGGGGCGGTCGCTGAGGGGCCGCCCGCGTCATCATTGCCCTCGCTACCCTCCTCCTCCCCCTCCTCTTCCTCTTCCACCTCCTCCTTTTCCTCCTCCTCCTCCCCCTCCCCCCCTTCTCCTCCCCCCCTCCTCCCCCTCCTCCTCCTCCCCCCCTCCTCTCCTCCTTCCTCCGCCTCATCCGCCTTACCTCCTTCCTCGCCTCTCCCGCCTCCATCCTCCTCCTCTCCTCCTCCTGCTCCTCATCCTCCTCCTCGTCGCCTTTCCTCCCCCCCCCCCCCTTTTCCTCTTCCTCCGCCTCCTCCTCCATTCTCGGCGCGACGCAGGGGGCTTCGCGCGTGGGCCTGCGCCGTTCGAAGTTGGCCGCGGAAGCTCGCGCTGGCGAGACGCAGTAACGCCATGAGGCAGGGGGGCGATGGCGGGCCAGAGCCGAGCGGCGGGCTCACGGCCCTCGTCGAGCGGACAGCGGCGGCGGCGGTTTCGGCGGCAGTGGCGGCGGTGGTCGCCCCGCCCAAGACGCGCCCGCAGCAGCCGCCGAGGCCCGCAGCGCAACCGCCGCGGCCCTCGGCGGGGCCAGCGCCGCGACCGAAGCCATCGCAGGCGCCGCCCCTGGCCATCGACGACGGCAAGTTGGAGAGGGCGGATGAGGCCCCGCAGCCCAGCCTTCGCAGGTGCGCCAGGAGCTCGACTGGACGGCCAGGTCCGCCAAGTCCGCCACTTGGCAACCTGCGGCCAGTGGAAGCGGGCAAGTCCTCTGTCCCGCCGTCGGCCTGGGCGGGGGCGGGCCCTGCCACCAGCCCCAGGCCGACCGCCGTGCTGCACCGCCAGAAGGTGCACTGGAAGGGCCGATCACGCTCCAGGAGGCAGAGGAGGCGCAGGGAGTTGTCGGAGCCCCTGGAGCTCGACTGACGGGCAGCATGGACAAGACCTTCATCGCGAACTGCAGCCAGTTCGAAGATGGCGACAAGGAGACGATCTACAAGGGGCAGGAGAAGGAGCTTGAGGGTGGCTTCAACATGGGCAAGGACCTCATCGGGAACTGCAGTTCGAGGATGGGGCCGAGGTGAAGATCTACGAGCAGAATGGGAAGGAGTTCGAGAAGGGCTCCATTACACAGGTGTTCAGCATGGCGGACGATGACAGCATCGAGTACGCCGACGGCTGGGCGCTCTGGCACAGGGAGAACAAGAGTTGGGAGGAGAGTCGCACGTGCCAGGTGCGCTAGGTGCAAGGAAGGACCCGCGGCCGAATCCTCAGGGAGTGCGAGTGCGCAAGGGCGACTGCGACTTCAGCGAGGTGCGGAAGGCCAATAGTGAGCTATTCCACAAGCAGCAGAAGGTGAAGGAGGACAGGATCTCGGAGTGGAGGCTGGCCAACGACGCGGCGGTCGGCGCGCCCCCGAAGACGGAGAAGGAGGCGCTGGACAGCTGCGGGGAGGTGGCGCCCCTGGAGATTCCGCAGTTCCCGGTGCCGATCGAGGACGGGGACTCCCTCGACAAGAACATGGAGGTGAAGCAGCTGGC
>CAUYUJ010017290.1:61044-88426 GCA_963575745.1 Prorocentrum cordatum
TCCTTCTCCTCCCTTTTCGGTCCTTCTCCTTCGCTTCCTCCTTCTCCTCGTCTTCCTTTCATGTTCTCCTTGCCGTCCTCCTCCTCCTTGTCCGTTTCCTCCTCCTTTTCCCCCTCTTCCTCGTTCTCGTCTTCCTCCTCCTTATCCTCCTCCCTCCTGTTCGGTCCTTGTCTTTTATGTCCAGCTCACCTCTCATTTACGACTACTCCTTACCCTCTCCTCTAATATGTTCATCCTATGTTCATCTCCTTCCGCCTCCCACTCTCCTCCTCTTCTCCCCCTCCTCCTCCCCTCATCATCCCTTACTCCTCCTCCTATTACTCCTCCTACTCCCACCATCCCTCCTCCCTCCCTCTACTCCTCCTTCCTCCCCTCCTCCTACCTTCTCCTCTCATCCCCTACTTCCCCTTCCTCCTACTCTTCGTCCTCCCTCGTCCTCCTCCTCCCCTTACTCCTCCTCCTCCTCCTTCCTCCTCCTCCTCCCCCTCCTCATCATCGTCACCACCACCAGCATCATCGTCCTCACTGTCATCATCATTATCACCATCAGCATCATCATCAGCATCAGCATCAGCATCATCATCATCAGCATCAGCATCATCATCATCATCACCACCATCATCATCAGTCGCACCATCACCAGCATCATCATCATCATCATCATCATCATCATCATCATCATCATCATCATCACCAGAACCATCATCACCATCATATTCGACCTCCTCCTCCTCCTACTCCTCCTCTCCTCTCTCCCTCCCTCCTTGTCTTTCCTTCTCCTTCGCCTCCTCCTCTTCCTCCTCCTTCTCTTCCTCCTACTCCTCCTCCTCCTCCTCCTCCTCCTCCTCCTCCTCCTCCTCCTATTCCTCCTTCCTCCTCCCTCCCGCTGCCTCCTTCTCTGTCCTCTTTCTTCTCCACCACCCTTTCCTTGTCCTCCTTCCTCCTCCGTCCTTCTCTGCCCTCCTCTGCCCTCCTGCTGCTCCCCCACCCTCTCTCCTCCACCCTCTCTTCCGCACCGTCTGTCCTGCACACCTCTGGGGGGTTTGCCCCCACGTGCGGGCCCGGCCGCACCTGGCCCGTCGAGCCCCAGGCGCCCTGCCTCTCGACCAGGGGGGCCGCCCACGCCTCCCTCCGCCCGGGACCCCTCCGACCGGTTGCTGCTTGCTCCCGAGGAGCGCCGCGAGAGATATGAGAAACTGAAGCTTCGATTGCACGCCTCGAGGGGTAGGAGAAGGAGGAGGAGGAGGAGGAGGAGAAGTTGGAGGAGGAGGAGGAGGAGGAGGAGGAGGAAGAGGAGCAGGAGGAGGAAGAGGAGGAGGAGGAGGAGGAGGAGGACGAGGAGGAGGAGGAGGAGGAGCAGCAGCAGCAGCACGAGGCGAGGAGGAGGAGGAGGAGGAGGAGGAGGAGGAGGAGGAAGGGGAGGTACGGCCTCGAGGCCCTTGCCCGGCCACAGGGCCGTCTCAACAAAAAATTGCGCAGGACGAAAGGGGGGTCCTCGGGGATGGCTCAGGAGCTCAGGGGTCGGCGCAGTTTTACATAATGGCGTCGGGGATATGTGTCGGCAGCAACTAATCTCATCTATGTTGAACCCGGCGGGGCTGAACTCGGCCAGGCTGATTCGGCGAGGCCGCGTGCGCGCGCCACGCGCCACCAGCGAAAAACGCCTGCGCCTCTGCGGCCCCTTCCCGACGCAGCGCGGGAGCCGCGGCGCGGCCCTGGCCGCGGGGGTTCGCCGCGGCGGCAATAGTGGCGGCCACTGCCGCGCCATCCGCCTTGGAGATTCCGCCTCCCCGGCCGCCGGCGGGGGCGCGGCGCCGTCCAGCGCCGCTGCACCCGGGGGGCGCCGCAGCCGTTGTTGCCGTGGGCCTTCAGGACCGCCAGCTCCACCTCGGCGAGCATCTTCTGCAGCACCTTCAGCGCGTGCAGCTGGACCGCGCGCGCCTGCAGGTCCGTCGCTGGCAGGCGGGCCTCGGCCGCCTCCCCTGCCAGGCGGTCCGCCTCGGCGGTCCCGCGCCAGTCCTCTTCCGAGACCCCGCGCCCGGCCGCCGCCGCCGCGTCGAGGTGGTCCTTGACCCAGCGCGCGACAGCTAAGCTTGTCTGGCAGTAGGGCTCTAGGAGCGACCACGAGTCAACGTGCGTCCAGTCGCGCCGCGACGCGCCGCCGCGGAGGGCCACCGTGCCGTTCCGGACATACTGCGAGTCCGCGATGACTTCCACGAGTGCGCCTGCCAGGCTCGCGGCGCTCAGAGCCGCGGTCAACTCTGCACGTTGCGCCGCCTGCGCTCCGCCGAGCGGCCCGCAATGCCCCGCCGCGGGCGCCCCAGGCCGCTCCAGCCGCAGGCCCCAGCCGACGCGCAGCAATAGAGCGGGCCCGTCGGGTGCGCGCCAGCCCCGTCCGTCCAAGCCCGGTAGCGACCCTGCGCGCGTGGGGGAAGCGCAGGCGCAGGCAGCGCCGGGGCCGGCGAGGGCGCGCTAGCTTGGGCAGCCAGCGCCGCCAGCCGGGCGCCCTGCGGGGGGGCGCCAGAGTTAGCCACCCCCGCCGGCAAGCGCGCCCGAAGGGCGGTGGCCGTCAAACCGCCGGAAACCAATGCATAATTCCAGGGCTTGGGCCACTGAGGGCAGTCCCAGGATCGGCGCTGCAAGTCCCCCCACCGACTCGGTGATGGCGTTCCCCGTTAGAACGGCCTGGGGCGCACCGGCGGCGTCGGGGGCGAGCTCGTCGTTCGCCAGGATGCGGCGCGTAGCCCGCTGGACCGCGCGAGCGCCGACTCGCGCGAAGTCGGCGCGCCGGGCAGCCAGCGAACGGGCCTCTCAGCGAGCCCAAGCCAGGAGAAGCACGTCTCGCGTGTTCTGTAGCGCGCGAGGCCACGGTCTCACGCAGGCGAAGACCTTTGTGCGTAGTGGCCAGCAGGTGACAGGAGAAGCCGCGCTGCGGTTTTGCGTTTTTCGCGGCGGCTGCAGATGGCGAGTAGTCAAGAGCTTGCGCCATCCGCGCCGCCATCAGCCAGCGCCACGGAGAACAAGGCCCGCGAGTCCCGGTGAGACTGCCAGACCTTGCCAGTCTAGCTCGGGGGGGGCCTGGCCCCCATGTCCCCGCGACCCCGCGTGGAATCGTTCGAGTAGGAGGCCCCTTGCGAACCCTGCCCCGTCTCGACCCATAGTAGTCGCGGGGCGGTGGGGTAGGATTCCCACGCGGCCCCCCGTCGAATATTTCCCATAAGCAATGCATAACTAACCTTTCGAGGGCGGCGCGGATGCGCAGGGCTGGCGTTGGACCCCCCCCCCTCCTGTTCGGGGACACAAGCCCGAGCGCGGTTTTGCCTGCGTTTTTCGACGAGCGCGCCCTGGATTTCGAAGGCCTTGTTTCCGCGAGACGTTTGCAGCGGGAGCTCGCGTCAAATCCCGAATTGGGCTCGGTCATTTGCACGGTGGCCCTGTCAGGTTATCCCGAGCCCCCCGCGCCCAAGGCGCCGCCGGGGAGCGTTCCGAGAGTGCCGAAACCAGTTTGACTTGCGATTCGGGCAGGGTGAATCATCTAAAAGGCATTCTGAAGACATGTTGAACTCAAGAATAGAACGGTTTGGCCGCCCATCATGGCTTCCGCAAATCCAAGGGGCCCTCTGTCGGCCGCGGCGAGCACCCCGGCGACGACCGGGCACCCCGACCCTGGCCGCAGGAGCGGGCCGGGAGCGAGCCGGCTCCTTTGCCCCCGAGGGGCCCGGGCTCTCCAGCGCCCCGCCTTCGTCCGGAGATCATTTTTTTATTCCGGCCGGTAACGCTCGTTACCCGGGGGGGGGGGGGGGGGGGGTCGTGCCCCCCGGGTAACGGTAACGCTTGGGCTGGGCGGGGTATGGCGAAGCAGGGGCGCTCTGCGATCGCCATAGTATGCGCGCGAGCAGCACTCTCTGCCTGAGAGCACCACAGTGGCTTGCGATTCGAGTACAAGCGCAAAGCCCGCCGCGTGGTCCCGGCACCACGCCCGCGCCCGCGCGCGCGACGACGATGATCGACGAGCGACGAGCGACGAGGTCGACGACGACGACGACGACGTTTGCCGCCTGTTTCGGCCTCCGGAGGCCGTTTTCGGGCGCCGTCGACGACGACGACGACGACGACGACGACGACGACGACGACGACGACGACGACGATTCGAGTACAAGCGCAAAGCCCGCAAGCACCAGCATCGCGCATGCGAGCGCCGCAATGGCCTGCGAGCGCCCACAGTGCGCCTGCGACCACCACACCACAGTGCGCATGCCTTCGGGCACCAGCATGTTGGAGGGGAAGACCGAGACCCCCCCCGCGCACGAGCGTTACCGTTACGGGGGGGGGGGGGGGAGAGGCCCGGGTAACGAGCGTTACCCCCCAGAGGATAAAAAAACAATCTCCCGACGCCCGCCCCGCGCGCGGCCGCGCCCCCCCGCGCGGCGAAGGCGCGGGGGCCAGGCGACCCGCATGGCGGCCGCCGCGGAGGAATCGGGCCCCAGGGCCTCCTCGGCCCTGCTTCTCGGCCTCCGGAGGGCGCCCTTTCTCTTGCGCCCGCTGCCGGGCGCGCGGCTGCGCCCGTCGCGCTAGCTGCCCGCCCGCGGCGACCCGCGCGCAGACAAGGCGCGCGCAATGACAGCGCAGATCATCACGACCACAGAGGTGCCCAAGAGGAACAACAGTATAAAGGGCAACATGGCCAGAGTAGCACGATGGAGAACAGGAAGAAGGCGAGGCTGCAGGAGGGGGCCCGCTCGGGGTGGCGTTCGGAAGCCACTTCCACCAACCTCTCCAGGCCCCCATGTAGGTGGCGCGCTGCCTGGAGCCCTGAGAGCAAGAAGAACGCGCGCACGCGGACGGGGTGGGCGAAGCAGAGGCGTCAGAGGGCACGGCCCAAGTTGGGCCACGGCGCGCGAGAGCTGGACAAGAGCAGGGGAATGACGGACGCAGAGAGCGGCCCCACCGCCCAAGCCCCCCCTCTAAATGACCCCCCCCCCAAAAAAAAAGACAGCCCGCATATGCCGGGGGATGAGCAAGAGGCCATGCGCCTCGCGCTTGCGAGGTCCATGGCTAACGTCGCACCACGGTGAGCCACGACGAGCTGGAATGAGCTTGGCGACAGAGTTGACAGCGACAGGCCCACGTCCGCGGCGCTGACGAGCGGCGCTTTTGCCAGAGTCGAAGGGCGCGAACTCGCCCTGGCACGGACCGCGCCGCCAGGACGAACGCATCCCGGAACGGGCCGCGCCGTTGCGACAGGCCTCCCGGAGCGGGCCGCGCCGCGGAGCGGGCGACCACGTGCGCTGGAGCCCGGGCGGGGCAAAATAGGACACTGAGAGACGGGCAGGAGCGAGTCGGAGAGACCAGCAGAGCGGCGACGCGAGCAAAAGTTAGAGGTCCCCCGTCCGATTGCCCCGCCCCGCCCCCGCCTTGACCTCCTCCTCGGCAACCCGCAGATGCTGGGGAAAGAGCGAGAGACCGCGCGTCTCGCGCATACGAGGCCCATTGCTATAGGCACTCCAGCGCTCAGCGGCAAGCGCCGAGCTACGATGAGCTCGGCGACAGAGCGGCCAGTGAGAGGCTCGCGCCCGCGGCGCTGACGAGAGGCGCCACGGCCAATCTCGAAGAGCGCCAGCTTGCGCCCTGGCACGGACCGCGCCGCCAGGACGAACGCATCCTGGAGCAGGCCGCGTCGCTGCGACAGGCCCCCTGGAACTGGCCGCGCCGCAGCGCGGGCGACCCGGGGCGTTGGAGCTCGGGCGAGACGAGATAGGGCAGCGGAATTAGCGGGAGGTGGCGGAGCCAAAGTGCGAGAGCTAACGACGACCTAGCCAAGAACGGCGCGCATCTCAACCCCCCAGGACTTCCATCGACCCAGCCTCCTCGCCCCCCTTCGCATCGGGCCAGGATCGCGAGGGGGTGGCGGGCCAAAGACGCGGGCCTGCGCGCCGTCTCTTGCGCCGTCGCAGCGGCCATAGAGCAGGCGCAGGCAGGCTGCGAAGACCGTCGTCTCCCTTCGGCGCCTCGACCTCCTCTCACGCATCATCTCGTCGCCGTGCAATGGCTCGAAGCTGCCGAGAGTCGCGGCGACGCGGGGCGATCGCCCACGGCGAGGGGGGCAGGATCTGGCCGCGACACGACGGGGGGCTCGCACGAGCACGTCGCGATAGCGTTGAAGCAGAGACGCCCACTTGGTGCTCGTTTTTTATATGCGTTGTTTTGCCGGTCGGCGCGGGCCCTCGCCCCCCCCTTGGAATAGATCTCGGCTGTTTTTTGGCGCCTATTTCAAGCAGGTGAAGCCCCTCCCCCGTGGGGCGCACGGTTGCAAGCAGCCGCGCTAAGCAGAGGTGCCAGACCCCCCCACACCCCCTGTTCGCCCAACGCCGAAACGCTGAATGAAGAGACTTTGCCACTTGTTCGCCCAGTTCACCGAGCAAGGAGCGGCTAATACGTGGCAGACCACGGATGGCCTCAACGACCCATCTCGAACAAAAATACCAAAGCGATGCAGGCGCGAGCCATCGGGTCGAGAGCGCCAGGACAGCCCGCGCGGCGCGCCGCCGTGGCGAGCGCGAAGGCAGAGCGCAGTTTCGAGGAGGCAGCCCCGAGCAAAGAGGAGACCGCCTGCCCGATCCGCCCATCGCCCCCCCTCGCCGCCACGATAGAAGCGCACGGAGGAGACAAACTGCGAGGACCACCTTGGTCGCGACATCTGCCCCCCCCCCTTCCCCCCCTCACTGCTCCCGATGCCAGCGCCTGCGTTGACGAGGCCGCCGGGTAAGTGCCCATGACGGGGGGCTGACGCGGGAGCAGCGGGGGCGGGCGGCGTCGGACAAAAGGCTGCTAGGTGGCGCGGGCCGCCACCCGCGCGACGCTCACGCCCAGAAGAATCAAGTATTGCCCCCCGTCGTGGCGCAGCGCCTCCTACGCGCGAAGCGCGCGGCGGACCTCCAAGATAATGGCGCTCTTGAAGTAGAATATGCCATCTCGAACGCTTCCACGATCTTGAAGGCGCCCATATGTTCGTGGCGTTTGATGGCGACCTGCGCAACAACCTGCAAGTTCTGCCGGTTCTGCCAGATGAGCTCGCACATGCAATCCAATCCGTCCCGACGGGCATCGTGCCGCAGAAATGCCTGGGGAACTCGAGCGTCATCTGGCGCGCGCGCGCAGGAGGGTGCAGGAGGGTGCGGTTCACGTCAGCAAGGCCGGCCTTCTCGCACAGTTTGTATCAGACCAGCCTTTTCGCGCAGTTTGTCGCGTTGGTTCAACATCTACATCTGCGGATGGTTTCGGCCACCTTCTGCAGGCCCATTGCAAGCGGCTGGGTCTGAAACCGGGCCTGGTCTGGCCTGTTCCCGTTGGACGCCTCGAACAGGATCGGGGTCGTCTCATGGAACCGATTCTGCTCCATGAACACTTCGACGACCATGCTGATGTCGATCAGGGGCCCGATCTCCCCTTTCAGCTTGCTGTATTCGAGCTTGCCATCAGGCGGACTGCAGGGCGTTCAGCTTGCCGCGCTCGCGGATGCCAGGCGGGCTCTGGCCTCCTGGCAGTCGGCCAGGCCGCCCCAGACGCGGGCTGCTGCCAACAGGGGCCTCCGACGCGGCGGGGGGTTCCGCGGGCCTCATTCCGAGCGGGCAACGCTTGGAGCCCCCCCCCCCCCCCCGCGGGACGCCCTCCGGGACGCGGGGCGAGGGGCTGCTCATCTGCCGGCCTCTAGCCCGCGAGCGCGAGCCTTCGGCCCGAGCCCGAGGGGCTGTTCCTCGCGACTGCTCGAGGCCAGCAGCGCGAGCGCGGGAGCACGGGGGAGAGGCCCCACCGGGGGGCACGAGTGTAGGGGTGTGTGGATATCAGGGCGGGGACCGGGATATGCCCCAGACTTCGCGGCGCCTTGTCTCATTCGGATAATTGCGCCCCCCGTCCCTGGGCCGCGCACGTGCCGCGTGCCATGAGTTGCGCACCCCCTCTTGGACGCCCCCCCTTCAGGGACAAGGATAGGGGTGGGGATAGGCATGGGGGGGGATGCGTCGACCCCCAATCGCCCATGGATCGCCGATAGGAACCCGATAGCCCCAACCTGCCCAGGAAGGGGCGGGGTCACGATCGGAAGCCTATCGCCGATCTATCGGCGAAGCGTCGCCGATCCCAGGTCGGTGCCACTCCCTATCGTTGCCTTTCACCTCTTGCACGCTCCTGGGAGCCCCGGGGGGAGGCCCCCGAGGGGGGGAGGCCCCGGACACCCTCCGAGAGCGCGGGGGGAGGCCCCCGAGGTGGAGAGGGCCCGGGGGGGAGACCAGGGCCCCCAGGGAGGCCCCAGAGGAGGAGGAGGAGGAGGAGGAAAAGGAAAAAGGGAGGAGGAGGAAGAGGGAGGAGGAGGAGGAGGAGGAGGAGGAGGAGGAGGAGGAGGTGTTAGTTTCAGAATGATTGCTGGGGAATCTAGCATGTTTCAGAGAGCAGAATGGAGAACTCAAGAAGTGCAGGGACCGCGGGCGCTGGGGCTCAAGCTTGAAAAGTCGAGTTTGGTAGCGGAGCCTGGTGATCCAGGCTCCACTCGCTATCCGCCTCTCCAGCGAGAGGCCGCGCGCGCGCGATAGCGAGGTGGCGCGCCCGCCAGACTGGCGGCAACGGCAACGATTACGACAAGTATCACGAGAGCAATCTCACGACCGGCGACTTCGTCGCCGACGGCGAGTACCTCGCCGAGCTCTACGACGACCCCGAGTTCTACGAGCACAAGCTCAGTATATGGCGGAGCACACCGGCCTCCCACTGGACGCGTACACGAAGGGCACTCCACCCGGATGGAGGCCGGCTCTCATGCATTACCCTTTTAGACGCTATTTGGAACGATTACGACTGGTATCGCATGACGGACCTGAATGCAGATCAGGTTGGACCCGCTGTCGCGGGCAGGCTGCAGGGACGACCTTATAATATGGCGCTCGGTCTACAGGTCACGACACAGGCCGGGCAGATTCTTCAAGGCGATGCCGCTCTCGCCTACGCCGGAGAACCACAGCAGCTTGACGGTGCCGGCCAGGTTGCTCGAGCAGCTACCGAGAGCGGCGCCCAGCTTCTCATTCGGATCCTCTCCAGAAGATATGGCGCCGACAACCAGCAGATGGCCACGAGCACCATCGACCAGTTCTATGATCTCAGGCGTGGCAGGCTTTCTCTTCTCGAATACATGGCGGAGTTCGAACACACCTACGAAGAAGCCACCCGTCTGGGCAACCTCAATCTCAACAACGTCGCCCTCAGCCACCAGCTCCTCAACACACAGCGGCATAGAGAAGTCAAAGTTAGATCACATACTATTGCTCGTGAACGGCGACCTCGACAGGCACGACGATATCAAGGATCACCTCATGCGTCTCGCTAAGAGTCAGACACCCGCACAGATTCCAGGCATCGGTGGCTACCACGCAGACGCCAATGATCGTTATGAAGACTCATGGTATGATGACGGTTGGTACGACGACGGCTGGCAAGATGATTCTTGGTACGAAGACCCCTGGAACGAAGGCACATGGTATGGGGACACGTGGTACGACGACAGCTGGCAAGACGATTCCTGGTATGACGACAACTGGGATGAGGATCTGCAGGACGACTCCACTATCGCTGGCAGCACAGCTCAGCCACCTTCTTCATCTCAGCCTGCAGCGTCGACACTCGACCTCGAAACTCCCCCCCCGGACGTGCGCTTCGGCAAGAACCGCAGCAAGGGCAAATCTCGTGGTCGCGGCAAAGGCAAGTCACAGAGCAAAGGTAAGAAAGGCAAAAGCATTGGCGGAGGACGTTCCAACCGCACAGGCTGTGGCCGTTGTGGAAGCCCCAATCATGACACGACGGACTGTCCTTGGAGCCAGGGCCGCAGCGGCGACAGCAAAGGCAAGTCCAGCAGTAAGAGCAAGGGCAAGAAGGGTCGCTCCTTTTCCCGAGGCGGCAAGAAGGGGCGCCGAAGCGGCAAGGGCTACTACGTCGAGGACGACCCCTGGAGTTACGGAGCAGATCCCTGGACCTCAGGACTTGTCGGAGGAACCCAACGAGCAGGTATTTTGGTCTCAGGCGCATCCAGCGGTCAAGGCTCGTTTGAATACATCACTACGGTTCCTCAATCTCAAGCATCCGCAGCACGAGATCCACCACCAGCACCTACAGCTGAACAGTCCTTCGCGGCCGAGGTAGACGACCTCCTGAGAGATCTGCACCCGATATGGCAACCTGGTGACGGCTTCTCTGATATAGGCACGATCGACACGAATGGAGTCACAGCAGCCTCGTCAGTATCAGGTCATTTCACTCCTGCCACAGGTTTGCTGGACATCGAAGCAGTAGTTCAAGACATGGGTTCTGAGCAAGCCACTCCAGGACCCAGATCCAGAGCCTCCGGCTCCAGCAGGACCAGCCCACAGCTCATGGGCACCAAGAAGGACGAGGACTTGCAGAAGACGATCGACGCCTTCAGTTCGCCCACTGTTTCAGCATCAGGAGATCATCCACCTCAGAAGTCACCTCTGCCTCCTCTTTTCTCGGCAGATCTTGGATATCCCCCCTGGGCCTCAACGCGGCCACAGGGACAGCCACAACAGCAGCCACGACCTCGATGGCCTCAACCAGCACGACAAGGAGCTGACCTGACCGACCTCGGCGATCTCGAGAGGAACTTACGATCGCACGACGAGAGCGGCGGCGAGCTCTCCACCCTCACGGCCGTCGAGAGTCGCGAGCAGGTCATCCCTGATGAGGAGCATGCTGTTCGAGAAGACGACGAAGAGGCATACGACCTCGGCGACTACGAGGAGGACAAGCACCACGTCACGAATACCAAGCCCTCCTCATCTACGTTCCCATGCACTGCCTCCGGCTCCTTCAACCAAGGGACGAGCTTCAATTTCCATACAGTCAAGGGCCGAGAGGTCTGGGGCATGATCTTCGACCCCGGTGCTGCTGAGGAGCTTGCCGGCACACAGACACTTCTGGAATACGCTCAAGAAGTGTGCTGGCCAAACGGTTTAGATTTTACGGCAATACCACCTACGGGCAACACCACCTTCTCTGGCATTGATGGAGTTCCGATGAGGAGCGAGATGGCAGCTCGTGTACCTATCGACCTCGGCCCCATCATCACGAATATCGAGACAGCTACGATCGGCGGCAGTGGCGATAGATGTCCTTTCCTCTTCTCCAACAAGACGGCGGTCAGGCGCAAGGTGACAGCCATGTTCGGATATTTCGACAACAACGACGGCCTGCTTATCATACCAGATCTTGATGGCCGCACTTATGGCTTACGCATGCTGCTGACAGACTCTGGGCACTACCTCATTCCAATCGACTACGGGTTCAAGAACAAGGAGCAGACACGACAGACCTTTATCGAGCAAGCGTCGGTTGGCTTGGTGGCATCCCGAGCAGCCCTCTCGGCAGTCGGCAGCCCTCAGTCGAACACTACTGGCACCTTATTCATGACAAGCAGTTACGACCTTCGCGCAGATGTTGGGGTACCAGTGTTAGTTTCAGATAAGCATAAATCAGATATCGAACCACCACCTGGACTCGCACCTCATGATCTCAAGGGTACTGCTCGCATTCAAGAGGAAGTGGAATTTCACGAGTACAACGATGACGACGAGGACTTTTTGCCTGAGAAGAAGATTTTCGATGTGGACCTGTGCGAGATATGCGGGCACATTGAGAACAATCTGACGATCATGCCTTGCGTTCGCTGTCGCATTCCAGTCTGCCCACGCTGCCGCAGCGATCACGGGCGTCGCAGCTGCGAACCCCTTCAGGCACCAGCTTCGACACAACCAGAGCTTCAGGACATGACCGAGGACACCGACATCTTCCAGAGCTACACGCCCTCGAACATCACAGATAAGTTCATCAAGTCCCTGAAGGTTGACGGCGGCATGCTGCGCGACTGGAGCGACCTGTACTACACGCACGACCACATCCCTCCAGACTGCCACGATTCAACCCGTCTCAAGAAGATCTACGCAGCAGTCAAGGAGGAGTTTTACACCTGGACTCACTACAACATCGTGACCCTTGATAACTTCTGGGAGTTTGTTTACGTCCACAAGCGCTGGATGAAGCTGACCGGCAGGCGCATCATGTGGGACTTCCAGGAACAGTGGTCAGGCAGCTCACGCACATCCAGATTGGCCACCAGGCGCTTGCACGTCGGCTTCCCCGTCGACTACCGCTACGGCTGGGACCTGAACAAGGCATCTCACCGGACCATGCTGGACTACGCAGACGAGCTCTTCTGTACCAGGAGCAAGCTCTCGTCTCCAGACTGCCGCTGCTGGACCCGTACTTCGAACACGATGAATCCAGACAAGAAGCAGGCAATGCGACGGGAGCAGCGACCCACTCTTCTTTGGTTGCGTGGTCAGTGTGAGAAGTTGGAACATCATGGGGGCTTCTTCATTGTCGAGAACCCACACAGCAGTGACATCTGGAAGGAGTCCCCGCTCGCCAACATGAAGTACAACGAGCGCTGTGGTTGTCAGTGTGGTTTCGGGAGTGTTCTACCCAGCACTAACGAGCCGATCAAGAAGCCCACTGGCTGGCTCAGCAACTTCAAGTTACGACGTACACTACGACCTTGCAACTGCCCTCTTGGCTCTCATGGCACTCTGCAGTTCAAGGATCCGAACACCGGTTTATGGAATACATCGCTGGCCATGGTCTACCCTCACAGGCTCTGCACCGCCCTCCTGGACGACATCATCAAGGAGATGCCCTCAGTACTGGCAGCACACTCTGTGATGCATTGGGCTTGCAAGCGGTGTCAGTGGGGTATCAAGTTTGACGGAGCACATACGCACGGCCCAGGCTGCCGCTTTGACAAGACCAAGCACTGGCCCGCTCCCAAGACTGCCGCTGATGAGTCCCCGAAGTCTGACGAAATTGTTTCCAAGCAGAAGAACTTCGGGCCCTCCAACGGCAAGAAGAGGTTCACCACCGAGACACCTCCTCCTGGCGGCGGCGGACCTCCTGGTGACGACGATGGCCCAGGCGATGATGACCACGACCCAGGAGACGACGACTTACCGTCTCCTCACATCTGCACCTGTCCAGAGGGTGATGAGTGGGACGACATCGACCTCAAGGCCTACACCAAGGGCCTCGATGAGATATACGACGACATCGCCTCGGACGTGGCAGGCACCCACAAGGAGGTCAACGCGAGGACTCACGGAAGCCGGTTCAACTACCTCGCGAAAGCCATTCGTCGAGTACTTCTACTCGCCTCCGTCCATCTCTACAAGGAGTGCGTGCAAACGCCAAACGGGTGCCCAGGCAGTTTCTCACACAAGATTGTGGTCTTCTCCGACGTCGACCCTGCGGGCAACCATCATCACTGGCGTTCTCAACATGTCACCGAGAACTTCCCTGGCGACACGGTCCTCCTTCATGGCAACGCACTGATCCTGTACGGCTCAGAAGCCTCCAGCCAGATAGACGAGCCCAAGGTCTCCGACGTCGCCAAGCAGCCCACTCCAGGCATCAATCTCAAGGCCGCGGTGCAGGCTATGGCGACTCTTGGCAAGTCAGAGCTCGAGCAATATCTTCTGTCTCTTCATCAGCGGTTCTGGCATGCACCTGCTGTGAGACTTGGGCCACTCATGCTGCAAGCAGGAGCGAAGAAGGAGATTGTCAGCATCCTGGCAGAGGTTATCAAGAAGAAGTGCAAGCGCTGCAGCGACTACAGGCTATCGCTGCATCGTCCTCTTGTCAAGGTTACGCTGGCACAGTACTTCAATCAAATCGTGCAGGCAGACATCTTCTTCGTCCTCGGAGGCACCTTTATCCTGTTCATTGACGAGCTCTTCCGCTACAAGCAAGGCGATGAGCTTCCCAACCAAGCCTTCGAGACGCTTCTGGCCAGCTTCATGGACGTCTGGGGTCGCATCTTCGGGCCTCCTGGCGAGATCATCGTGGATCAGGAGCGCGGCCTTGCTGGCTATGGCTTTGCGGCCGTCTGCGACAAGTTGTTGATCAAGAGGACGGTCGCCGGCTCTGATCCTACGAAGAGCACAGGTAAGCAAGGCAAGCACACCAGGACCAGGCTCGCCGAGAAACACATCGACCTACTCAAGCTCACGATGCTTAAGATGAATGACGACCTCAAGGAGCAGGCTGTGGAGACTTCGAAGAAAGAACTAGTGCAGGAAGCATGCATGGCCCACAACCTCCTCCTCACCTTCAACGGTGTGACACCGGCAGCCGGAGTTTTTGGCATCACTCCACGCGACTACTTCGAGCTGGAAAACTCCACCATGGACGGCGAGAACACGATCACTACCGAGCTGGCTCACGACAAGGCTGGTCGGCAACGCATGATCGCCAAGAGTGCAGCTATCCGTTCGGTGGCTGAGCGACGCCTGGCGCTGGCCAACAGGTCTAAGCCTCAGTCCAGCGAAGCGGCAGAGCTCAAGGCCGGATCTCTCGTCGACCTCTATAGGCAACCTTCACCGAAGGACACGCCAGGATGGAGAGGACCAGCAGTACTTCTCGACATCGACAGAGACGTTGGCACTGGCATCGTCAAGTGGCAGCGCATGGCTTATCAAGTTCCCCTACGACACCTTCGATCTCACGTTGGCTTTGTGTCTCTCATGTGCTGCTTTGCCAAGTCTGCTGAAGACGACCACCTACAACACGACAAACAGCCCAGCACATCGTCTTACCGCGAGATACATCACATCCTGTTTTCAGACGGCCAGAAGTACGTATCCACGGACGCACGCTCTGCTAACATCGGCCTGGTGGACGCTGACGAGTATCCATCTGAAGGCTTCACTGTTGTTCACTCGACGCTGGCTGTGCAGGAAGGCAAGGAGCTCACCGAGCACCTTCGCATCTTGATGGACGCGGTGGACAGCTCTGTGTTCAACAAGGCTTTTGTCATGGGCAGATACTGGAGCAGCGACGCCGAGAAGTGGATCATCATACCGACAGGAGCGGACACGTCGCCACCATTAATGTTGAAATACGCTCAGGTCATCTCGGCGAAGTTCTTGCACCTACCTCGTCTGGATGGCATCCGCTATGGCACAGGCTGTCTCAAGGTACCTGCCATGCCCATGTGCAAGTACGGCGTCCTGTTCTCCTGGGAGCGACGCAACAGTCTACGACGCACGATTACGGAAGTCAACCCGGAGACAGGCCTCAATCTTAAACGACGCCATGGTGGGCTATGGGGAGAGACCTCGTTCGTGCTCTTCTTCTGCTACGAGATGCCTGCAGACGACCGGCCTAAGACCTACGAGGTTCCGGACTTCAGCGACCTGTCCGGCATCCTGCCGCCCGACACGGACATCTTTGACGACTTGAGCATCACGCTGCCCTACGACCTCGACGACCAGGACCTCGGGCCTCAGGACCAGGAGCCACCTCCGCATCCGCCTGACGACGACAGACAGCAACAGCGGAGAGATCGATCGCTCTCACGGTCCAGGGTCGGTCGGTCCAAGAATGGCTCTATTCCAGCAGATGCCAGTCGATCCAGAGACGACCCGATTGCGGCAGAAGTTGATCAGCGGCCTCCTCCTCCTGACGACCCACCTGATCGTCAAGATCGACGAACTAATCGATCGAGGAGCCGCCACAGCAGCTCTGGCCGCAACGACACACCATCGAGCATCACTCATGATCAGATACCAGGTCGCCCTGACATTTCTGGCAGAGATGACACACCCTCCAGCATGGAAGAAGATCGACCCTCAGTCGGCTTCGATCTGCGACCTGAGCATTATCGACTGGACGACTCTCAAGAAACTGTTCAGTATCCAGAGGCGGAGCAAGAACAACCAATTCTTGACTATCCGGCTCCGCAGGCTCCAGAGGCTGACTCACTACCCCGTCTACCGATTCTCGAAGACGCTGGAGTTTCAGACCGTTCACGCTCGCGTCAGTGGGATCCAACGAAGTACCCGACCACTCCGAATACACCACCGGTCGGGGATACCTCTGGGGTCAAGCACGACACCTCTCATGAGTCTCCACCAACCAAGAAGGCCAACACAAGATCTACGTCATCGAGCTCAAGATCACGGGGCCCGCAGGCATCAGCATCATCTTCGTCAGGGAGCGCTCCTCCTCAACCTCCTACTGATCCATCGCAGCCTTTGCTGCCGATAAAGGAATACGCTCCCGCTGAAGAATCACCAGCAGACAAAGAAGAAGCCCCGACGCTCGAGTGCAGCCAGCCTTCTTGGGACGACACACTACCATCATACCGAGATGATATGGCTCCGCCCTTCTACTTCGACAAGGTAAACGATCACACGCTCTGCGGGTCATATTTCCAGACACCAGAAGACAGACACGACTTGATGGATGACATGTTTACTGAATACGACACCGAGATGAAGGAGGCAGGAGCTGCCTTCACAGCCGTGGCCTCTCTCTCTGCACAGGACTAATTAGCATCCAGCGGCACCTGGACTGCTACAACGGCAGATGTCACTCTGCCTGGGCCTTGGCAGCGTAGCACCTGCTTCTGGATGGACGTTCGCGTCGGCTCCTGCTTCAGGGTTGATTCTGAGACGGACAATCTGACCCCTGAAGAGATGGTTCGTTTCGAGGCAGACATCCTGAAGGCCGACCGCTCGGAGCTAGCCAATTTCGTGAATCACGACGTATTCAAGACGCGCAAGCTCAGCTACTCGGACACGCTACCCATCAACTGCGTCTGGGTGCGCAAGTGGAAATGGAAGCAGGCAGCCGATGGAAGTTGGACAAGAGTCATCAAGAGTAGGCTCTGCTGCCGCGGCTTCCTGGACCCACAGAAGCATCTACTAGCCAAGCACAGCACTACTGCCACAAGACTCTCTCAGAAGCTCCTCGTCAGTGATGCGGCCAACAGCGACTGGGACATCGAGGAATGGGACGTTGGCAGTGCTTTTCTCCAAGGGTTCAGCTTCGAGCACCTGCATGAAGCGTGTCGGGCACTCAAAGTTCCGATGCCTGACATCAAGAGGAAGGTTGTCATCGTGGTTCCAGACAACGTATGGTTTCATCTCAGAGACCTGAAGTTCCCTGGAGCACCGTCCAGCAACTTTTCCGAGTACGGCCTAGAATTTCTGAAGGCGATGTATGGCCTGAATGACGCCCCTCTTCTCTGGCAACTGTGCCTGAGATATTTTCTGACGAAGTTCACCTCGGCCAGAGTTTCCCTTTATGACGAAAACTTCTACACCTGGCACGATGCTGAGAACACCTTGATCGGAGAGGCTACTTTGCACGTGGACGACGCCAGCGTTGCCGGAACGAATGAGTTCAAGAAGGCACTCTTCATCAAGATGGAGAAACGGTTCGGCAAGCTGACAGTGGTAAAGCCTCCCATGCAGCACGTCGGCATCACCTACGAAAAGATACCAAGAGGCTACAAACTTCACCAGACCGAGTTTGCACTGGCCATCAAGCTCGTGGAGATACCCAAGGGCGCCTCGGATGACACCAAGCTGTCCGCTACTCAGACTACACTACTTCGTGGTGCCGTGGGTGCTCTTCTGTTTCTGTGTTACACACGCGTGGACATCCTCGCTGATGTTGTGGTTTTGCAGCAGCACGTGTGCAGCGCCAAGATCATTCACTTGAAGATGGCAAATACTATCACGAGACGAGCTTGGCAGCATTCACACCTCGGCCTCATATTCACGAAGTTGGAGCCTCCCTATCGCATGGTTGCTGTGGCAGATGCCAGCCACGCGAGCAGCAAGACTTCCTACGCAGTCGAGGGTCAGATGGCGATCAAGATGACGGATCGAATGTACGGTCTCACTACTTCCGGCAAAATCAAGCCCGACTGGAGCAATGGATATGGACATTGCCTCGCACACTCGGCCAAGCGTGCGAAAAGGATTTCGCACAGCACTTCACACGCTGAGTCTCTCAGTCAACACGGATGTTTGACCCACTGCGAGCTGATCGCCATGAGAGCGACAGAGTTGACATGGCCAAGTCGACCTTCGCTCGAGGACCTCATCGAAGCAGACGCCGATGCGTGCTACGACATCCCGATCGACACCATGACAGACTGCAGAGATTTATATGAGCTGTGCACTGGCATGAAGGGAGTTCCTCAGGATCGATCACAAAGACTGATTATTCTATCACTCCGGGAGAAGCGGCTTATCCACAAGGTCAGACACGCTTTCTGGTGCGACACTAAGGACATGCTGGCCAACAGCCTCACCAAGCATTGCACCACCGATGAGATTTTCCACAACTTCCTGGCGACAGGCTACATAGAGTTCAAGCATGGCATGCTGGTCACTATCAAGGCCAAGAAGAAGAATGAGTACACTGAGGGAGACCTGGAGCGTTTAGCTGACGCTGACTGAGCGCCACGTCTCCTCCGAGCCCGGAGTCTCCAGGCAAGGATCTTTTGAGCCTGGGTCACCAGGCCCTCCTCGCCTGAGGAACGGATTTGGATTTAATTCATTGGTGGCCTACCTCTCCGAGATCGGCTACCTCTTTCTGTGCCCAGCCAGGGCACTGTTGCACTTCGACTACCTTGTCGATCACAATTCGTACTGTTTATTTTTGCGGCTCCCGCCGGCCCTGCTCGACCCTCGCGAGACGTGAGGTACCAGTGTTAGTTTCAGAATGATTGCTGGGGAATCTAGCATGTTTCAGAGAGCAGAATGGAGAACTCAAGAAGTGCAGGGACCGCGGGCGCTGGGGCTCAAGCTTGAAAAGTCGAGTGGAGGAGGAGGAGGAGGAGGAGAGGGGAGGGGGAGGAAGAGGAGGAAGAGGAGGAGGAGGAGGAGGAGGAGGAAGGAGAGGAGGAGGAGGGGAGGGGAGGGAGGAGGGAGGGAGGGAGGGAGGGAGGGGAGGGGAGGAGGAGGAGGAGGAGGAGAGGAGGAGGAGGAGGGGAGAGGAGGAGGAGGAGGGAGGAGGAGGAGGAGGAGGAGGGCAGGAGGAGGAGGGGGAGTCCAGGGCCCGCATCTCCACCACGTCCCCGCCCGCTTCGCGTCGGCGTGCCCCGCGCTCTGTGAGTAGGAGATCAACTACAGAGCTGATTAACCCCAGATTGGTTTGCCCTCTTGGCGGCCTCTTTGGCCGTTTTGAGCTCATCTTGGGCGTCTTGGAATGAATTTTTGGCGACATGGGGTTGTCGTGGAACGTCTTGGCGGCTTCTTGGGAGGCGTCAAGCGCTGTCGTGCAGCTCAAGAGCGAGCCCAGGGAGCCCAGACCGCCCCGTATGAGTTCGGTCCAGGGCCGTCCCGGGCCAGGGGGGAAGGGTCGAAATCCCGGTTTGGGGTTATTGGGGGGGGGATTATGTGGGGGGAACAATATCACACGGGTGGATACCGACAAGGGGTCGGCGGATTTGTTTCCAGATATTGTATTGCCCTACAGTAAGGACGCTGGACTAAGGACCGTTTGGGGTTCGGAAGGAGCTCGCTGTTTCTCGTGTTATTTAATCGTGTCGCTCATTCCGCCGGCCCATGTAGCCTCATCTCTGCCGTTTGCCCGAGGGATCGTTGTCAATGCGGCGTTGCTGGGGTCGATTGGCAGTCGTTTCGGGAGTCTCTTGGAGGCAGTGTTGAAGCCTCTTGTGGTCTCTTGGGGGCCGTTTGTGGTGTCTCGGGAGCGTCTGGAGCGCAGTTGTTGGTCCTCTTGAGGGATCGGGGGGTCATCTTGGGGGCCTGTCGGGGCCTCTTGGGGCTTTTTGGGGGCTGAACGTTCGGATTTTCGCATCGCGCTCCCCCTCTTGGGCGCCTCTTGGGCCGTCTTGGGGGCCCCTTGGGCCGTTTTGGGCGCCTCCTGGTCCCCTCTTGGGGCCGTCTTGGGCTGTCCTGAGCGCCTCTTGGGTCGTCTTGGGGCCCTCTTCGGCCGTGTTCGGCCCATATTGGGGGCCAGTAGCTGTCTTGGGGCGATCTTGGGGGTCAGTATTGGACGCTCTGAACCCCCAAGAGTCGCAAACGCGAAAAATGCACGTTTTCGTAAGGAAATGGGGCGATTTTTCGTTGTTGAAACTCTTGGACGGCCTCTTGAGGCTCTCTTGGGGCTTCTTGGCGGCGGCTTGGGCCGTCTGGAGGCCATCTTCGGCGTCTTGGAACGATCTTGCGGCGACCCAGGGCCTTTCGGACGGTTTCGGGCGCGTCTCGGGGCTCGCTTGGGGCGTTCCTGGGGCGCTCTGGAAAGCCTGGAAGGCAGCGCCGAGGAGGAAAGCCATCTCTGGGCCCCACTTGGCCTGGACCTGCTCGGGGCACTTTTCGTCCGGGGGGCCCCAGGGGCCGCCCCGCGCGCGCGAGCTAGAAGACCATTAACCAGTTGCCAGAGATCTTGGAACGCCTCTGGCCCGTTGGGCCGGCGAATTCCGCGGTTGCTCTTCGAAGCAGGGCTCGAGCTAAACTGTGTTTGGGCAATTTCGTGGACCGTTTTCGCTTTGACTTCGTTCTGCAGCACATGTGGAACGAAGACAGAATTGGGAATGACGAAGGCAAAACGAAAACGGACAACTCTGTTGGACTCGAGCCCTGCTTCGAAGACCTCCTCGTGCACCCGGGCTCTGCACGCGCCAACAAAGGGGGCTTCGCTCCTGGTGTGGCGCTCCTTCGGACGGCGCCACGACGGCAACGGATCTACGACGGACACGGACTTGACATCGCTCGGACGTGTGCATTTTTTCTCGGCGAGAACCATCGAGGACCATCCTGGACCATCGAGCAAAACAAACACGCACGAAACCGAACAATGCACGGGAAATGGACGTCGGAGCGACGGCAAGGCGTGGATTCGCGACGGCTCCCATTTCCATGGGGAATCGCTGATGTCCGTCGCCGAACGTCAGGCGGCACCGGCCGCACTTTGGGGAGGGCACCTCCCCGGATCCATGCCTGCGCGCCCCCGGACGTAGGATGTTCGCAAGTCTGCTGAGGAGTCTGAGCGTTTGTCCGTAGATTCGATGAGAGATTTGGGTATGGGGTGAGCCAATTCTGTAGTCGATCCCCTACTCGATCTCTCTCGCTCGCATCGAGTGATCGATTCGAGCATCATGTGAAGATCAATCTGGATTTGTTAATGGCAAAATAGTTGCGTACACAGTTTAGTGCAGGCGAGAGAGACGGGTTTGAAGCAAAGTTTCCCCACCTCTGCAGCCACTTGCCTCAGAGTCCCCACAGAGGGCCGTGCTAGCAGCCCACTGCGCACTGTACACCAGCTTTGAGTCTAGGAAAGAAGGTCTTTCTTGTTTTGTTGTTTGCAGTTCTTTGTTTTTTTTGATCTCTCTCTCTCTCTCTCTCTCTCTCCTCTCGACTACACGTAAGAGTGACCCTTGATTTGAGTGACCTTTGGTGCGGGCCCACTGGGGTCCCCCGATCGCTGCATGCAACGCGATAGCGTCAGTTTGCGCGCTTGGGCATGCCCCCTTTGGCGCCCCCTCCTACAGCCGCGCACCAAAGGTCACTCTTGCCCAGGGTCACTCCTGCGTGTAGTCGATCCTCTCAGAGGCCTAGAGGTTGGCACCACCGCCAACATCGGCAGCGTGCCTCCACTGAGGGAAAATCGGCGTCACCCCAACATACTTATACTGTGTGTGCGTCGCCCCTCCAGGGGCGACGCGCGCACCGAGAAATCATACAGTATATGCGCCGTGGCGGGCGCTTTCTGGCCACACCGCTCGGGAAACGATATACTACAAGATGGGTATTCTATGTGTTCCGGTCGGACGCGCGCCTCCAAGGAGAGCATATAGTAGTAGTATGTCCCTGCGCGTCCCAGAAGAGGGTCTCCATCTCGGTGTTGATGGCGGTAGGAGTCGGACGTCTCAGGTGGCCGAAAGATTCCTTTCCTCTCTCTTTCTCTCTTTCCTTCGTGCGGGGATATCAGCTGACCACCTCCCCGTTCCTGGCGGGGCCGAACTTGGACCCAGGATAGACCCAGCCGGGATACGTAGGTGAGGCGGTCAGCTGACGTCTTCGGATCCCTCATCTTCAGCGCGGTGGTTGTGGTGGTCCGTCTTGTGCGCCGCCCAAGCGCCCGCATGGGGGGCAACGGAGAGGCACGGATGGAGGGCGGAGGGAGGAGGAAGGGGGGAACAGGGGGAGCATGACGACGATGCCGACGATGAGTGAGAGGGAGGGGGTGGGGGATTGGAGAGGATTGGAGAGTGGAGGGGGGGGGGCACGGGGAGGATGAACGGGGAGGGCGAAGACACGGCGGGCGAAGAGGGGGAGGTCCGGGAGAAGATAACCACGGGGAAGGCGGCACGGGGGGAGGAAGCAGGGCAGTGGGGAACGGGAGCGAGCGGAGGGGAAGCGGGATGAGCAAGGGGAGTCGTGCCAGCACGGGGGAACTAGGAGGCAGGAGGAGGGAGGGGCCCACCACTGGGAACGGCCAGACGACCAGGCCTTGTTCCGATCGCCAGGCCATCAGCCTTCGCGCGGTGGCCCGCAGCCATGAGGGCTCATGCTTTCCCAGTCGCGCAGAAGCAGACCCTGGAGAGAGTCAGGCGCTGTCTTGATTCGACGCTTAGACACGCAAGCGCGAGCCTGGCGAGCCACGTGGCGGCAGCCCAGAATCACGTACATAGAGGAGGTCAGGGCTGTGCAATGCTACCGCCCAAATAGGTACCTGGTGCGCATCAGAGGTGGCACTATGGCGAAGCTGTCATGCATATATAGAGTGCTCGTTCCCCCGTGGGGCGACAACATCACCAACATGCAGAGGAGCGCCTCTAAACGCGACTGCTTGCCCAAGCCCGCCATATTTGTGACATTGGGGTCTGCACCGACAGCAGAGCACTCCACACGTGTTTTCTCGGCGGCGCGCAAGGGGGGGAAGCGAGAAGGAGGAGACCTTCTCAGATGGATACGTGGCCTCTCAGGAGCCCTCCAGCCTTCTGAGAATTGCTCTGTGCCTTCGGGGAGGGTTTAGACAAATGTTCAGAAGGCCGGGGGGGCTTCGGAGCCTTTTGACAAGGCCACCCCCTCTCATCGACAACGCGTAAGAGTGACCCTTGGCTGGAATGACCTTTGGTGCTGGCCCACTGGGGTCCCCCGATCGCCGAGCGCGGTGCGATAGAAGCGTCTTGCGCGCCTGTGCTTGGTCTCCCCGCGGCCCCCAAAAAGCCGCGCGCCAAAGGTCACTCTTACCCTGGGTCACTCCTGCTTGTAGCCAATCTCACTCCCCTCCCGGGCTGGCCGCCGAGTTTAGTCTGACACTCTATACGCTTTCGTGTGTCCCCAGACTACCCGGGCCCTCAGGACCGGAGGAAGAGCATAGTCATGGCCTTCGTCATGCCATCGCCTTTTCCATACTATCAAGGCGCTATCAAAAGGACCTCTTTTGGCTCAGGACGAGCTCGAGTTTTCGGGCCGTCTCTTAGGCCTAGGCCAGGTAATATGTTCTTGACCAAGGCTCGCCGCGGTCGTTCCTTACTCAGATTTCCTCATGTCATAGCAACTGGAGAATGAAGAGGAGTACAAGGGGAAGAGCGGCAGGAAGAGAATGCGGGATAATCCGAGCCAGCCCGAGCCATTAATAGCCAGCCCCAGCCAAGGCGAGCCAATCCGAACAAATCCGAGCCAACCCGATCCATCCCGAGCCAATCCGAACGAATCCGAGCCATCTGGAGGAGGGGGGGGGGCATCTCATGGAGGGCACCTACCCTCCCCCTCGAAGGGGAGAGTTGGATCCGACAAGGGGGGGGATACGGCTCGAGATGGCTCTGCGGTATAGTAACCATGAAGCTCCCGTTGAAGACGTCCTCCTCCTCCTCCTCCTCCTCCTCCTCCTCGGTCCGAGCTCCGAGATCGTAGCTCCTGGGCGAGCTTGTAAGTCCTGGAGGTCGGCCTCCGTCCCGATCGGGCGGTCGACCCTCCCCCTGGGAGAACGAGGAGGAGTTGAAGGAGAAGGTCGAGCGGGAGACTCTGCAGAGGAGAAACAGGGCCAGGGTAAGAGGAGACGGGGGGCTTTGGTACGCGGCGCGGTGCAGAGTGCGCTGCGCTCTGGCCCGTGCCTTCTGAGCGGTGCCCTGCGGAACAGTCGGAGCGAGTCCCAGCCATCGGCGGAGAGCCTGCCTAGGGCGCCCTTGCAGTGCAGGGCACCATGCCTCTCGGGCGCTTCGCGTGCGCTGCTCCGGTGCCACGACCACTCTATACATGAGAGCTACGGCCGCGTGACCCGTGGGGACCTCAAGCCGTTGGTCACCGTGGAGTGCGCGGAGGACGAGGACCACCGCACCAAGACTACAGTGGAGGCCCATGCCAAGAAACACCCTGCTGGCCTCCAGGGTGCCCTCGGCTTCTTGGGCTTCGATGGTTTTGCGATGGAGAGCGTGGCGTTCCCGCACCACAAATGAAGGGACGTCCCGGGGCCTCGGGGCTGGGCTTCTTGGTGGAAGGTCTCTCGTGGATCGGCCCCCACTGTATGCGACTGGTGTGGATCTCGATTCTGTAGGCTTACGCCATATCCGCCGACCCCTATGAACCTACTGCGCCTCCAGGACTGCACTTCACGAGGCTTGTCCGAATCACGACACGGCGCCCGACGTCGTTCCTGTGGCTTCGTTGCTGTTATCGTACCCCTTGGTGCTCGTCTGTGGCCCTGCGGTGGCACCTTGGCCCGTCCGCGGGCCACCTCCGGCCGCCCGCAGGCATCCTGGGCCAAGCCTCCTGGGGGCCTCCTGGGGGCCTCCTGGGGGCCTCTGCGGTTCTCCGGGAGGCCTCTGCGGTTCTCCTGGGGGCCTTCCTGGAGGCCTCTGAGGCCTCTCCAGGAGGCCTCTCCTGGGGGGCTTCCCGGAGGCCTCTGCGGTTCTCCGGCGGCCGGTGAGGTCCCGATGTCCTCCCGCTCCGCGCGGGAGTCGCAGCGGGAGCGCGTGCACGGGCGGGGGCGCCGCCGCCCGTCTGCCGCGCGGTGCCTCTGCGCCGCGCGCGCGCGCTTCCGCCCCGCCCGTGTGGGCGCTGCCCGCGCCCAAAGGGCGGGCGCGCGAAGGCAGGGCTCGGGCCGTCTTGGGGCGCTCGAGGCCGTGTCGGCGCCTCCGGTGCCGATCCGATGCCGATGGCGTCCGATTCCGGCTCGGTTCGGCTTGGGCCTCCGGCTTGGACTCCTGCTCCTGATGCTGGAGGCCTACTGGCCTGCCGGCTCGGCTGCCGGTTTCCGCCGACCCGATTCGTTTCGATCGCCGATCCGGGTGGTCGATTCGATTCTGGTCTCTCCTGCGAATGTCTGCGAAGGCAACGAGCATTCACCGCGTGCCAGCTCAAGGCACTGCCAGGTTGATATTCCCATGAGCCTAGCAACAGCGCGCCATTCGTATACACAGTCCCGCGGGCCTCTTGGTGGCTTCTTGGGGCCTCTTGGGAGCTTCTTTGGGGCCTCTTGGGGGGCTCTCGGGGCCCCCTGGAAGCCTCCTGGCGGCCTCTTTGGGGCCTCTTGGGACCTCTCGGGGGCCTCTTGGGCCGTCTTGGGGCGCTCTTGCGCCGTCTGGCCCCTCGGAAACCGTCTTGGGGGCCTGTCGGGGCCGCCTTGTGGCTCTCTTTGGATCCTCGTGGGCTCATTGGGGCCTCCTGAGCCGTCTCGGGCGCCTCTGTGGGCCGTCTTGGGGGCCCTCTTTGGCCGTCTTGGGGCCTCTTGCGGGCTTATGGGGCCGTCTCGGGGCCATCTTGGATGCTGCTTGGGACGTCATGGGCCCCCTTGAATAGAACAAGGCGAGAGCGCGACCATATTGCAAACCCATGAACAAATCCATGTGTTTGGCCTCTGGATTTGCTCTTGGGGTTCTCCTTGTGGCCCTCCCAGGACCGTCTTGAGAGCCTCTTGAGCCCTCTTGGGACCATCTTGGGCCGTCTTGAGGCCGTCTCGGGCCTTCGGGAAGCTGCATTGAGTCATTTTGAGGCCCTCTTGGACCCCCAGGAGGCCAGAGGCCGATATTTGCCATACGCTTTGGTACGCTGCCGAGCTCCAGAAAATAGGGGTACACTGTGGACCGCCGATGTGGCGCGACTCCAGGGGAGTGTTAGGGTGAAGACATACTATTGTAAGAGAAGCCAACATGTAGCTATTCCGCATTACTGGATATGATGGACACGCTGCGTCACGGCATTCGTTAGAAAACGCTGCCGCTCAGCACGTCACCTCCAGACAGGGATTCCTCTAACTTCGCGGGGTGCCCGTCCAGAGCACGTTAGGATTGGTCGTTGGGTGGTTTGCCCTGTTCGTCTACCGCGCTGTTCTGCCTTTTTTTCTGCCCGCCCTTGGGCGCTGCCAGCGCTCCGGGGGGCGAATGCGCCGCCTCTCCGTTTCAGCGATAGGGCGAGCGTGCGAATGTATACAGTTCTGCGGGCCTCTTGGTGGGTTCTCAGGGCCGTTTGGGAGCTTCTTGGGGGCCTCTTGGGGGGCTTTGGGGAGCCTCCTGGGGGTCTTTTTGTGGCCTGTGGGGGCCTCTCGGGGCCTCTTGGGCTGTCTTGGGACGCTCTTGCGCCGTCTGGCCCCTCGGAACCCGTCTTGGGGGCCTGTCGGGGCCGCCTTGTGGCTCTCTTCGGGTCCTCTGTGAGCCGTCTTGGGGGTCTCTTGAGCCGTCTCGGGCGCCTCTGTGGGCCATTTGGGAGCGTTCTTTGGCAGGCTTGGGTCCCTCTTAGGGACCTCCTGGGGCGTCTTTGGGTCATCCTGCAGGCTGCTTGGGCCGTTCCGGGCCTCCGTGGATCGAAGAAGGCGAGAGCGCGAAGAGACTGCAAAACCAATGCGAAAACTTGTGTGTGTTGGACCTCTGGGGGTGCACTCGGGGCTCCCTTGGAGCGTCTCGGGGCCCTCTTGGACCCTTTCTTGGGTCGTTTTGGGGCCGTCTGGAGGGTCATCTTGAGCCGTCTTGATGCCCTCTTGGACTTCCAGGAGACCCCAGAGGCCGATATCATAGATGTGACCCATGCGATTTGGCACGTTTTTGGGCCCCACAAGGGGGTCTGCCACCATGGTCCGCCAACGCGCCATGACTCCGATGGGGGGATTCGGGGGATTACATAATACTGCACCTGAGCACAGTATGCGTAGCCACAATGTAATATTCTCCAAGCAGGTGCTTGCACTTAGGGGTTCTTACTTGCGTAACCATCTCGGGGTGAATGCCGCCTGTTGCCGCCTGTGCCGCCCGTCGCCGTCGCCGCCCGCGGGGATGATTGCCGCCCGTCGCCGCCCGTGCCGCCCGTCGCTGTCGCCGCCCGTCGCCGCGAATCCCGCCCGTCGCCGCCCGTGCCGCCCGTCGCTGTCGTCGCCCGGCGCCGCCACGTGCTTTGCTTTATTCTCTTGCACAGGGTGTCTAGAGCTCCGACCACTTTATTTCGGCACCGCCCCCCCCCCCCATCATAATCACCATCATCATCATCATCATCATCATCATCATCCACATCATCATCATCAT